>OW240913.1:223855259-223938855 GCA_933207985.1 Pelobates cultripes
TAACACACCCGCTTTAAGGACACTGACTGCTATTCAATCTATAACAGGGAAAAAAGATTATTTTTTTTTTAAATCCAAACCATTGTGACACCAGATCTAATTAGTGGCACTTGTCAGCGTATCCACTGTTAGCGTAACACACCCGCTTTAAGGACACTGACTGCTATTCAATCTATAACAGTGAAAAAAGATTATTTTTTTTTTAAATCCAAACTATTGTGACACCAGATCTTATCCACTGTTAGCGTAACACACCCGCTTTAAGGACACTGACTGCTATTCAATCTATAACAGTAAAAAAAGTTTTTTGTTTTTAAATCCAAGCTATTGTGACACAGGATCTAATTAATTGGCACTTGTCCGAAGCGTAATCCACTGTTAAGCGTAACACACCGCTTTAAGGAGACTGACTGCTATTTCAATCTATAACAGTGAAAAAAGATTATTTTTTTAAATCAAACTATTGTGACACCAGATCTAGTGGTAGCACTTGTCAAGCGATATCCACTGTTAAGCGTAACACACCCTTTAAGGACACTGACTGCTATTCAATCTATAACAGTAAAAAAAAAGTTTTTCATTTTAAATCAAAAGCTATTGTGACACTGAATACTTAATTGGTGGCACTGACTGGGGAAATGGGCACAGTATGCACTGTGAGCCTGACACAGAAGCTGGCAGCAATGGCAGACAACTGACTGCAGACAACTGACTGCTATTCAATCTATAACAGTGAAAAAAGTTTTTTTTTTTAAATCCAAGCTATTGTGACACCAGATGTATTGGTGGCACTGGGCACAGTATGCACTGTGAGCCTGACACAGAAGCTGGCAAGGGCAGACAACTGACTGCTATTCAATCTATAACAGTGAAAAAAGTTTTTTGTTTTTAAATCCAAGCTATTGTGACACCAGATGTAATTGGTGGCACTGACTGGGGAAATGGGCACTGTGAGCCTGACACAGAAGCTGGCAGCAGTGGCAGACAACTAAGTGCATTTACATTAGATAGAAAAAAAAAATCCAAAAAAAGCATACCCTTATCCCTAACCTAGCTATGCTTTTCCCTATCTTATGAACAGCAGCTACACTTTCCCTCCTCTTACTAAGCATGCAGCTTGAGAATGAATCTAAAATGGATGCTGTCCAGTAGGTGGGAGGGTCTGCTAGGGAGGCTGTGCTGCTAATTGGCTGGAATGTGTCTGCTGACTGTGAGGTACAGGGTCAAAGTTTACTCAATGATGACGAATAGGGGGCGGGTCGAACCGCGCATATGTTCGCACGCCGTAGCGAACGCGAACATGCTATGTTCGCCAGGAACCGTTCGCCGGCGAACCGTTCGGTACATCACTACATATAGATTGTAGACTCCTCTTAATCCAGAGGCCCCTGAGAATTATCAAATGATTAACTCAGCATTTGTCAGCTAGGCCCAAGGTGATATTAAAAGAAAATTGCAAACGTTAGAGGGATTTGTACGGATGTCCATATCACAGCTAATGGAGATCGCAAATAAATTGTATATGAATAGGGAAACCGAGATAAAGCGGGAGGAAGAATGTAAAATGAGGAAGAAGGCAGATATGCTAGTGGTAGCTATCACAAGTGTAGAAAGACAGGGATGGGAAGTGAATAAAGGAGTCGAGAATAGGCTGAGTAAGGGACCTTTAAGTAGGAATCAATGTGCGTTTTGTAGAGAGGAAGGACATTGGAAGAATGAGTATCCACAGAGAGACCATTATGAAAATAATAGACAAGGAGAGAGAAGAGTACAGGGAGGTTATAGTGGTAGTTATAGAGGAAGAGGAAGTTTTGGAGGGAATGGTAGGAATAGTAGAGGGAGTGTTCAAGGAGATAGATATTATCCACCTACTCAGAGACCAAGAGATAGAGAGGATAGAGATTTTGTTGGTCTGGCTGACACTATCATGGACGACTATTGATACCAACCGGGCTCCATCTCCCTTGGCCGAGCGGAGCCTATGGTCGATGTAGCAATAGGGGGAAAGAGAAGTTCTTTCATGGTGACTAAACTGGTGGCTCCACCTTCAGGAAAAACTATAACTGTGATAGGAGCTACTGGGAGAAGCGCAGCTAGACCGGTTCTTAAAAGTCGCACTTGCATTCTGGGAGGCCATTTGGTGAAGCACCAGTTCCTACATATGCCAGGACGAGATCTATTATCGAAGCTTCAAGCCCAGATAACTTTTCTACCCAATGGATCAACGTCTCTGAGGTTTAATGGATTACCATGCATAATGGCGGTATAGATGCCAAGGGAAGAAGAATGGCGCTTTTACTCCATAATGACAAGGGTAAAGAGTGATGAACCTTTATTTGACATTCCAGGAGTATGGGCAGAGAGTAATCCACCTGGCTTGCTCGTAATATTCCACCTATACATATTGAACGAAAGCTTGAGGCCTATCCTGTGAGCCTAATTCAGTATAATATACCACAAAAGGCTAAGAAAAACATACAGATCTACTTGGATAAGTTCGTAAGGTAGGGCATCCTAAAATTCTGTACTTCCCCGTGGAACACTTCATTATTACCTGTTCAGAAACCAGGATCAGATGAATATCGTCCTGTACAAGATTTGAGAGCAGTTAATGATGCACTAGTCAATATAGACCCAGTTGTACCCAACCCTTATAATCTGCTTGCTTTGATACCAGGTGGGGCAACCTACTTCACAGTTCTAGACCTTAAGGATGCTTTATTTTGCCTTCGGATTGCTGCTGAGAGTCAGTGTATCTTTGCTTTCCAATGGGAAGATGCTGTTACAGGTTCAAAGCGTCAGATGACCTGGACCAGACTACCTCAAGGGTTTAAGAATTCACCTACCCTATTTGGATCTGCATTGTCAGGATTTGCAAGATTTCAAGTCCATCCCAGTAGAATGTGTATTGCTTCAATACGTGGATGATCTTTTGATAGCAGCTGTTACTAAAGAGATATGCCAACATCAATTTATGATTTGCTTCACATTCTATGGAGAGCAGGATACAAGGTATCAAGGAAGAAAGCGCAATTGTGCCAGTCAACTGTTAAATATTTAGGATTCCATATTTCCGAAGGTCAAAGAATAATGGGACCTGAAAGAAAAAGAAGCAGTGTGTCGGATATCTATACCTAAGAATAGAAGACAAGTGCAAGAATTCTTAGGAGCAGCAGGATTCTGTAGGATATGGATTCCTAATTATGCGATACTGGCGAAACCTTTATATGAAGCTGTGAAAGGCACAGAATATGACTCCTTTTTGTGGACCTCTGAACAACAGAAGGCATTTGAGGATGTTAAGAAAGCACTTATGAGTGCCCCAGCCCTAGGTCTACCAGATCACACACGTCCTTTCTATCTGTTCGTACATGAGCAAAGAAGAATGGCTGTGGGAGTATTAACTCAATATTTGGGATCATGGCAAAGACCTGTAGCTTATATGTTCAAACAGTTGGATGCAGTGACCAGTGGTTTTCCACCTTGTCTGCGAGCAGTGGCCGCCGCTGCCCTGTTGGTAGCAGAAGCTGACAAGCTCACATTGGGTCAGGAACTCTATGTGCGTGTACCCCATGCAGTACAGACCCTACTGGATTACAAAGGAAATCATTGGTTTAGCAACAGTCGAATGACCAAATATCAAGCTATGTTATGTGAAAATCCAAGAGTACACCTCGAAACTGTCAATAATTTGAATCCAGCTACCCTTCTGCCCCAGACTGCTGAAAGTCAACATGATTGTTTGGAGATAATGGATGAAGTGTTTTCAAGCAGGCCTGATCTTCATGATTTCCCCATCCAGAATCCGGACATACAGTATTATACAGATGGTAGTAGTTATGTGAAAGAAGGTATACGTTATGCAGGGTATGTGGTAACAACCATAGACAAGGTGATACAAGCACGGCCACTGTCGAAAGGGACATCAGTACAGAAGACGGAACTGATAGCATTAACAAGGGCCTTGCAATTAGCTGAAGGGTTGAGAGTGAATATTTACACAGATTCAAAATACACTTTTCTAACCACCCATGCCCATGGAGTATTGTATAAAGAAAGGGGATTGTTGAATTCAGAAGGGAAAGAAATCAAGTATGCAGCAGAAATACTCCAACTGTTAGAGGTGGTATGGGAACCGAAGGAAGTCTGTATTATACATTGCAGGGCACATCTGAAAGGTTATAGTGATGTAGTAAAAGGAAATTGCATGGCCGATAGTGCAGCAAAACATGCCACTGAATCTGGGCAAGAGGAATATGTGGGGTATGTTGCTGCCCTTGTGCCGGCACCTCTGTATCAATGGACTCCGATATATACAACCCAAGAGATGGAGTGGTTGAAGACTGAAGCTGGGAAATACTTGGAGAATAATTGGTATCAGTTAGAAGATGGAAGAATAGTTATACCAACATCTCTGGCTATAGAGATTGCTCAGAACTTCCATAATGGTACACATTCAGGAAGAGATAGTATGGAAGAATCTCTCAGGAAACATTTCTACATACCAAGATTATCCAATCTTACTCAAGCTATTGTTCGAAGATGTGTTTTGTGTGCTCGAAACAATGCAAGACAAGGCCCTGTCAAACCCTGTGGAGTTCAACATATGGGAGCACTCCCAATGTCAGATTTGCAAATAGACTACACTGTAATCCCTAAATCTGGGGGATATCGTTACTTGTTGGTAGCTGTGTGTACCTACTCAGGTTGGGTAGAAGCTTGCCCAACTCATACAGAAAAGGCAGGAGAAGTTGTACGATTTCTGTTGCGAGAAGTTATACCCAGATATAGACTTCCGTGTTCTATCGGATCAGACAATGGTCCAGCCTTTATCCATCAGTGTTTACAACAATTGACTCATGTGCTTAGTATTAAGTGGAAACTTCATACAGCATATAGACCTCAGAGTTCTGGAAAGGTGGAAAGGATGAACAGAACAATAAAAACCCAATTGGCTAAAATGTGTCAGGAAACTCAGCTCAAGTGGAATGTTCTTTTGCCAATAGCTCTGTTGCGGATACGTAGTACTCCTACCAAGAATGGGTCTGTCTCCCTTTGAAATCGTGTATGGGCGTCCACCTCCCATAATCTAAGGGAGGACTTGAATCAGTTGGGTGAAGGAATTACTCAGCAGCAGGTTGTAGAGTTGGGTAAAACTATGGAGGAAGTACAGAAACGGGTGCAAGATAGGTTACCTGTGAACATATATCCACCTGTTCATTCCGATCAACCGGGAGATCAAGTGTGGATAAAAGAATGGAATATTGTTCCATTAGGTCCAAAGTGGGATCCTTATGTTGTTCTTTTATCTACTCCAACAGCTGTAAAGGTGGCAGAAGTGACTCCGTGGATTCATCATTCTAGGGTTAAACCAGCGGCAGATTCTTGGCAAGCTATTCCAGATTCTGAAAATCCTTGCAAGATCCGGTTAAAGCGGGTAGCTCAGTCGGAGTGAAAAATAATACGAGGAGATACTGGGACATCTTAGTTGAAAGTAACAACAGATATCAGCAAGTAGGTGTTTTGACAGCCATAATAAAGCCTGAGCACCTACCTACGTGTCATAGCCAGACTGTCTCGAAGGGACCTCTGTGAAGAAAAGTGAGGATCAGAAGAACGACAATCCTTGCAGCCCTCACAAATCGGGAAGCTGAGGTGCCGTCACACGGTCGAAGAGTAGAAATGAGGACTTCTGAAATAATGTTATATTATGTGTTTAAGCATTTTTGTGATTTTTCAGGAAGGTAAAGGTGAGGACATACAGAGTCGTGTTAGCTGCATTAAGACTACAAAAACAGGTAACCATATATCCCAAACTCTCATTTGGCACTCACAGTATGAGTGTAGGGGATCTGTATCTAAGTGTAGATATTTAGATATAGATTACAGTGTGTGCAAACCAATATCAGGAGAGCCTAAATGTTTTGATCCCCAATTCCAACCCCGTACAATTTGGTTGGTAATTCTGAACAGTAACTCCCAGGGGACCTTGATAAATAGGACTGTGATAAATACCATACATTCTACAGGCATTCTACTATTTGATGCATGTAAGGTGATCTTTGGTATTGGAAAACCTTGGAATGTATGTGGTAATCTTAAATGGGAACGAACTTATGGGTTTAATGATAAACATTTATGTCCCAGTAAGAGATCTACTGATCCTGATTGCCCAAATAGGGATTTTAATTTTTGTCCATATTGGTCTTGTGTAGGGTGGGCGACCTGGGGAAAAACAGTGGATTAAGATATGATTATCCAAAGGTTGCCCACTACACCACACTGTAAGTCTATGGAATGTAATCCTGTCCATATGACCATCTCTAATCCACAACATTTTATTGATAAGTTTGGAAATCTATTTGGGTTCCAAATATATGGCACAGGAGTAGACCCAGGGACCATAATATATGTAGGACTTGAAACTGAGACAATAGCAACTCAAACTCATCAGGTTTTTCATTCCTTCTATGAGGAGAAGAGTGTTGAGGATAAAATTCCCCATAATGTTAAGAACCTATTTATTGATTTGGCTGAGAGTATTGTGGGTAGTCTTAATGTAACTAATTGCTTTGTATGTGGAGGTACTAATATGGGAGACCAGTGGCCATGGGAGGCAAAGGAAGTATGGTATCCTGGTTCTCAGACAGATGAACAACAAATACTTTCTCAGTCTGATCATCAAGTAAGTACTAGAGGTAAATCAGAGTAGTGGTTAAAAACCTCCATTATAGGCCATGTATGTTTAGCCAGGAAAGGGCCATTGTATACCACACCTGTTGGCGAGTCAATATGTCTAGGACAGAAAGCCTATAATGCCGATACTAAAGATACTACTTGGTAGTCAGCTTCAAATGTCTCAGAGCCTACTAATCCGTTTGCCTATTACACCCACTTAAAAGAGGTATGGTTTAACTTATATCCTACATCCAACTGGAAAGCCCCGGCGAATTTATATTGGATCTGTGGTAAGAAAGCATATTCAGAATTACCACAAGATTGGGAAGGGACATGTGTATTAGGTATGCTCAAACCATCCTTCTTCCTGTTGCCAATTGAGACAGGAGAGACCTTGGGAGTTAAGGTTTATGATGTACATCATAAAAAGAAGTGAGCATCCTTGAATATAGGTAGCTGGGAAGATGATGAGTGGCCTCCGCAATGCATTATTAATTATTATGGACCTGCTACTTGGGCAGAATATGGTACCTATGGATATAGAACCCCAATGCTCAACCGTATTACAAGACTACAGGCTGTGGTTGAGATTATCACTAATGAGACAGCTCAAGAACTTAATCTTCTAGCTAAGCAAAATACTCGGATGAGATCAGCCATCTACCAAAATAGATTAGCTCTGGACTACCTATTAGCAGTAGAGGGAGGTGTATGCGGAAAGTTTAATCTCAGCAACTGTTGTTTGCACATAGATGATGAAGGGCGGGCAGTGGCTGAACTTACAAGCCACATGGTTAAACTGACGCATGTACCTACTCGGGTCTGGAATGGGTATAATCCTAGTAGTTGGTTTGGAAGTTGGTATGAGCAGCTTGGAGGGATTAAGGCGTTAGTAGGAGGAGTAGTATTCATATTATATTCTTATGTCTCTTTCTGCCCTGCCTAATTCGATTAGTGGTCAGATCTATACGTAGTATCATAGAGAGTACTATAGAAAGAAAGACAGTTGCTCATGTAATGGCTGTATGTAGATATAAATCCCTAGCCGAAAGAGAACATATTCAGGATGAGGAATGCTGAAGGAGTTTGTGATGATGCTAAGATGCTAACAAGGTCTGCTCTGGTCCAGTGGCTACTTGAGAGGTATTGGTGATGCATCTGGAATAATTTTGTATCAGAGGTATCAAAGGGGGAATGTGATGGAATTTCAGTGAAATGTAAATTTAGTAGGCCGAGATTTACACGTGGCATATGTGTATGTTGTATTAGTTAATTAGTTACACGTAGCTAAGATACTATCATCAATGTACTGAGCATGTGCAGGAATGCAGGAACTGAAATTACACTCCTTTCTCCTTTGTTTCGGATAAGCCATGTGGTCTGCCCATATGAGGAAATCCAAATCCTGTCCACTGATTGGTTAAGGGTATGTGCAGGTGGAGCTATTAATGGGAGGAGTTATAGTTCTATAAAAAGCATGTACTCCATGTGTTCGCCCCTCAGACCTGTTTTGGAACGTTAGTTCATCTGAGGCCCGATCGGTATGTTAATAAAGACCTCTTACTTCCTGAAAACCTGCATCCATCTCTCTGTATCCGGCTTCTGCAAGTTTACTTGGTTACAAAATGATTTTTTTAACAGTGCCAGAATATCTTCAAATGAGTAGTCTTGTGGTTTAGCAGGAGATATCAGTGAGTGGACAATATCAAAAGTCTTAGATCCAATAACACTCAGTAACACAGCTCTCTTCTGAATAGCATCCATCACCTTATTAGCTTCTAGGAAAAACACTAACCTGTCAGCGTATGAGTCCCATGAGGCTGGATTAGCCAGATCAAATTCCTCCATGTGTCCCAGAGAAGCCAAGCTGGAAATATTTGTAGATAATAGAATTCCAAAAGAAAAGTGTTACTTCCTCATGAATGATTTTTAAGGTGTATCTTATATTTCATATTTGCATTTTGAGGACCTTTTGAGGAACCCTCTTGTTATTACCTGACTTGTAAGGGAAGTAATTACCTTTATTGTAATTTTTTATGTTGCACCTGGGTGGTCTACATTTGTATATATATACTTCCTCACTCAGGCTGATCTTATTTCCTTTATATATATATTCTGCAGTGTCCATTTACTGAGATCCCATGCTCGTCGCCAGTTTAAAGTATTTGCATGTTATATATTCACAAAATGGCTCTCAGACATTGTAGCAAAATAGAACTTCTCTTTACTTCAGTACACACACATAATGACATAACACAAGAGAGACTAACACAACAGAACAAGTGCATAATTTCACTATGCTGCCATCTACTAGAAGGTGGACTGCATAAACCCCAATACATAACACTAAGGGTGCTAATAGTGTGTCTGAGGGTGCTGTTTGTGTGTGCTGTGTGTGAGCGTGCTGTTTGTGTGAATGTCTGGAGGGATTGTGTGTGTGTGGCAGGCAAAATGTAAATATATTAACTATGTTTTCTAATATGCAGTTCCTGGGGTAGAGTTCACTCTCGTGAGATCTGAGAGTTGCCGTGGTAACCGTCCACCGGGTCATCCTCTCCCTCCCTCCCCAGCCATCGGCTGCATATCAGTGCCTGTGGGCCGATGAGGGAGATCTTTGATCTCCCCACTGGCACATGAAGGCACACAGCAGGGCCGGCACTCTGATTGCGCGGGCCCTTCATGGGCCGGCCGGGGAGATCCTGTGATCTCCCCTGCCGGCCTTGGCCCATGGCTATTGCGGCCCACCGTTTAGCTAAACAAAGTGATCAGCAATGTTTTGACATATATAGTGTATTTCTCAAGCCAAGCAAAATCTTAGAAACAAACACAATATAAAAAAAGACGTGGCCCATTCATTATAGGATAAAATAGGTCCTTGTCTGTGCCACTGTCCCAGAATTTTTCCAGTGTCCCATTTCTTGGTTGCACAAAAGAAAAATCCCTATAAAGTGCAACTGTTTTGGGTGTGCTATATTATGCCAAGGAATTCTTGCTATATATGGAAACTTCAACATGGATGGAGCTGACTTGCTTACATGCAGTAATTCCTGACATCTGGGTGCACCTTTGTTACTGTCATGAACATCACCAATAATGCAATTTGCCAGCACGTCCTTCCTTCCCCTGTCATCATGGCTTAAACTTTGGTTTGTGAGGTATGAACATCTGGCAACCATATCAGGGTATTCACCATATTGGGAATTAGGGTGCTCTTACACGTTTTGACAAATTACTCTGGGAAGTTGCCATGGAACTGGCTCTAGTGCCAATTAGTTTATAAAAGATTTTTTTTACATCAAAATTCCATTTCTATTTGATCACAAGCATTAACCACTAACAAAAGGATATACCTGTGCTTAGTAAATAATTGTTAAGGTTTCTCCGTCTCCCCCCTCCAAAATAAGTATGGCTCTAATGGTTATGATGCTGGCAGTGTTTATTTAACCAGGATAATTACATTTCTAGGCAAAACCTTTCATGATTTTCTTTGTAAAGGGTTACTCCAATCATCATAACCACTACAGTTTACGTGGTTCCCCAGGCTCAGAGTTTCTTTGCGGACACGATTCATTGCCTGGGAGTGTCAGCTGACTACGATTAGACAATGAATGGAAAGAAAATAAAAATGCTTATATAAAAATGCTTATAGTTGACAGTAGCCACACAAACTCTTGCTCTAAGCAAATTGTTATACATACTCCGAGCACCATGACCACTTCAAGCCATGGTGCTTGGAGTAACACTTAAAGCTGCTTTGGAGTAAAACTTGCAAATTATTAGTCAAGTCTCCAAGTTTAACCAGTATATAAACCCCCAATACATCCCGAAAACACACATTTGTCATCAGCAGCCATTTAATTCACCGACTCTACGCCAGGTGGCACAACACTAGCAAGCGAATTTGGTAGTGTTTGCTAGTCTAGCAGAGTGGGTGTCGGCAGCAAAGATTGACGGGAAATGTAGTTTTAGCCCTTTGGGGACATCTGACGCTTTTCGCTCTCTATCCTCTATGCTTCCATGGGTGTGCATCTGTCAACACGCATGCGTGCGGGTTGTTAGGAACGCGCATGCGCACAGTGTTAGTTAGTGGTAGCATCGCCCCGACAGGCTGCTCTCTCGGTAGGATTCCAGGGTACGATCTCTCTATTCACGTTCGTTCTGTTAGGACAGGGGCAGACGAGAGGTATGTGTGCCCACCACAGGTATCAGTATACAGGGTCTGACTCTCAGTGTAGATGTGTCTGTGGGAACCCGGTAGATACTGAGGAAGTGTTTAGTCACAGGGCTTCGCTTGGAAATTGGGGAACTGAGAGGAAAGAGAGCACCCCATACGTTACACCACATTGCTGGAAATCGCTAGACAGTTAACCATTTAATCACCCAGACAGTTTTCAGAAATCAGCATTTTGTTGTATAACAATGTATTTTAGCTGAGCGAGAGTTTAAAGGCGGATTTATTTGATGAATACACAACAATTACATCATCAACGTGCTGTCTGTCTGTTCTCTATTCTCGAGCTACTTAAGGTCTCAACACAATATTTTTGCAAGCTAAAGCATTGTCATTATTTCTTTATAAAGAGGTATAAGGAGCAGCAGCTTATTGCAGTGTTTGCACAGTGAGTTTTTGGGTGTAACTATAGTTTTTTTTGGAAACTACACCATTGAAATAACCAATAACTTGTATTCAACTTTTTTCTCATGTGATGATCTGGTCTTCTTTTAGATTTTAAAGTGTTACACCAAGCACTTACCAAGCTCTTTTTACATTTCTGTGGTGTTTGTGTTTAGCTGTAATTTTCCTCTTACTCATTTACTGTACCCACACATATTATATACTGTTTTTCTCGCCATTAAATGGTCTTTCTGAAGATACCATTATTTTAATTGTATCATATAATTTACTAAAAAAATATTTATAAAATATGATGGAAAAAGTGGAAAAAAAACACACTTTTTCTAACTTTGACCCCCAAAATCTGTTAAGCATCTACAACTGCCAAAAAACACCCGTGCTACATAGTTTCAAAATTTTGTCCTGAGTTTAGAAAAGCACAAGTAGCACTTTGCTATTTCCAAACCAATTTTTTTTCCAAAATTAACGCAAGTTACATTGTAACACTATCTGTCAGGAATCCTCGAAAAACCTTTCACATGTATATATTTTTTAAAAGAAGACAACCTTATGGTATTAAACCTGGGGTATTTTGAATCTTTTAATGCAGCCATTTTACCACCAATCTATGCCAAATAAAAAAATTAAATAAATAATTGATGAATTTTTTTTTTTTTTTGAGACACATAGCAATTTAAGAATATATGTACTGATAACTTTAAGGGTTACTGCCAAAGAACACCCCAATATGTGTTCAGCAACATCTCCTGAGTACAGAGTTTCACAGTTAGTCATCAAGCACCCATGTCCCATTTGGGACATTTTTGAAGCCGGACAATATAATTTACCCCCATCAAACCATATATTTTTGAAAAGAAGACACCATACCACTGCTCTCGAGTGTTCGTCTATGTTTGGGGAAGTTTTCCCAAACATATACATGAGCAGAGCAGGGAATCCCCATGAAGGCTTGCACTAACGCCTGGTCGTAAGTGTGAGCCATGGTAAAACAGGTAGGTTGCTAAATGAAGACCACCTGTATATGTATAATATATTTATTTTATTATTTTTTTAGCAGCCTGGGGGACTGCCTGACAGCTCAGACAGTCCCCCTGCTGGCAGCTCCTAGAGTCCTATTGCGGTGATGTGATCATGATGATCACATGGCCATGGAGGGCCGGGGTGGCCGGAGCTGCTGTAGGGGTACTGCTGGGGTCTCCGAAGATCGTCGGTCCAGGGCTCCTATCGTGGACGTCCTGTCGCAGACGTCCTTAATGACCGTTTTTTATTGGACGTACCTAGTTTGTCCTCGGTCGTTAAGGGGAATATATATATATTTATATATATATATTCTATCCAGAATTCTGGCACTCTTACCATAGAACCTCAAACCAAAATCAGTAGAATAACCAGGGTGCAATCTCAGTGCTCAAATATAAAACCCAGAAAAAATGAGAGCACTCACTGGATTTGAAACAAATATTATACCATGAGCAAAAAAGTGAATCAACATTTCGACCTTCAAGTGGTCTTTATCAAGATCTTGATAAAGATCGCTTGACGGTCAAAACGTTGATTCACTTTTTTGCTCATGGTATAATATAATATTTGTTTCAAATCCAGTGAGTGCTCTCATTTTTTCTGGGATATATACATATCTATCTCAAAATACAGTGATCATAAAATGACATTTATATACATAATTTAAAAAAAATATTTTTACAGTTTATTTTTTATTTATCATAATATATGTGTGTGTATGTATATATATATATATATATATATGTATATATATATCAACAAACAAGGGATGACCAGCACTCACGGTTTTTGTAGAAGTTAAAAGTCCATAAATTGCGTATTTGCGTATTCCTGATGAAAGTCCCGGAGGAGGACTGAAACGTCGAGCTGTTACATTTTTAAATATGTTTAAATAAATTTATGGACTTTTAACTTCTACAAAAACCGTGAGTGCTGGTCATCCCTTGTTTGTTGATATTCTTATCTACCCTGGACTACAAGCACCCGGACACTACAACCGTTTAGTCTGTGTGCAAGGATTACAAGTGTTTATATATATATATATATATATATATATATACACACACACACAAACGTGTGTAATTTTACTGTGTTTTTATATTAATATAACGTTATATATACACGTGTGTATGTGTAAATAAACACGTATTTTAGATTAACTGACGGGAAGGGTGTGCTTGGAGGTAAAGCTCCAGGTTGTCGATGCAAACCTTCTCTATGGTGAGGAGAAGTAGAGTCACTTATGTCACGAAAAGACTGAAAGCCAGGATGAATTATGGGATAGTGAGTTTCTGATTGAGTCTGGGATTCTGGTCTATAGAACAACGAATAGATCATCGTAGTACTAGTAAGACTTGTACACTAAGACACTGTGGGAGGCAATCAGTAAGGAGACTAAACTAACCCTTTCAGATGTCTTTGCGATTGGTCAGGGACACGAAGTACGCGGGAGTGACAATGTAAACAGATGTGCTAGGGGCAGGATTTGAAGGGATAACATAACCATGCGAGGGATTTAGGAGCCCTGTGGCTGGAGATACCAGTCTCTCTAGTCCATCGTTGATGTTTTGTATGGAGGCAAGTAGAGTGGATATCAACTGCTTGACTTCATTGTAGTTATCCAGATTACCTGACTGTGAGCTAGTGCCCGGCTGAGATGTACCGGTAATTTGAGCAGAAGTTTATATAGTTTGGTTTGCGAGCTGTGGCCGGGAATGGAATCCCTAAATGCCGTAGTACAGCTTGTTAATTTTAGGATGGTCCAGGAATGTAGGGAACCGGGGTTAGTAGGCTCCAGATAGTCTGCAGGGGTGCTAGGCCCAGCCGGGGTGGGTAGTCAGGTTGGGGTATGGGGCAGTGAGGTCACTTTCTTGTTCTGGGATTAGAGGCACGCTGAGACCAAAATAGGAGAGGGGTGAGCACAACAAATAATAGCGTGATTCTGTGTCAACTGGCTCTAGCTAAAGGCAAACAATTTATCTTAACTACCAGGAGAGTGAGGCCCTTAATGCCAAGTGGCTGAGAGAGGCTCTACCTATGATTTGGCCTAGTGGGCAGGGGCCACTGAAAGATGTGGCGGGAATGTTGACCTCTTGGGGACTGTAAAAAAGAGTCAGTATAAGAGGCCGTGCTGGGTGAGGCCCTTACTGGTACCCTGGAGAGGTTGATGTGAGGCGTTAGCTATGCGTTGGGCCGAGGGTTATATACTTACATATGCGGATGGAGATGGGTGTTGGCGTCACGGAATTGATAATGATGAGGCTAGTTACTGGCTTAGCTTGGAACTAGACCGCCAGTTGACATACCCGATCCGCGAATGGGACGGGTGATGGGTAGTAGTGAGGTGGGTAAATGTACCTTGCTTGGGGTAGAATGAGGATTCCATGCCAGAGGAATGAGATACTGGAGAACCTAAATGGAAAATTATGGTGGGAGGCCAGTTTAAACTGGAATTGGGCTTGACTTACTATGAATGAAAATACGCTTGTATCATGGGGGTGGTTGTTCTTGAGGCTGGGCTATGAGCAGGTCTGTATAGGTGATGGAAATGCACTCAAACCCTCGTCCTGGACTCCTGGGTGCAATAAACTGGATCAGCCCCAGTAACAAAGGTACCAAATATCAACTTAAGTGTAGAAAAATAATCCAGGCACTCCAAGATGTTCCAAAAAAGTAGGCAATTTTATTGGACCCAAGCACCAAAGAACAATGTTTCGACCCCTTAGGGCCTTTATCAAGCTGATAAAGGCCCTTAGGGGTCGAAACGTTGTTCTTTGGTGCTTGGGTCCAATAAAATTGCCTACTTTTTTGGAACATCTTGGAGTGCCTGGATTATTTTTCTACACTTAAGGGCTATGAGTAGGTAACCTGAGGGCATAGTCATTAGAATCCTGACCCTACCATGGTGGGTACAAGATTCATAGGACATAAATAAAATATCCCTATAAGCGAGTAGGGTCAGGATCCTAGGCCACTACCAAAGACCGTGGGGGTGTGTTTAACCGATACTGCGACAATAATGGGGAATAGGCAGAGTCATGAGTAACCGTCCTGTGACTTCTGTAGCTAAAATACGTATAGGGTGATATGAAATACCAAGCTATGAGGGTTGTTTGAGCTATCCTGGTAGGACTTAGAATATTTAATTATATGGTTGTGACAGCATGGGAAGGGGGTGTATGTGTGGGGAATTAAGGATCCCCGGGCGTGGGCCTGTGTATGGCCTGGCGGAGGAATTGCGTGCCAGCGTTGGCTGATGTAACATAGAACAGTTAGAGTGGAGTTGATGTAGGTTTAGTGAAGCCATGCCTAAATAGCAAGGGTTGGTTAGGATGATGAATTTGATTGAGTAGAGTAGAACAGCGATGAGAAATAACCTTTAGTGCATAATACGTGATTATTTGACGTAGAGTCAAGGGGATCGTATGATGGTATGGTAAAGCCTGGTACACTAGGGTTTGTACCAGGGAACATGACGATATATATACTGAACATAGGAGTGTGGCGTGTTACTAAAAAGGTTTAGCGAATAGGTGGTCGTGCTCCAAATAAGTAAAATACCTATCATGGGAGCAAGTATACAGATTGGCCCTAACACATGGTAACAAATATGTGATGACTCCCTCAGAACAGTACCAAGTCCATAAGTGATAGAATAAGACATTGCAATATATGATGGAAATGCATTATACTTAGTGAATATTAAATGCGTACCAGAGCTGAACTAGTAATGGGAAACTGACAATATCCGTGCACAGTCGTAAATAATAACAAGAAACATAGCAAACATAACCGAACTACAGGGGGGCATGTAAGGAC
Source organism: Pelobates cultripes (assembly GCA_933207985.1). Lineage (NCBI taxonomy): Eukaryota > Metazoa > Chordata > Amphibia > Anura > Pelobatidae > Pelobates > Pelobates cultripes. The sequence goes on from OW240913.1 coordinate 223,871,413, forward strand.
AATTAGTAGCAGGCTAAATACATTTCAAAAGAACCTGGACATTACATGTATTAGGGAACAGTGTAAAACTAACGAATGGGTACTATGATTGTAGTGGCCGCTAGATGGCAGCATGTAACTGAGATAGATTGGAGACTAGTTCGGTAGAAATTGGACGAAAGGAAACTAACGAAATGGGAATGGAACAAGGAGCAGGCAGGAGTAGGCGAACTGACTTAAGTCCTGAATGGGGAAAAAGTCCCGAATGGACGGTATGTAAGGACGTAAATGTGTGAACAATAGTGTTAGTACATGGATTTAGCCCGTTTGGGCAGACTCACGGTTCGTGGATTTGACTGATACAGGAAGCAAACAAATTGACCCGGAAGCTGCGATGAGGTGAAAGGTCAGCTATGCGCCTGGAAAGTACCCAGACTCGGCGGACACAGAGGTTTGGTCCAGGAAAAGGGCCGGGAAGGGGTCTCATAGTGCTGACAGGAACAAACTGCCAGTTCCGGAGAGGAGGTGAGTAGTCTCTGACCACGTGTGGCTGGAACAGTGTGATGGGAGTTGTTGGAGCAGGGAGAACTTGGTCCTAACGGCATGGAAGTCTCTAACCGCATGTGGCTGGAACAGCATGATGGGAGTTGTTAGAGCAGGGAGAACTTGGTCCGATCGCCGTGGGAGTCTCTGACCCTGTGTGGCTGTAACAGCATGATGGGAGTTGTTGGAGCAGGGAGAACTTGGTCCGATCGCCGTGGGAGTCTCTGACCCTGTGTTGCTGGAACAGCATGATGGGAGTTGTTGGTGGAGAAATTGGTCCAATCGCCATGGGAGTCTCTGACCGTGTGTGGCTGGAACAGCATGATGGGAGTTGTTAGAGCAGGGAGAACTTGGTCCGATTGCCGTGGGAGTCTATGACCCTGTGTGGCTGGATCAGCATGATGGGAGTTGTTGGAGCAGGGAGAATTTGGTCTGAACGGCATGGAAGTCTTTAACCGCATGTGGCTGGAACAGCATGATGGGAGTTGTTAGAGCAGGGAGAACTTGGTCCGACCGGCGTGGGAGCCACAGTATGCCCAGACCAGCTTGTTTGGAGTTTTAGGCAGTCTGCTTCGATGACCTTTGAACCGGAAGTAGAAATGAACCCGGCAGCATCAGCCCTGTGGTGTAGGGGGCCTGAGTTTAAACTTCAGGCTCCGCCTTCCAATATCTCATATATACATTTTTTTTTAAACTTTTATTTATTTTTCCACCAGCAGGGGCAGTTCAGGCAGTCCCCCTGCTGGCAGCACAATGGACATCTGTGGGGGCCATGTGATCGTTCTTTTAGAGCGGTCACATGGACCCTGGGGTTCCTAAATTGGAGAGGGGGGACGCTCTGGGCTCAGTCCAGTACCTGCAAAGAAGAAGACCGATCGCCGGCGGGGGAATGCGGCAATCGGTAAGTACGTAGGGAAGGGGGGGAGGGTAGGAAACTTTTTTTTAAATTTTTTTTATTTATTTAATCCCCCCCCCCCCCAATATTGTAATTTTTACAACTGTTACTGAGTGCCTTGACCCCTCGAGGCACTCAGATGCTCTTCCTTCAATGCCGGGCACCACGTGTGGCAAACCCGGAAGTGATCGCTCTGGGGGGAGCGATCACATGGGGTCCCCGGCAGTGTAGGGGGGTATTCCATGATGCCTCGATATCGAGGCATCATGTAATACCAAAAGAGCGGCTGGAAGCGATCACGATCGCTTCCAGCGCTCAAAATAGCTGCGGACGTAACAGGTACGTCCGAGGTCGTTAACAGACGATTTTTGTCTGACGTACCTGGTACGTCCCCGATCACTAAGGGGTTGAAGTAATTGACTGGTCCCGGAAATAATTCATATTTACCGTTTTATGATCACTGTAAACCCCCATTTTGCCCAGTAAATTTTAAAACGGCTCTGCCATGTCCACATCTTCTTTTTTTTAATTTTAAACCCTCCTTTCACCTTTTTTAACCTCTTTATTTCTTGTCCTGATCCATGCGCTAGGCACCCCCATTTTAGTGGTTCCTGGATGACGTGTACCGCATGGGCTTCATCTGCTTACACTAGCTCGGTCTGTGAAATTCACACGCATGCCCTGTTGAACACTTGCACTTGGGCATTTGAATTGTCTAAATTTCAGCTATTGACAAATGAAAAAACAGAAATTACATTGAATGAAGTGAAGAACGAATTGCAATTCAGTCTTCTTTCATTTAGTTTATTACAAGGAAGGGACTCACGCTCCCTCCTTGTAATACTTCCTAAATCCTCCATATGCGTCCCCCCTCACTCTGTGGGGGTCAGTATAATCCCATATAAGAATAAGGTTGCTGTTCAGAGTAGTGGCATATCTACCAGCTGCGCACTGTTATATAAAAATAAATGGGGACTGGACACAGGTCCCCCAAGCTCCCATAGTGGGTCACATATATAAATAACTAACAGGGGGGGGGGGATAGTGTCCCCCTCCAGCCTCCACCCATGCTCGGCAAATGGGGGCTATTAAACTATCTGTAAATCCATAATGTCCCATCGAACTATTAAAATTATACAATTTAAAAAAAAATTAATCTTCACCTAGCGAGGGCTCTGTGCAGACTAAGCTTTGCATGGCTGGGAAAGGCTTATAAAGCCTTCCCACGCTGTGCAATTTTACTTAGAGTGCTCTGATTGGTTGGCTGTAAAATAAAACATTATTAGTCAGTAAGATAGTCACTAGAGATGTATTTAACCATGCAATGTACTAACCTGCAATGTTGTACAGTGCAGAGTCAAATTGAAAGGACCAATGCATCTCGACTATTTCATTGAGATGAAATGGTCTGGGTGATTTTAGTGGTCCTTTAACTGATTTGAAGTGGTCAATTGGTGCTTGGAGTTGGTATGTGCATCATTTCAATATACACAGAGAACTTTGCTGCAGGACTTGTGCGAAATAATTAGCCAGCCTGGAAAACAAGTGTTCGGGGCTGGCTAATTTTAGTTCTGTGTATAATAGGCTTCTGTAATCAACATACACAGTATGCTGGCAAAAGACAACCAAAGGTGGTCCCTCCCTCAGACTTTTCTCTGAGACATCACGGCCTCGTTGGGGAAGGTTTGGGCTCCAGAAAGAGCTACGGCCTTGGCTTCTGACTGCAGGTATGCTTTTTTTAAAATCTTTTATAGGGAGCGAGAAGAGGAGAAGAGACTTATCAAAGTATTAAAAAAAATAATAATAAAGAGTGGTGCAGTGACTAGTGAAACCAGCAACTACATTTTCACCACATTTAAAACAACAAAAACAAACTTTTGATTAATAAACACAAATATTTCAGTTACTTCTCTTCCACCAGCTACTATGTTAAAGAACCTCTAGAGCCACCCAGAACTCTTCAGCTCAGCGATGTGGTCTGTGTGCAGTGGTCTTGTCAGTTTAACCCTGCAATGTAAAACATTTTGTCAAGCTTGAAAATTAGTAATACAAAAAAGTAATTTTTATATTTTTTGACTGGGTTGGAATCTTTTTGAAATACTTATTTTGGAGTGGGGAGACGGAGAAACCTTAACATGATTATTTACTAAACACAGGTATATCCTATTGTTAATGCTTGTGATCAAATAGAAATGGAATTTGGATGTAAAAAAAAAAAAATATTTTATAAACTAATTTGTGCAATTTATTTCTTTGTAGATAAAAGATGACACACCCCAGAGAGACATCAGAACGAATTATCATGGAGCCATACAAATATTTGCTTCAGCTTCCGGGTATTGTTCTACTCTGTATTTTCTTTTTCTTTCTTACATTCTAAGCTTATTGAATTGGGGAAAAAATATTATGTATGGAAAAAAATTAAACTATTATATTGCATGTTGTTTAAATTATAGCTTGTATTAATTTGAGACAGAACTCATTAAATATTATAATTCATAAAACTAAGAAAAACAGTTTGTAATATCACTAATTGGTAAAATGTTACCAAGGACTCTGCTAGAAAATAATTATAAATAGTCAACATGGGACCACTTATTTATTCTCAATTAAAATTAAACCAGGTGGCTTCTCAAGATCCTGATGGAAGGGGTAAAAAAACCCCACAAGGGAGTGAAGGTAAAAAATGGGTGAAAGGCAGAGAGTAAATGAGTAATTGAATATTCTGACTGTCTTTCTCAAGATAGTGTTCTATGTATGATAGAGAGAACACGATCTTGAGAAAGACCGACAGAATTTTACCTTAATTTGTTATTCAATTCTTCAACCTTTTCTATAAATATTGTTACGGTTATGTTTTAATTACTCCAGCAAACAATTTGAATAAGGATGTGTGTTTTCAGATTGTTTACCCAAGCACACATGATAATTTAGTGGAAATTTGCATTAGCTATGTTATTGCAGTTTGGTTTGGGGGGGGGGGTCAGTAAAATGTGCCACCAGCTATCATAAACCGGTTTAGAATGCAGTTTAACAGTTCAACCACTCACACATCTAGATTGCTGGCGTTATTCCAAAAAAAAATACAAAAAAAACAGGTATTTCAGGAAGGAACCGGTAAAACTTTTGTAAAGAGTCATACCATTGCGTGAGCAATTTAGAATTTGTCTTTGAGAACCCGAATAAGTCATTGTGAGCATTTTGTCCACTCTTGATCAGAGAAAGATGTCTGCAAGTCCTCTTCCTATAAAGCTTTAAACTTAAATGGTGTTGGTTTGTCTGCAGAAAGGAGCAACTGGTACAGGGTAGAAATGCCACGGTGTAATGGCTCTGCCCGAGCGCAAATCTCTTCAAATGGTAGAAATATTTTAGCTCGACCTTCCATCCCGGCATAGTGTTTCATATTCTAAATCTATTTATGTGTTTATATATATCGGATTATTTTATTCATTAAAATAGCACGCCCTAACGTCTGGGTCAAAGGACCACTCCACACTTTTCAAACCCCCCCACACACACAGTTTAGTAGATATAGCCCAATTCATTATTATTATTATTATTATTATTATTATTATTGCCATTTATATAACACTAACAGATTCCGTAGCACTTTACAATATTATGATTTAACTATAAATAGGACAATTACAAGAAAACTACAAGAACGATCGGTTGAAGAGGACCCTGCTCAAACAAGCTTAGTCTATAGGAGGTGAGGTATAAAACACATTAGGACAGGAAATAGCCTTTAAATAAGGTAGGAGTGAAGCAGAGCTGGAGGAGAGAGTAGAGTGCTGCCCTTTAGGAGAGAGCAAGAGAAAGGTATGTAAGGTAGAGGTTACTCTGGGAGGCCATAAGCTTTCCTAAAGAGATGGGTTTTAAGGCACGTCTTAAACAATTGAAGATTAGGGGAGAGTCTGATGGTGGTAGGCAAACTATTCCATACAAAGGGAGCAGCCCGCGAGAAGTCCTGCAAGCGTGACTCCGCAGAGCGGAGAGACCGAGAAGGGGCATACTTTGGATCTGTGACGCGGTATAAGACGGGCTAGAATTGTTCAGTGCTTTATAGGTATGGCTTAGCACTTTGGATTGACTCCTATAGGATACAGGAAGCCGGTGTGAGCTGTGAGAGGACTCACTAGAGAGACTGTAGTGGGGCAATATGGTTTTTGGGAAGACCAATTAGGAGAGAGTTACAATAATCCATGAGGGAAATTACTAGAGCATGTACAAGCTCCCTGGTAGCATCTTGTGTAAAAAAGTGGCGGATGCGGGCTATATTTTTAAGATGGAATCTACAGGATTTGGCAACCTACTGGACATGAGGCTCAAAGGTGGGGCCAAAATAAAGTATGACGCCAAGATTGCGTGCTTGCAAGGATGGACTTATGTGGATACCACTAACTTGAAGGGAGAGCGAAAGAGGAGGATCAGTATTAGGAGGAGGAAAGATAAGGAGCTCAGTTTTAAAGATATTGAGTTTCAGAAAGCGGGAGGACATGGAAGAAGTCAGAGATGGAAGAAAGGCAACCAGTGAGACGTTGCAGGATGGCAGGGGAGAGGTCGGGGGAGGAGAGATATATCTGGTTGTCATCAGCATACTGGTGGTAGTGGAATCCAAGTGAGGTAATAAGTTTGCCAATAGAGGCAGTATAAAGAGAAAATAGAAGGGGACCAACGACAGGGAGGGAACTCCAGCCGAGACAGGACGAGGGGAGGAGGTATCATTAGAAAAGGAGATACTGAATGAGCATTGGGAGAAATAAGAGGAAAACCATGAGAGGACGAGTCACAAAGACTGAGTGATTGAAGAGTTTGAAAAAGGAGAGCATAAATGCATGTATATTTTTATGTATGAATTCATTGGGGTTACAGTCTAAAACAGCTTCCAAAATCTGCAGTTCTTATGACTGTAGCTTTTGTAAGCCATCCCCTTTTTCACAGGAAGTGACTTTCAGTCACTTCACAGACAATTGTCCAATCAGAAGCTTGTCATAGAGAAGCCTCTGTTCCATTCTATTTCAGGTGTCTCTCCTCCCGCAATCCCACCTTGTGTCTTAACCCCCCCTCTCTTTCCTTTGTCAAAGCCTCCCTCCCTGTGGCAAAGCTCCCTCCCCTGCTGTGGCGAAAGTAACCTCGCCACTGTTTTTTGGAGTGGCCTGTTTGCCAGCCTCCTACCCTGGGACTATGGGCCCTGTGATAACTCATGTTCAAAAGTACTGTTTCTGCCCCTTGGACTTTTAACTGGAACAGATTCAAACATGTGGTGGCAGCCATCTTAAATTGTCCAGCAGTGTTTTGTTGTCGAGTGTATGGAACTGTTTTGGGCATGGGACCATGTGCACGGTGGGGCAAAAATAAAACTTCCAGGAAATTTCTGAACCACTGAACTGATCTGGGTGATTTTTGGATATGTTGTTCACCCAGATCAGGGCTATCAGGGGATGTGTTATATTTTGGGAATGGTCCTAAACTGACCCTTCACCCTGCTTTCTTTGGTTTTTACTATATATTGGGGCTGATGTGTACTGTAGTCATTGCTGCCGGCCCAGTAGTGATGGGAGTGAGCGCAGGACTTATCTTTTTGTATTTGTATTTTCTTTACATCAGTACCTAAACGTTTTCACACCTCACTGAAATTTGAACATACTTTCCATACTTTCTCTCCTCCCTCAATCCCACCTTGTGTCTTAACCCCCCCTCCCCTCACCCCTCTGCTCTCTGTGTCAATGCTTCCCTCCTGGCATAGGTTACCCTCTACTGAAAGCTACACTCTAGACTTCGTTTCAGACTGTCCTACCCTCTGTTCATTTGTGGTTTGCATTGCATTCATAGAGTACCATTTACAGGGTAGACTCCTACAGAGTTCACATTGTAATATCTACTAATGGACTGCTCCCAGGGCCACCATCAAACTTCTTGGGGCCCGTTACAACCATACTGGCACAGCTCCACGATACCTTTCCAAACACACACATTCTACCAGATAGGCACTTCAATATACACTCCCAGAGATAAATGCAAACATAGGCACATTCCAGACACTGCTACACCCACCCACACACATCTGTTTGACCGGGCCCCTTACAGAAATACTGGCTTCCAGTATTGCTCTTAGACTTGGTCGTACTCCTCATCACGTCATTCCTTCATTACCTCAAGACTTTGTTTCTCAATTGTTTTGCTGTTTAAGATCTATTTCCTTCTCCTTCCTTTCCTAATTTGCCATTTTTTTTTGTTTCCCTCCTTTTTTGAACTCTGATGTTTGTCAGTACCTACATCTTGGGACCTGCCATCTCAAGCTTGCCTTCCTTCTATTGTTATTTCTTCTCTACCTCTTTCAGAATCTTTTTTCCATTTCTGGTCTATTTGTGTTGAAAACATAATACTTAGTAGGGACGTTTGCTCTGAAGGGTTTGCTCTGAAAAGACAGCGTTTACATTGAAAATCCTGCAGGGACAAGCTATAGACACCAGAACGACTACATTAACCCCTTAAGGACAGCGGGCATACTATGCTGTCCCTGGGGACCTGATCCTAAATGCTGGTGTGCGGCATAGTACGTCTGCCGTCCTTACCACTTACCTGGTCGCCGGCGATCGCAATGGGGGGACTTGCCTAGCATCCCAGGCAGTCCCCCTGACGTCGCGACCACATGGACGGAATAGTCGTCCAAAGCTGTGCCTGCAGGGGGACTGCATGGAATGACCCCTGATGCCTGTAATAATTTTTAAAACAGTAATTAAAAAAATATATACTTATATCATATATATGTATAGTTATAATTGTGTGTGTGTGTGTGTGTATATATATATATATACAAATCTAAAATAAACAAGTAAAAAAATTATAAATAAAAATTATATATGCATGTGTAATTTTGTTCTAACTGTATTTTGATTGCTATTGCAACTTCAATGGTGACCGATTTTATTCATTTTTTTTAAAAAAAACACCCAATCTCGGCAAAAATAATGGGGGTTTATTAACATTATATGATCATACATTGCATAAGCCTGCCACAATGTCTATGCACCCCATCTTTGGCAGGTCCTATGCTAACAACCTGTTTGCTCTTATGAGATTAACCCACTTAATTGGGGGAAAAAAATCCATCTGGGGCTCTCTGCAGTACAAGGCTAAATAGGGCCCTGGGAAGAGGCACCTGTGACAGGGATGGGGTGCAAAATATTTTTCTAAGATACAATATCTTCATGTTTCTAGTTTTGTTTACTTTGTAATTAGTATGATGGATACATTCATCTCTATCTTTGTATCCACCTTGTGCAGCTGTCCAGAGCCCCCTAATTTAGAACTGCTGGTATGTTTTCTAGTACATATGGTAATAATGTGCTATCATCTTTGATATGGTTTTTTTTCTATATATTTTTACAGTATTGTATGGGGATTCAAATGCACTTTTTCTTAGTCTTGGATATGGTGACACACACAATAATTCTATAGCGATAAGAGTGTATGCTGTTCTGGTTTCCAATTTCCCTGCCTTTAGCAATTATTTTTAATATGCTCCCCCTTCAATATTGATTTGGGGAGTATATATTAAGCAATTTTATTTGCTTTTAATTGTCATACTCCCCTTGAGCCACAGATCTGCCTACACAGTTGGATGAGTGTGATGAGATTTGCAGTTAGCAAGTGCGGCGGACCACGTGGCTTTATCCGTAGCTAAGAGATAGCTTGAAGTACAAGCTCTCTTTCACCCTCTTCGTAATCGTACATGCTAATACAGGGGTTCCCAATCAATTTTTCACGTGGAACCCTTTGACATAGTGTATCAACATCGTGAAACCCCCCCCAAAAAAATTTTTGGCACCATAGCGCAAACCATTTAATTAGCAGAGTGTCTTTTATAGCAAATTAGTTTTTCTGCCATACATACACCAATTTCTACAGATAGTAAACAGATTGTAGTACATAGGAGCAGGGGTGCCTTTTTGTGTAAAGTTGGTACATGTAATTCTAGCTTCTTAATACAGGGGTGTTTGTGTAAGCAATATTTGTATTAGCTTACCTTGGTGTGCAGAAGGGTGGCTTGCTTGGAGGTCTGGTCCAGTCTGAGGCTGATGGGAGTGGGCAAGCAGCAGTAGCTCACTCCCAGCCTCTCCTCTGTCTCCATGCTGTGTGCTGCTGCCTCCAGCCTGGTGATCACTCACTGCATTCCTTCTGCACGTTTGTTTCTCTAATGAGGCTGGGAGGAAGTGCTGTCACTTCCTCCCAGTCCGCCCATAGTGCAGGGGCCCGTCAGGCTCTTAAAGAGCCACGACACCTGGTCGTGCCCTTGTTTAGCGATTATAGCCCCTATGTGCATGGGCCACCCGATGGTCAGATCGCAGCGGAACCCCAATTTTGTTCTTGCGGAACCCCAGGATTGCCTGGAACATTAATTGGGAAACCTTGAAAGTCCTGCAGGGACAAGCTATATACACCAGAACAACTACATTAACCTTAAGGACAGCGGGCTCATAATACTTTAGACCACTTTGACAGGTGGCAGATCCGTCTGGGCAATGGGCTCACTGATCAGCCCACACACTTAGATTTACACATTTAGTGTTTTAGTTGATCGCCCACTCACACAGCGATCTTACTCCAAGATGTGTGTTCCACTGGCTGCTATGATACAACCCACGAGGGCACCAGAGAGAGGTTGTGCATCTCATCCAGCTGTAATGTGGGCAGTCTCAGGCTCGGTAAATACACAATGTGGGTGTGATTAGTATGTAGTTGGGATATATTTTCTTATGTTTGCACATTGGGGATTTATTGTTTGTCCTGATGATAGCTCCATGCTGGAGCTGAAACGTTGACATCATTTTAATGGAATGAATAAAAGTTGGCTTATTTCAACTAATACAAAATCCCTGGAGTGCTGTTCTTTTTGCTTCTATGTACATCAATATATATGGATATCTCTCGCTCTCTCTATAAACTCTACGTATATATTTATGTAATATTTTTACATCATTACATAAGTCATTTTATTAATTATGATTTGAGAGACCTGCCTGACAACCCAAGCAGAAAGTCGACAGAATTTGGTTTGCAAGCCCTATATTTAACCCTTTACTTTTTCAAGACACCATAAAACCTGTACATGAGGGGGTACTGTTTTACTTGGGAAACTTCGCTGAACAGAAAGTGTTTCAAACAGTAAAATGTATCACAGTGATGAAATTGTCAGTGATTTGTCAGTTTATTTAGCATTTTTCACACACAAACGGCACTTTCGCTGATGATATTGTTGTGATGCATTTTACTGTTTTGAAATACTATTATTTCTGTTCAGCAAAGTCTCCCAAGCATTAGGGCTGCTGTGTGTGTATAATGGTCTTCAGTATTTATTTATTGTGCTGTTGTGTAGGGGGCATAAGGGTTCAGGCTGTAGAGGGAAACATGATAAAATAAATATCAACTCATACCAAAAAAATACATATTTATGAGTTTAAAGACTATTAGCACGAAACATTTAATACACTGCCCTTTTTCCCCTCCTTTCCCCTAATTTAATACACTCCCCATCTCCCTAACCCAAATTTAATACACTCCCCCATCTCCCTCAATTTGTATCTCCCTCCTTCCTCTCCACCAGTTCAATACACTGCCCTCCCTCCCCTGCTTCCCCAATTCAATACACTGCCCTCCCTCCCCTGCTTCCCCAATTCAATGCACTGCCCTCCCCTACTCCCCCAATTCAATACACTGCCTTCCCTCCCCTGCTTCCCCAATCAAATACACTTCCCTTTCTAACCCTCTAATTTAATACATTACCCCCTCTCCCTACCCCCAGTGTAATGCAATACCGGAAGGTCCCCCAGTCTCATTTTACCCTACCTCACAATACTCCAGTTCCCCGATCGTCCGTGCTCAAGCAGGCTATACAGCAAGCAGGAGGAACAGGGAGTGGCTGGCCTGCTCTGAACGGAGCCAGCCACTCTGCATACTGTAGGGCTGCCACCACGCAGCTGCCGGATATGACATCACACACTGTATCGGCGGCTGGAGTGGACAAAGGCTTTGAGCTATTGTGGCTCCACTGACATCGGCGGGGGAGGAGAGGTCACCAGCGCCGGGCGCTGGATTAAGGTATGCTGCTGAAGGGGTTTTAGCCCCTTCAGCGCCACGGGAGGGGGACCCTGAGGTTGGGGGCACTATAGTGACGCTATGTTTTCCTCACACTATAGTGATCCTTTAAACCACTATTTCTTTGTCACTGTAACATACCTGTGCATGCTTGTTCTTTATTGTGTATGTGTGTGTACGTGCTTATTCATACATACATTTTGTAGTTTGTCTTGTTCTGCATGCTAAAGCTAGTTGTTCCCTACCCTACTCATCATTGTTGGTTTGTTAAATGTTATTCAACTATCTGCTTATCTCTAAAGATTTTCTGTTATTTTTGGTCCCCTCCCCCTTATTTTATTGGTACCTACCCGAATGGTCTTGCTTGACCAATCCTTACCTCCTCTTTGCATCTCCATTCCATAGTTTTATTGCAAGCCTTTTTTGACCCTATCATATGTCTTCCACAGTCTGAGTTTTAAAAGGTTCCCTGCTACAAACCAGAAGATGGCTCAAGCTGACCCGTTACCTTAAAATCTTTCCAGAACTGCTGAACGCTGCTGGAGAATGTCTCACTTTGCATCTGACTTCTATTTAGCTATTTCCATCTATCTAGCTATTTCCATCTTTCTATTTCTTACTCTGCTACCTCACTCTACAACTCAACGCTCTCCTCTCAACTCAACATCATGGCACCTCGTAAAATTAAACACAGCAAGCGCCCCCAATTACAACCCTGGCACACCAAGCTGACCCATTACCTCCAAAAATGTTCTAAAACTGCTGAACGCGGCTGGAGACAGTCTCACTTTGCATCTGACTTTCTCCACTATAAATTTATGTGTGCTCCTACAGCCTGGCTCTTTCCGCTGTAAAATTAAATTACTTTAATACCCTCATAAGTACACTATCCTATCAACCCATACACCTATTTCACACTTGTAACGAAGTGCCCTTCGCCACTTGGTCCTGGAGAGGCCTGCTTGCCAGCCTCCTCCCCGGTGACTATGACTCTTTGATGTATTTGGCTTTAAAGCCCCTATACTACCTTCAGACAGACTATTTATGTAGGCTGCTTTATTTCTCTTATGTTTTAGTCACCCTGTACCCATTGTAGGTGCAGAGTGTGTGTAATGTAATTGTTTATAGTGTGTGTGTGTGTGTACTGTGAAATGTATTGCCTGCTCTCCTGTACTGTTGAGGTTTACTACCAACTAGGTGGATTTGGCTATGGAGCTTGTCTAGTGCCCTCTGTTGGTTGCAACAGCAATATGCACTACCTGAATAGCAAGACTTTGCATATTCGGGTAGATTTGCATATTGCTCATTCTGCAGGCACGTGAGATATTTTCTGTTAATTATTGTCTCCCCCACCCCTTTAAAAATATGCCATTGTGTTATAAGTCACTGTATGTTGCCTGCTATGATTTGACTGTTTGTAATTTTATTGAGTTTTCACAGCAATGTTAATGTAATGACCATATGGGCTAGTCCCAAGTAAAATAAAGGTTTAGACAGTTCTTCTTGATTCCTCTAAACGTAGCCTAGTCTCGTTATTGGAGGGAGCTGTTATAATCACACTGGGGATTGATATGCTCTGCATACTCCCTTGAGCTTTAAATCACTAAGCTCTTTTAAGAGCTGTTATGCTCTCCTGGAGGAGAGGTCTTCCCCCACACGGTCCTGAAGATTCCAGTTAAGCTATGGCGGTTGTGGTCCTTGGCGCAAGCTAGGAAGCGTCCATCAACAGAGGGTCGGAGTATGGGGAGCTCCGTTACAACACTTTTGATGCTCTTCTTCGCCCTTTTAATCTCCTCCTTCTACCACCTTGTCCGCCACAAACTTTGCATCTCACTTCACTGAGAAGATCTCTACAATCAGAGAAGAGATCTCTATTTTCTCTCCTTCCCCTACCAATATATCACCCAAACCCACTCCCTCCACCATTCTAAACTCATTCGCACCTGCTACAGCAGAAGAGGTTTCTGCTCTGCTCCGGTCCTCCTGCCCCACCACCTGTTTCCTCGATCCTATTCCCTCGTATCTCACCTGCACTTTGTCTCTCTCTCTTGCTCTTCCTCTAACTAAAATTTTCAATCTCTCCTTTCCTCTGGCACATTTCCCTCACCCCTCAAACATGCAACTGTAACCCCGATTCTGAAAAAGCCCAACTCCCAATCCAACTACCGGCCTATCTCGCTACTGCCATTTGCCTCTGTAGAGTTGGTATAATCTACAGTATCTCCGCTGGGTAACAGGAACAGCATAGAATCCTTCAAGCAAAATGAGTACAGCATGCAATAAACCTGGTAGCGTTGTATAAATCCTTCCTTCCCAAGAACTATACGACACATAGGCTAGGAGTCAACTGAGCTTTTAATCATAGGTCACATTATTTATGCAGTTCCCCATGCAAGGGGTTTCCCTACTGACATTACAGGGGTTGTACAGTAGGGGACTACATGGGGAACTTAACAACCTGGACATTTCTCCCATCATGCACTGCTGCACGAGAGGGATACTCCCATTAGAATAGCCAGTTAAGTGGATTATCCCTCCGTGCAGCAGAACTTACATTTCACACAAAAATCCATAACTTCTACATTATTCATGTTATTTTACCGAATAACCGTTTGGTAAATAGCTGGGGTCTGAGCACACCTTTCGTGAAAGTACCGCTCAGATCCCAGTCTTAATAACCGAACGCCGCACGAAAACACATTATTTTACATTCACCTCAAAGGACTCAATGCATATAGTGGAACAAACTACTGAATGACCGGCACTCCCGAACAGCCTGGAAGTCCAGCAGTATTCGTGCCGTCGAGTAGCCGATTTCAGTTCCAGGCGCTCGACAACCAAATACCGCTGGGCTAACAAAGGATCCAAGATGGCCGACCGCCGCGTGGTCGGTAGCCGAACGGCGGCCACCCTGAATATCAATAATTACCGAAGGATACATTGTTGCAATGCTTAATGAGAACCACACAACCTCCTGTGTGTGGTCTCTCATTCGGTAGTTTATTTGTTTCACAAACAGTGTTGAAATTCACTGTTCGTGAAACTACTGTATGAATGCTGGTGGCTTTCCTGCCGCCAGCATACGAATGCTCTCGTTCGCATAACATGAAAAAATAGGTACATGCTTGGTTCTCACATTCTTAAAGTCACAGCAACACATTGATACACATACAGTCTGAATTGGCTAGTTTTGCCACAGTGCTCCCCCAGAACCAAGCCAGCATACACAGTCTGATCCCAATGGATCGGCTTAGGGATTTCTGGAGGAGGGCTCACAGATCACTTTTCAATGTCTGTTTGTCTGGATAACCCGTTGGCGTTGCCATTTTGCTTCCTAGGGCGGTAGTGAATAGTAAAGTCAAATGGCTGCAGCGCCAAACTCCAATGCAGCAGCCAGGCATTGTCTCCTGACACCCTGTTCAGCCACACCAACGGGTTGTGATCTGTGAGCAAGATAAAGGGTTGTCCGTACAAATATGGTTGCAGCTTTTTGAGGGCCCACACCACAGCCAGGCACTCCTTTTGAATGATAATAAAATATACTGGTGAAAAAATCCTAAAGAAAAAAACAAACAAGGAAAATGGTGCTACAATCACCTTAGTGGAGCCACAAAGAACCACTAAATAAATACAAGTGACAGTAAGAAATACAAATGGTGAGAGCACTCAAATAGAACAGAAACTTATACAATAATATTACCCAAACTGGATTCTAATCTGAAAATAAACACAGATAGAGAGAAAAAACATAGGGTAATAACGTAATAGTAAATTGTAAAGACTCTACTACTGGTCTCACTCACATAAAAAGAGCCACTTAGATAGCTGGCTCAAACTTGCATGCCTTGAATCAAAACTCTTATTGGGCTTTCACTGGGTCCTTTCTGTAGTTGTATTCCATGCACCACCAGGAAACGCAGGTTCAAGGGGTAATAGTAAGATTTATTTGTCAAACAAAAAGGAATAAATAAAAAACTACACATACAAAAGAAAGTCCCTTAAGAAAAAAGTCCAGAGAGCACCTGACGCGTTTCGGCAATAAGGACGAAGGCTTATTGCCGAAACGCGTCAGGTGCCCGCTGATTTGCTTGGAGTCTGACCACTAGATACTCCTGTACGTCCGCCAATAGTCGGGATAGTATCTCCACAGGGGGTGTCTCTGGATAAAAGGCGAGCCTGCTCCTCATCTCCTTGTCAAATTCATTGCGGTCAATTTCCTGTGGCGCTGCTGCAGTGGTTTCTCTGTCTCCTTCCATCAGTTCTGCCACAAGGGTTGCCTTAGTTTTATTGCTGGCGCTTTTTCCCCTTGCCTCCAATAATTATTTTAGTGTAGTTTTTTTCAATGTTGCATGAATCGCCTCCATTCACCAGTTGTTCATATATTTTGACATATCTACCGAACACTGTTTTTATCCGGATGGCTTGTTCTGGCAAACTGCTGCTTCTCTTCGTTATTCGCGTGGTTACTGCCGAACGCTGGTTTGCTGGGTGTTTGAAATCCCGTCGCTTGCCACCAGTTGTAGCGGAGAGGTAGTATAATCCACAATATCTCCGCTGGGTAACAGGAACAGCATAGAATCCTTCAAGCAAAATGAGTACAGCATGCAATAAACCTGGTAGCGTTGTATAAATCCTTCCTTCCCAAGAACTATATGACACATAGGCTGGGAGTCAACTGAGCTTTTAATCACAGGTCACAGTATTTATGCAGTTCCCCAGGCAAGGGGTTTCCCTACTGATATTACAGGGGTTGTACAGTAGAGGACTACGTGGGGAACTTAACAACCCGGACATTTCTCCCATCATGCACTGCTACACGAGAGGGATACTCCCACTAGAATAGCCAGTTAAGTGGCTTATCCCTCCGTGCAGCAGAACTTACATTTCACACAAAAATCCATAACTTCTACATTATTCATGTTATTTTACCGAATGACCGTTTGGTAGATAGCTGGGGTCTGAGCACCCCTTTCGTGAAAGTACCGTTCAGATCCCAGTCTAAATAACCGAACGCCGCACGAAAACGCATATTATTTTACATTCACCTCAAAGGATTCAATGCATATAGGGAAACAAACTACCAAATGACCAGCACTCCCGAACGGCCTGGAAGTCCAGCGGTATTCGTGCCGTCGAGTAGCCGATTTCAGTTCCAGGCGCTCAACGACCAAATACTGCTGGGGTAACAAAGGATCCAAGATGGCCGACCGTGGTCGGTAGCTGAACGGCGGCCACTCTGAATCTCAATAATTACCGAAGGATACATTGTTGCAATGCTTAATGAGAGCCACACGACCACCTGTGTGTGGTCTCTCATTCGGTAGTTTATTCGTTTCACGAACAGTGTTGAAAGTCACTGTTCGTGAAACTACTGTATGAATGCTGGTGGCTTTTCTGCCGCCAGCATACGAATGCTCTCGTTCGCATAACATGAAAAAATAGGTACATGCTTGGCTCTCACATTCTTAAGGTCACAGCAACACATTGATACACATACAGTCTGAAGTGGCTAGTTTTGCCACAGCCTCCATGATCCTGATGCTCGCCTCCAAGACTTTTCCAGGGCTGCACCTCTTCTGTGGAACTCCCTTCCCTTCTCCGTAAGACTTTCACCCAGTCTCCACTCATTCCAAAAATCATTGTAAACTCACTTCTTCAAGAAAGCATATCAACTAAACTGTTAGCAGATTTTAATCCCTCACCTCTCATGACTCTTTTCCTGCAACTGTCAAAAATTACCTACTAAGCCCTCCGTGAATACTTTTTCTAACCACCTACTTCGTACCCCTACTTTTACCCTTTGTGTCACTGTACCCCACTCCCTCTAGAACGTAAGCTCATTGAGCAGGTCCCTCCACCCCCTCTGTTCCTGTGCGTCCAGTTTTCTGGTTACAATTACATAGTTACATAGTTACATAGCTGAAAAGAGACTTGCGTCCATCAAGTTCAGCCTTCCTCACAAAAATGTTGTTGCTGTTGATCCGAAAGAAGGCAAAAAACCTGGTCTGAAGCGCTTCCAATTTTGCCACAAACTAGGAAAAAATTCCTTCTTGACCCCAAAATAGCAGTCAGAGGTCTCCTTGGATCAAGTTGCTATTACCCCACTAATTAGAAATTATATCCCTGTATGTTATGTTTTTGTAAGTATTTATCCAATTTCAGTTTAAACATCTGTATGGACTCTGACAAAACCACCTCTTCAGGCAGAGAATTCCATATCCTTATTGTTCTTACTGTAAAAAAACCTTTTCTTTGCCTTAGATGAAATCTCCTTTATTCCAGCCTAAATGTGTTAACTCGTGTCTTATGTATAGCCTGTTTATGAATAGATTTCCAGATAAAGGTTTGTACTGGCCCCGAATATATTTGTATAAAGTTATCATATCCCCTCTCAGGCGCCGTTTTTCCAAACTAAACAGATTTAATTTTTTTAACCTTTCCTCATAACTAAAATGCTCCATTCCTTTTATCAATTTTGTAGCTCGTCTCTGGACCCTCTCCAGTGCCATGATATCCTTCTTTAGAACAGGCGCCCATGTCATGTCTGTTAGTCCACCCATTGTACAGTGCTACGGAGTCTGATGGCGTTATATAAATAATAATATAATAATTCTCACTTTAGTGAATAACCCTGTCACTCAGATAATAGAGCAGTGACATGGCATGAGCATGATTTAGAATCCAAAGCCATTTCATTACTTTTTTGTGTGTATTATGCATGATTCCTCCTTTTTGAGAGTTCTGTTAATTCAGGAATACAAATCCAATTATACAAGTACTCTTTTTTGACATAGGAATCATAAAACATAGGTTTGTGTTCTATTCGTTGCCTGTACCTTTTTAAGAAGGAAGCTGTGTCTTCAAGACTAACTATTGCCAAATATATATGTATGTGTGTGTGTGTGTGTGTGTGTAAACAAAGAGTTAAATAAATAATTGCTTTTATTATTATGTTTTACAGGTAAACAGATTAGGACAAAATTATCCCAAGCCTTTAACCACTGGCTAAATGTACCAGAAGACAAAACCCAGGTACAGTTAATTGTGTTAATATAGTAATGCATTTATTCCTAAAGCAAAAGAAAACATTTTTCTGCCAAAAATCCATGTATAAGTCATAAGAGGCACATTCTTTACTGTTGTAAATACAGGGAGTGCAGAATTATTAGGCAAATTAGTATTTTGACCACATCATCCTCTTTATGCATGTTGTCTTACTCCAAGCTGTATAGGCTCGAAAGCCTACTACCAATTAAGCATATTAGGTGATGTGCATCTCTGTAATGAGAAGGGGTGTGGTCTAATGACATCAACACCCTATATCAGGTGTGCATAATTATTAGGCAACTTCCTTTCCTTTGGCAAAATGGGTCAAAAGAAGTACTTGACAGGCTCAGAAAAGTCAAAAATAGTGAGATATCTTGCAGAGGGATGCAGCACTCTTAAAATTGCAAAGCTTCTGAAGCGTGATGATCGAACAATCAAGCGTTTCATTCAAAATAGTCAACAGGGTCGCAAGAAGCGTGTGGAAAAACCAAGGCGCAAAATAACTGCCCATGAACTGAGAAAAGTCAAGCGTGCAGCTGCCACGATGCCACTTGCCACCAGTTTGGCCATATTTCAGAGCTGCAACATCACTGGAGTGCCCAAAAGCACAAGGTGTGCAATACTCAGAGACATGGCCAAGGTAAGAAAGGCTGAAAGACGACCACCACTGAACAAGACACACAAGCTGAAACGCCAAGACTGGGCCAAGAAATATCTCAAGACTGATTTTTCTAAGGTTTTATGGACTGATGAAATGAGAGTGAGTCTTGATGGGCCAGATGGATGGGCCCGTGGCTGGATTGGTAAAGGGCAGAGAGCTCCATTCTGACTCAGATGCCAGCAAGGTGGAGGTGGAGTACTGGTTTGGGCTGGTATCATCAAAGATGAGCTTGTGGGGCCTTTTCGGGTTGAGGATGGAGTCAAGCTCAACTCCCAGTCCTACTGCCAGTTCCTGGAAGACACCTTCTTCAAGCAGTGGTACAGGAAGAAGTCTGCATCCTTCAAGAAAAACATGATTTTCATGCAGGACAATGCTCCATCACACGCGTCCAAGTACTCCACAGCGTGGCTGGCAAGAAAGGGTATAAAAGAAGAAAATCTAATGACATGGCCTCCTTGTTCACCTGATCTGAACCCCATTGAGAACCTGTGGTCCATCATCAAATGTGAGATTTACAAGGAGGGAAAACAGTACACCTCTCTGAACAGTGTCTGGGAGGCTGTGGTTGCTGCTGCACGCAATGTTGATGGTGAACAGATCAAAACACTGACAGAATCCATGGATGGCAGGCTTTTGAGTGTCCTTGCAAAGAAAGGTGGCTATATTGGTCACTGATTTGTTTTTGTTTTGTTTTTGAATGTCAGAAATGTATATTTGTGAATGTTGAGATGTTATATTGGTTTCACTGGTAATAATAAATAATTGAAATGGGTATATATTTGTTTTTTGTTAAGTTGCCTAATAATTATGCACAGTAATAGTCACCTGCACACACAGATATCCCCCTAACATAGCTATAACTAAAAACAAACTAAAAACTACTTCCAAAAATATTCAGCTTTGATATTAATGAGTTTTTTGGGTTCATTGAGAACATGGTTGTTGTTCAATAATAAAATTAATCCTCAAAAATACAACTTGCCTAATAATTCTGCACTCCCTGTATGTATATATGTGTATATATATATATATATATTTATATTTATATCTTCATGGGTCCTCAATGCATAAATTATCCCATTACATTTAATCATGAATGCTGCTACCAAGCTAATCCTCCTTACCCATTGTTCCTCAAGTATTTTAACAATCTTTACAGTGGCTTCCTGTGTAATTTAGGGCTAAGGTTTAGGGTCAAGATGAACAAAGTCAAACTTTTTCACAATGTCAGTGGCATAATGGCTCCTGGGCAAAAATAATAGCATTAAGAGGAGCTATAATAACTTTCTAGGGCAAGATTAACAAAGAGGGAATTTTAGTAGGGGAACTATTTCATTCCACAATCATGTCACTTTTATGCCCTACTTTTACATGTCAAAATAAGTTTGTGGGAGCTGCATTGCTAGTGTGGTTATCCGATGCAGATGGAATATTGTGTCTGATAGGTGCTGGGTCAAGGTGAGAGAATGCCTTTAAGATAGTAGGGCTAACTTGGTGTTGGCTTCCCCAGTATCCACCAGATGCACAGAGCTGTCAGGAAATTCTTTCTGATTCGTTTGGATTTATTGGAATGCTTTATAATGGAGTAGCAAATGTGGGGCCAGGAGGCTACCTGTGTATTTCAACGATGAGGAGTGGATTAGGAGAGCACTTATTGTATTTTTTATTCCAAATTAACCTGTAGATGGCTTTCCAAAGGTGATCAAGTTGTGTAAAGAAATAGAAAGAGACTGCAGAGTATGTTTGTTTGACAAAGGATTGACAGGAGAACACTTCACATGCTGTTAACTGCTATATGTCACAGTACCTACAGATGACACTTGGTTATAGGATATAGGCAGAAAGAGGAGATAATTGTTATGCATAATTTTCCTTTGGAGAACTGTTTTAATATACTCCGTCCTACACCTTTGGCTGTTCGTCCACTATACTATTAACCCTAACAATCGGAAAGGGAGGGAATAGGAGAGCGCTAATTTTAAGTTCTCTCTAGATTAATTAGAATAGTTATGTAAGAAATTGCTTGGGAGCTGCTTACTAAAGGTTTCAGTTGTGTTTAATTTACTTCTAATTGTCCCTGTTTGTCCCAAATGGCTTTCATCAATTTGGCCTTTGCAAATGTATAGCTTTGTGAATAAACCTGATAGCATGCATGTGCATATTGTGAAATTCTCATTGTTAGGTTTTTGTTTTTGTTTTGTTTGTTTTTTTCCCCTTTAGAGTGATTTGAATTGGTCATGGTGCTGAGAGTAGATATGCACATACTGAGATATTTTTAAGTGTTTGCTGGGGGCTAGTTGCACTCCCAGCACACATTACTTAGGCATCACAGAACTCCGGGCTGCCTAATATAAACTCTGACGTTTAAATTATGTCTGTCAGTGCGCTGATAGCAGACGGAGCGCCTGCAAGGGTAAGATATATCTACTCTCCCTTCCTGCAGTCTCTCCCTTCTGCCTCCCTCCATCGCTTATTTATTTTTGTGTATGATGTTTTTATTTAAAAAAACAAACAACCCTACCTCCACTCACTGGGCTGGAGAGCACACATGTGCTTTGAGCTGGCAAACCAATCATAGGCTTCTTTATGAGAAGCTTGTGATTGGACCAAGCACGGCCCCAGTGACAGTTGGGGGCAAGGAAAATCCGGGTGCTTTGCCTGACACTGAATTTCAAGTAAGTTAAACCTTATCACAGGTTTTACTGTGCATTGAGAGTGGGACCTTCTCCACAATACCCAATATGGCATATTACACCCTTCTTTTAACCGGGATACAAAGAAACAAAAGGAACTTTCGTTTTAAAAAAAAAAAATTTTTTAGTACAAAGTAATTTATTTAATCTAAAAAAAAAATGATCTATGAATGTGTTCCTCCCTCCGAGAAGCATTTTACCTGTGCAGGCTTTTTCAAACGGTAAGTATTCCTTCCTAGGTTCTCTTATTTACGGGGAGATGTGACCATTACTTTTGGATTGGTTCTCCAATCGGCAAGTGCAGTTCTTGTATGTTGAGATGTGGTCCTTTCTCTCCTATCTAAATCTGTGACGTATCGCATCCCATCCCGATACATCATTTCTGGTTCTGGAAGCAAACTAACAGGACCATAATGCTCTTGCAAATTTTTTGCAGTTGTCATTTCTGGATTGGAATACCGGAAAGACTGCTGGGTCTATAATGCCCCAGCGACCAAAATGCCGATATGGCATTTCTGGATCGGTTTTCAAAGGGACTATTAAGTCCATTACCATTCACATTATATGATTCACTCGACAAAAAAATAAGGAGCAGAAGAAGATACAAAAAGGCTTTAATAATAAAATAAAATACTTTGCAATAAAATAACATATATCTTCTTTTGTTAAAAACATATTTAGACAATTTCACAATACTTATTAAAATGGTCACTTTTTAAATATTTTCCTAAATATATAATCATAAAATTTTAACTCTGGTTTTGATGTAGTTTTAATTACTTTTTGTATCTTTGAAACACAAATGCAGAAGTTATAGAATTCTCATTTTTATTTCAGGTAATAATTGAAGTGACAGAGATGCTGCACAATGCCAGTTTACTTATAGATGACATTGAAGACAACTCCAAGCTTAGACGAGGTTTTCCAGTGGCTCACAGTATATATGGGATTCCTTCAGTAATAAATTCAGCTAATTATGTATATTTTCTTGGTTTGGAGAAAGTTCTAACTCTTAATCATCCAGATGCTGTTTGTGTTTTTACCCAGCAATTGCTTGAACTCCACCGTGGTCAGGGACTGGATATTTACTGGAGAGATACTTATACTTGTCCTACAGAAGAACAGTATAAATCTATGGTGCTACAAAAAACAGGGGGACTGTTTGGGTTAGCAGTAGGCCTTATGCAGTTGTTCTCCTCATATAAAAAAGACTTAAAACCACTGCTGAATACACTTGGGTTGTTTTTCCAAATCAGGGATGACTATGCCAATCTAAACTCCACAGAGTATTGTGAGAATAAAAGCTTTTGTGAAGACCTTACAGAAGGAAAATTTTCATACCCTACCATACATGCAATTTGGTCAAGACCTGAAAGCACTGAGGTTCAAAATATTTTGAGGCAGAGAACAGAGAATGTGGATGTTAAGAAATATTGTGTTCATTATCTAGAAAAGGTGGGCTCTTTTGAATACACAAAGAAAACATTAAAAGAACTGGAAACCGAGGCATATGGACACATTGAGTCTCTTGGTGGAAACCCTGAATTAGCTTCACTAATCAAACACTTGAGCGCAATGTATAAAGACTAATCACACACTCCTAAACACGTATAATACGTGGTTTCTAGTTGAATGTTTTTGCAATTAATTTCTAACATCTAAATATTATGTGCAACCATTACTTGCAAACCAGTCTCAGCAGGATTCTAAATTTGAATGGTAATTTATCTTTGTCATTATCCACTATTCATCACTGAAAAAAAAATTAATTATTTTTCCTTTAATTCTTCCAAAAATAATTTAAATAAAGGGAAACTGTAAGCAGTAAAACCATTTAATCTCTTTAAATTGGTTAAAGTGACTGGAATCCTCTGCTGCTGTTCTTCCATTCAGTGTCAAACCATTTTCGAGCAGTTTAACAATATATAAGGTCTCCTGGCCACTTCTGGCGATATGGCTAAGTTAGAGATTACACACTTACTTCTAGGCATACCAAAAATTGGACACTATAACCACTTCATTTAAATTAAGTAGGTAGAGTCCCTTCAAACTCTGTTGCAAAATTGGCAGTAGAGTAACTGTGTACTTAGGTTCACTTTTTTGTTTAAAGTAATGATCTTGTAAACTTTGCATTAATTATGGAATATAAAAATGGGGACTATGCAGTCACAATAATAACGATAATGCCGAATCTTGGAAAGGCTCATAAATTAAGTCCATGCCTTCCTTTAACATCAACATTTTAAGTGTTCTAATCCATTTGAAAAAAATCTGATGATGAAACACGTTAACTTTTTTATTTGATGTAATAAAGGGTTTTACAACATTTTTTATTGTACCATACCTTTACTCATATATTCTCCCTGGCTTCCTAACATAATTATTGTATTTTATTTTATCCAGTTTTATTTTCTATTTTTTACTTCTGATCCATCTGCTCCTACTCCCTGTATAGTCACAGGTGGGGATTATACCACCAACGCTGACTCCACAGAGCAGTGAGCCTGCCCTATGTCTTAGTAGAACCTTTATATTCATATAATTACTGTGTCTTACTGAGAGCACTATCTGTGGCCTCTCTCAATTTTTTTGTCTTTGAGCATCCAGACAACCACCAGCCAAGACCCACCACCACCATATCATAAATAGTGGGGTTTATACCACTATAGGCGATTCATACTAGAGCTGGCGATAGCTGTCTCAAATGTGAGTGCAATACTATTATTTAATAACAGGCCTATTTAGCCCTGGCTTACTGCACAATTAGGTCTTTTTTGTGTTTCTTCTCACCCACATACGGAGACCCAAGACTACAAGACCCCCTAAAGTACTAAGAACCACAGTTGAACCTACCTCCTGAATAAGAGACTATCTTATATGTGTAAATTTGCACATCTGGTATAAGACTCACAGTATTTACTTTTAATTTATTTTTATCCATATTTTTATTATATTTTACTTTATTTTATTGCATGTGGCACAGCCCTTATCTGTCTTTTACTTAAGTTAATTTAAGTCTGTCATTTGGGACCGACCACGACCTAACATGTTTCATGCAAGCTTTAGCGAGTACAGCGCTACGGAATCTGCTGGCACTATATAAGTAATAAAATTATAATGCTTAAACCCAAGAGCATGTGCAGTGGATTAGACAAAACATGTTCAGTTGATTTCTGTCTCAAATGTCTTTCCCTTTGGTTTTCACATTTATCGTAACATTTTAAAAACTTTAGGACATGTCAGTACATCTTAATTATAATGGGTTTTAATACTATTGATACGTCCTGCAGTTTTTGTATGAGCAAGGTTAAATCCCAGGGAGTCCCAGGTATCAAATGATACCTGGGGCTCCCCTCTGTCAGCGTGGGACCAATTTTAGTGGCCCCATACTGACCAATGAGCTCTATGCAGTGCTGGACGTCAGCGCTTCATATAGCCCTTTTAATTAATTCAGAACACTGAGGATGATCACATTTTTTTTCAGCTGCTGTGTTTCTGGACTGCAGGTTCCACCAGGAAGAACCCCAGGCTCTGAATAGATCCTGACTGGGTGACCCTGCCAAGCACTGATCACAGTAAATGTAATTATAAAAACAGTCCAGTGGCGTACTAAGGGGGCGGTCCGCCCAGGGTGCCACAAGGTAGGGGGTTTGCCACCAGGGTTGGCCAAGCTTGGGGTTGTGGGGCACTGGGCAGCTGACACAGCTCACACGCAGGGGCCGGGAGCTGGAGAACATCTCGATGAGTTGGGGCAGCGCTAAAGGCTGACTCCACTGGCTGCAGCTACTGCTGCACACATTGGGAAGCAGGAAGGAGTCCCTGCCCCCGAACAACTACTCACCAGGGACTTCAGTGACTCCACTCCTCCTCCAGTAAGTGAGGGAGTGTGTACTATGTGTGTGTATCTGTGACTGCCTGTGTCTGTGTGTGCAACTATCTGCCTGTGACAGTGTGTTTGACTGTCTGCCTTTGACTGTGTGTGTAACTGTCTACCTGTGACTGTGTGTGTGAATGTCTGGCTGTGACTGTGTATGTGAAAATCATAGGCATGTGGAGTGTGACGAGGAAAATGTGGAAGCTTTATGGGTAGATATCTGCATGGGGCAAACAAAGGGAAATCAATTATTGGTTGGGATATGTTATAAACCACCTAATGTAAATTAATGAAGAAGAACAGCTGTTAGAGCAAACTGGAAAAGCTGCAAATCGGGGTAACACGTTAATTATTGGAGATTTTAATTACCCAGACATAAATTGGGACAGGGGGACTAGTACTTCAGCAATGGGAATCAGGTTTTTGAATGTGTTAAATGACACCTTTTATGTCACAACTGGTACAAGCACCAACTAGAAAGGATGCTTGTCTGGATCTCTTTATAACTAACAATGTTGATCTTTTAACCAACATTTTAGTAGGGAAGTATTTGGGAAATAGTGATCACAATATGGTAATTTTTAAAATAAACTCAAAAAAGCAAAAGCACGTGGGGTATACTAAAATGTATAATTTTAAAAAAGCTCTACAAAATATCGACTGGCATAAACTCCTTAGTGATAAAAACACTGGGGATAAGTGGAAACTATTCAAACAAATTCTAGAAAGGTACATTTCTCAGTATGTACCATTGGGTAATAAATATAAAACAAACAAATTAAAACCAATGTGGCTTAGTAGTGAAGTAAAAGAAGAGATTAAAAATAAGAAAAGGGCATTTAAAGCATTTAAATCGGACAAATCAGAGGCATCCTATATAAGATATAAGGAAGCCAATAATGTTTGCAAAAAGGCAATCAAAGTGGCTAAACTATAAAATGAGAAATTGATAGCCAAAGAATGCAAAACCAACCCCCCCAAAAAACAAAAAAATAAAAGTGTAGGTACAGTGGAAACAGAGATGGGTTTGTTGGCTAATGAAGACCAGCAAAAAGCAGAAATTTTAAATAATTTTTCTTCAGTATATATTAATGAGATCCTATGGCAAGATATATGCAAATGATTGCTGCAAAAAACTTGCAGATAACTTGTGATTGGATAACTCGAGACAAGGTGCTACAGCAATTAAAGTAAATATAGCTCTGGGGCTTGAAGGTATTCACCCACGAGTACTTAAGGAACTAAGTGGGGAAATAAGTGATCCTCTGTATTTAATTTTTCAAGATTCTTTTGTTTCAGGTATTGTACCGGAGGATTGGAGGAAGGCAGATGTTGTTCCTATATTTAAAAAGGGTTAAAAATCCTTGCCTGGAAATTATATACCTGTGAGCTTAACTTCTGTGACTGGGAAAATATTTGAAGGGCTATTAAGGGATTATATTCAGGAATTCATTGGGAAGAACTGTGTTATTAGCAATAATCAGCATGGTTTTATGAAACATAGGTCATGTCAAACTAACCTAATTGCATTCTACGAAGAAGTAAGTAGAAATATAGATCAGGGTGTTGCAGTGGATGTGATTTACTTGGATTTTGCCAAGGCATTTGATATTGTTCCTCACAATAGGTTAGTCTTCAAACTAAAAGAAATTGGTCTAGATGAATATTCTTGTTCTTGGGTAGAACATTGGCTTAAGCATTGAGTACAACGAGTTATTAATTGTAAATTTGCAGGCTGGACAAAAGTGGTAAGTGGTGTCCCTCAGGGTTCTGTTTTGGGGCTGCTTCTATTTAACATATTTATAAATGATCTTGAAATAGGCATTGAAAGTCATGTATCAGTGTTTGCAGATGACACAAAACTTTGTAAAGTAATAAAATGTGAGCAGGATATTGCTTTGCTGCAGAAGAATTTGGATAGATTGGGGGACTGGGCACTAAAATGGCAGATGAAATTTAACATAGAGAAATTCAAAGTTATGCACTTTGGGGTTAATAATGCACAAGCAATTTACACCCTAAATGGTAGTGAACTAGGGATAACCACACATGAGAAGGATTTGGGAATTGTTACAGACAACAAATTAGGCAGCAATATGCAATGTCAATCTGCAGTTGCTAAGGCCAGTAAGATTTTGTCATGTATAAATAGGGGCATAAATTCTCGGGATGAAAATATAATTTTGCCTCTTTATAAATCGCTGGTAAGACCACACCTTGAATATGCTGTGCAATTTTGGGCACCTGTTCTAAAGATATCATGGCACTAGAAAAAGTGCAGAGACGAGCTACAAAATTGATAAAAGGAATGGAGCATTTTAGTTATGAAGAAAGGTAAAAACATTTAAATCTCTTTAGTTTGGAAAAACGATGCCTGAGAGGGGATATGATAACATTATACAAATATATTCGGGGCCAGTACAAACCATTATCTGGAAATCTATTCATAAACAGGGCTATACATAGGACATGAGGTCACACATTTAGGCTGGAATAAAGGAGATTTCATCTAAGGCAAAGAAAAGGTTTTGGTTTTTTTTTTTACAGTTAGAGCAAATCAGGATATGGAATTCTCTGCCTAAAGGTGGTTTTGTCAGAGTCCATACAGATGTTTAACCCCTTAAGGACCAAACTTCTGGAATAAAAGGGAATCATGACATGTCACACATGTCATGTGTCCTTAAGGGGTTAAACTGCAATTGGATAAATACTTGCAAAAACATAACATACAGGGATATAATTTCTAATTAGTGTGGTAATAGCTGCTTGAGCCAATGAGACATCTGACTGCTATTTCAGACTAGGTTTTTTGCCTTTTTTTGGATCAACAGCAAAAACATATGTGAGGAAGGCTGAACTTGATGGACGCAAGTCTCTTTTCAGCTATGTAACTATGTACTAGTGACTGTGTGCCAGTGTGTGACTGACTGTGATTGTGTGACTGTCTGCCTGTGATTGTGTGATGTTGCCTGTAACTGTGTGTGACTGTCTGCCTGTAACTGTGTGCGAGTGACTATGTGCCTGGAAATATGTGCAAGTGGTTGTATTTGACAGCATATGTGTATAACTGTGTGCATCTGACTGTGTCTGACTGTTTTCGCTCCGCCGTAAGTCGGCAGCTGGGATGTGACGTCATCCCATCATCGGCATCATTACAGTGCACGTGAGGGAACTGTGCAGAAAGAGATCCCAGCAGCAACCACTGACCTCCAGCCCTCCTAGAGCAAAGTAGGAAGGTTGATCACCTACCATTTGGAACCATATTTTCTAACATCAGAATTAAGATTAGGAGAATTTGAAATACAGTGGCTACTTTGTAGGAAAGCTCTCAGAAGACTTGAGCAAAAAACACCATTATCTGCAACAAAAATTGCAGAAATACCCTTTATTCCTGCATAATCTACTTCCTAACATCTTACTCCATCATGATGAAGAAACAGAAAAATCGGCCCTGGAGCATAGGCTGCCGAAAAATCAGCATTGCTCTCTGCCTCGACTGTGGTAGGCTGGGTGTACCTCAGTATCAGGTACAATCGATCCCTGACACCCATACTGTTACGGAGGGCTCTTTGGTGACTTTACCGACCCTACTTTCGTCTCAAAACCGCAATGAAAGCTGCACTATTTTGGGAGCCCAATTGACCGTATTGCGAAAAGACGTGATGGGAGATCGGGATCGCACGGAGCAAATCGACCATGAATTGATTGGTTTAAAGACTGAACATTTGAATCCTGATTCGCGAGTGAGTAGACTTGCTACTATCAAAATTACAGATTTGGGGATTGGAGCAGATGCAACAACCCCCCAATTTCTAATATATCTGATAGTATTCTGCCAGACAAATTGTATGATTATGTGAAAGCTGTATTGCTTTTGGTTCTACCAAACGCAAATTAATCAGAACTACTTACAGACAATGTCATGGGATTCCAAAACCGAATTTGGCTCCACCGAATTCCTCAAGAGACCTTCTTGCAAGGATTCACTTTTTCCATATTAAGAAGAATTTTCTAACTGCAATTAGAAAGGAAAGGAGCTGCCTGGAGAATTTGGGGGCCTGACATTTTTCAAGACTTGTTTGCTTCCACACTGAAGCGTAGAAAATAATTGACAAGGGAGTCCAAAGATAAACCAATTCAATATAGGTGGGCCTATCCTGTGAACATTCTGTTAAGACATGACTGCAAATACTTCACAATACTAATTAAAATGATAACAACTGTTAAAATATTTTTTGTAAAAAGTAATACAATTTAAAATGTACTTTCAAGCCAAACGGACTTAAATTGCTAAGATTATATATACATTATGCAAACAAATAATAGAGTATACACACTATACCAAGTGAGAATGAAAAACCATATATTAGGGAGAAGTCCCAGGTGTACTTCACTAACACCTAAAACACATATAATTAAAAAGACAAAATGGAAACACCTCCCAATACATGGTGATATAGAAGATTTACAAATAACCTGAATTGTAGGTCGTGAATCATAAATGAAATTTGCATAAGAATTAAAAAACTAACATAGCGTAATACAGTATAAATGAGTGATATTTTAATGCAAATAGATAAATAGACTTATTTATATATACATTATATTAGATATATATACAGTAACGGGAAAAAGAGAGTAAGTGCAGGTCTTAAAATTAGGTAAATTCAACCTTAGATGAACAACGCATGACATATTACACAATGTCATGATTTTACAAAAATACAGCCAAAATGGAGAAGCCATGTATGAAAAACTAAGTACATTTTTACTGCTTCCATAGGACTTAAAATGCTACTTAGCAGACGGGTGCTGCTAATCATATGCCTTTGATTGATCAGCAGCAAGTATAACTATCTCTATAAAAAGCTAAGTTTTAGCAGATTGCTGGTCTGGAGCATTCAGGTATTTAACATGTTGCTAAGGAGGAAAGACATCAGCAATGATTTTAGAAAAGCAATTGTTGCTGCCTTTCAAACTGGGAAGGGTTACAAGGCCATTTCCAAATGGTTTAAAGTCCATCATTCTACAGTGAGAAAGATTATTCAAAAGTGGAAAACATTGAAGACTGTTTCTTCCCAGAAGTGGACATCCCAGCAAATTCACTCCAAAGTCAGGCCAAGCTACATCTCAGCCTCTACATGTCTCAGCATTTTAAATGTTAAAGTATTAAGTACAATTAGAAAAAAAATGAACAATTTTGGTCTGTTTGCAAGGGTTGCCAGATGACCTTCTCTACTCTTTAAAAAGAACATGGCAGCACGGCTTAGTTTTGCAAAGCTACATCTGAACAAACCACAGGACTTCTGGAACCATGTCATTTGGGCAGATGAGACCAAAGTGAAGATGTTTAGACATAATGCACAGCGCCACATTAGTCGAAAGCCAAATATAGCATATCAGCACAAACACCTCATACTGTCAAGCATGGCAGTGGAGTGGTGATGATTTGGGCTTGTTTAGAAGTCAGAGGACCTGGGAACATTGTAGTCTTTGAGTCGACTATGAACTCCTCTGTATACCAAAGTATTCTAGAGTCAAATGTAAGGCCTCTGTCCGAAATTGGGTCATGCACAGGACAGTGATCCCAAGCACACCAGCAAATCTACAACAGAATGGCTGAAAAAGAAGAGAATCAAGGTATTGTAATGAGGCAGCCAAAGTCCAGTTAACCACTTATAGATGACATTGAAAACAACTCCAAGCTTCAACGAGGTTTTCCAGTGGTTCACATTACATATGAGATTCCTTCAATAATAAATTCAGCTAATTATGTATATTTTCTTGGTTTGGAGAAAGTTCTAACTCTTAATCATCCAGATGCTGTTTGTGTTTTTACCCAGCAATTGCTTGAACTCCACCGTGGTCATTGACTGGATATTTACTGGAGAGATACTTATTCTTGTCCTACAGAAGAACAGTATACATCTATGGTGCTACAAAAACGGGGATTGTTTGGGTTTGCAGTGAGCCTTATGCAGTTGTTCTCCTCATATAAAAAAGACTTAAAACCACTGCTGAATGCACTTGGGTTGTTTTTTCCAAATCAGGGATGATTATGTCAATCTAAACTCCAAAGAGTTTTGTGAGAATAAAAACTTTTGTGATGACCTTGCAGAAGGACAATTTTCATTTCCTACCAAACATGCAATTTGGTCAAGACCTGAATGTTTTTGAGGCAGAGAACAAAGAATGTAGATGTTAAGAAATATTCTGTTCATTATCTAGAAAAGGTGGACTTATTTGAGTACACAAAGAAAACATTAAAAGAACTGGAAAAGGGGTCATAAGGACACATTGACTCTCTTGGTGGAAACCCTGAATTAGCTTCACTAATCAAACACTTGAGCGCAATGTATAAAGACTAATCACACACAAGTATATTATGTGTTTTCTAGTTTCTTATGCTAAGTTCACAGCATTTTCCATACCAGAATGGTTTAGTTTGTTAGTAAAGAACAAGTTAAATTATTTAGTAATTAATTTCTAATATTCAGGTACTATGTGTAAACCAGCAAGATTCTAAATTTGAATATGAATTTACCTTTGTCATTATTCACTATTCATCACTGAAAAATATTTTTTTCTTAAATGAATTCTTCCTAAAATAAAACTTTCCCTAAAAGTAGGGGAGCGGGGCCTGATCGCAGAACTGAGCGGATATGTTGCTCTGATACCGTACAACACATTAAACCGTCTAACAGTGGGTGGAAGCTGAGAACCGACAAATCTTGTCACCAACATGACAGGCGAACCTGAGATCTAACCGGAGATACCACATAAGTGGACCAACTGGGCAGCTATGCCAAATTGGATCTAAAAAACCTGAACAAGCTCATTCCTTACCTATAGCGTCTGTCACTCATATCCTTCGAAAAGGAGATTTTATGGCAACTTTAGATCTAAAGGATGCCTATCTGCATATTCCTATGGATGTGAAATCAAGAAAATAACTAAGGTTTGCTATAAGGAAAAGGAAAAATGTCCATCATTTCCAATTCAGAGCCCTTCCATTCGGACTAGCTTCAGCTCCAAGGATTTTTACAAAGGTCCTCACACCTGTCACGGCTTTTTTGAGGATGCAAGGAATCACAGTAGTACCTTACTTGGACGACTGGTTAATAAAGGCAGATTCAAGAGGCGCTCTAGAATCAGATGTGGCCTATACACTAGATATCCTGGAAGAACATGGTTGGATTATCAACCTAGAAAAATCACACCTTACCCCTACAGGTCTATCCTGTTTCTAGGTTTTTTGATCAAGGCAGACACTCTGTCGGTTCATCTGACAAGAGAAAAGAAAAAAAAAGATAAAGATTTTAATAAAAAACCTTCTTCGGATGTCAGAATGTTCAGTGAGG
The DNA here is from genome assembly GCA_933207985.1 of Pelobates cultripes. NCBI lineage: Eukaryota > Metazoa > Chordata > Amphibia > Anura > Pelobatidae > Pelobates > Pelobates cultripes. The sequence goes on from OW240913.1 coordinate 223,904,567, forward strand.
AAAGCCATGCAGGTTTCAGGTCATCTGACCTCTACAATCCCGGCAGTAAAATGGGCCAGAGCGGAATCAAGGCCCTTACAGTGGGAAATTCTTATCCAATGGTCAAAGAAGGAAGAAGACCTGGATGCATTAATGAGTATATCAGATCATACAAAAGAAAAAAATCTCTTGGTGGCTAGAGGAAAAATTAATTACAGAAGGCCTGTCTTTTCATAAAAAATCTTGGATCGTGATTTCTACAGACGCTTCAAATACCGTTTGGGGAACTCACCTCCTGTATCACTTAAGACAAGGTGTTTGGTCGAAAAAGGAAACAAAGGAATCTTCAAATTTCAAGGAGTTGTTAGCAGTACTCTTTACTCTTCACTAGTTCAAGGATTTCATTGTAGGGAAAGCTGTAAAAATCCAGTCGAACAATCAGACTACAGTCTCCTACCTAAACAAGCAAGGTAGTACAAGAGTAAAAAAATTGTATTTCCTTTGCTCACGGATTATGTCCTGGGCTCAAAGTCATCTAGACGACATTTCAGCCATTCACATTCGAGGAGTAGACAACGTGGTAGCGGACGATTTAAGCAGATCAAAATGGTCCCAGAACAAGTGGTCTCTCAATCCAGAAATTTTCGCTCATCTGGTGAAGAGATTCAGTCTTCCAGTCATAGACCTCATGGCAAGAAGATCAAATGCAAAAGTAAGATCGTTTGCCTCCCTCTTCAAGGTAGACAGGCCGCTGGTAATGGATGGTCTTTCGATCCGGTGGGAGTTTCCCCTTGCTTATATTTTTCCCCTAGTAAGCCTTGTCCCAAGGATTCTACAAAAGGTAACATCATATCAAGCTCATATTCTGGCCAAATCGCAGCTGGTTCTCGGTTTTAAAGAAAATTGCTTTAAAGTACTGGATTCTCCCGGTAACATGGGATCTTCCAGAAGACAAGGGAATTTCAGTACAAGTATTGACCATGTTCAGGTTGACAGCTTGGCTGCTGCACGGCTAATTCTGCATAATAGCGGCATTAAAGAAGAGAGGTTTCAGTTACTGTTAAATTCTACCAGGAGCTCTACCTCTTCTATCTACGTATAGATTTGGACGAGATTTCTTCACTGGTGCATATCTCATCGTTGCATAAGATCCTCTCCTTCTACTGATACTATCCTTCATTTTTTACAAGATGGTCTTGCTCAAGGTTTTAGTCTTTCTACCCTCAAAGTCCAAGTTTCTGATCCTTTCATTAGGAGATTTTTTAAAGCTGTAAGACTCGTAAAGCCTCATAAGAAAATCTGTTTTCCCTCTTGGGATTTGTCTTAAGTTTTTAAATCTCTGTGTACTCAGCCTTTCGAACCTTTGGAAGAAGCTTCATTGAAGAATCTGTCCCTGAAGACCGTGTTTTTGGTGGCCATTACTTTGGCTAAGAGGATAGGGGAACTCCAGGCCCTTTTTTCCTCTCCTGACTTTACAAAATTTCTTCCAGATAAAGTGGTTATGTACCCTAAGCCATCCTTTCTTCCGAAAGTCATCTCCTCCAAGGTTATCAACCAACCTATTTTTCTTCCTTCCTTTAATGGTCCATCTATGCCAGATTGGGAATTTGATTGGAGCCAACTAGATGTGGGTAGGTCTCTAAAATCTACTTGGACTGCTCCTCTGCGTATAGGATGACTGATCATCTATTCGTGAATTTCTTTGGAAAATTTAAAGGCCAAGTTGCCTCCAAGGCCACTTCGGCAAGATGGCTGGTGGATACTATTAAATTGGCTTATTCTACCTCGAATCTACCTCTGCCTCCCTCCTTGAAAGCACATTCTACTAGAGCCATGGCTGCCTCTTGGGCCGAAAAAGCCTCTCCGGAAGATATATGCAAGGCGGCTACCTGGTCTTCTTTCAACACTTTTGTCAAATATTACAGGCTAGACGTATTCTCTGCCTCTGATGCTGATTTTGGGCACAAGGTGTTACAAGCTGTTATTGCCTAAATTCCTGCCCTTAGTCTGGGATCTTGATATATCCCTATTGTACTGCCACCATATGTCAAGAAAAACTGTAATTTTACTCACCATAAATTCATTTTTCCTTAATATGGTGGCAGTACATCAATCCCTCCCTTTATGTATATATACATTTTTTGGTGTTCTATGTATTCACAGAGGTGTTCTTGGTACGTACTGAGATCCCAGGGCTGGTTTGGTCTCTTATACCTCGTAAGGGGAGGAACTTTTTATGTTAATTATTTATTTTAGATGCTTGTCCCGAGGGAAGTGTACATCGCTATTGTACTGCCACCATATTAAGGAAAAAGGAATTTACGGTGAGTTTACAGCTTTTCCCCCTTTTTAGCCACACGGGTTTATTGCAGTTTTGCTTAATTTTTGGTCTTATAGTTCTGTTTTATGACAGCAAAGGGCTTTCTTTTATGCAAGTTTTTACACACAAAGTATCACCCACATGGCTTTGAAGAACAAAATGTAAGGAAGGCAAGACAGGTTGTGGTGGTAGGGGACTCTATCATTAGGAGAGCAGATAGGGCAATCTGCCGCTCTGATCGGCTCAATCGGACAGTTTGCTGTCTCCCGGGTGTTTGGGTCCGGCATGTTGCTGACAGGGTGGATGGATTATTGGGAGGAGCTGAGAATGACCCAGCGGTCATGGTCCATGTTGGTACCAATGACAAAGTAAGAGGAAGATGGAAGGTCCTAAAGAATGATTTCAGGGAATTAGGTAGCAAACTTAAGAAAAGGACCTCCAAGGTGGTATGCTCTGAAATATTACCTGTGCCACGCACTACAGTGGAAAGGCAGTGGGAGATTAGAGAGGTCAATGCGTGGCTTAAGTATTGGTGCAGGAAGGAGGGTTTTGGGTTTTTAGAGCACTGGGCTGACTTTGCGATTGGGTACAACCTTTATAGTAGTGATGGATTGCACCTAAACGGGAGAGGTTCTGCAGTGCTGGGGGATAGGATGGCTAGAAGGTTGGAGGAGATTTTAAACTAGTAGTAGGGGGAGAGGGTCGTAGCAATCTACAAAATGGATATTGGACAGAAAGGAGATGGGCTTTAGCACATTATAAGGGGGGAGGGACAAGCTCAGAACAAAGAAGCTATGTAATGTTGATAATTCACAAAAAGTACAAGTGACTCATGATATTAAATGTATGCTTACTAATGCAAGGAGCCTAAATAACAAAATGGGGGAACTAGAAGCAATAGCATACACTAAACAATAAGATATAATAGGCATAACTGAAACATGGTGGGATGAGACACATGAATGGGCAGTTAACTTAAATGGGTACATGTTATTTAGGAAGGATAGGAAAAACAAGAAAGGTGGTGGGGTATGTTTGTATGTCAACCATGATTTAAGCCAAATCTTAAGCAAGTGGAATGCGATGAGGAAAATGTGGAAGCTTTATGGGTAAATATCTGCTTGGGGGAAAAGAATGGAAACCAACTATTGGTTGGGATATATTATAAACCACCTAATGTTAATATTGACGAGAAACAACAGCTGTTTGAGCAAATTGAGAAAGCTGCGAATCTGGGTAACACTTTAATTATTGGAGATTTTAATTACCCGGACATAAATTGGGACAGAGGGACTTGTAGCTCAGCAAAGGGAATTAGGTTTTTAAACTTGTTAAATGACACCTTCATGTCACAACTTGTACAAGCACCAACTAGAATGGACGCTTGTCTGGACCTGGTTTTAACAAACAACGTTGATCTTTTGACCAACATTCAGCATTCAGTGATCACATAGTGTCCTTTGAAATAAACTCAAAAAAACAAAAGCACATGGGGTATATTTGTCATACCTGGTGTCCTGCGCCGTCCCGGTCCCGCCGTCTGTCCTCTCGTCTCGGGCGGTGTGGATCGATGGCAGGCGTCGCATGCGTGCTTCTCCGGGGGCACGTGTGCATCTGGGTGAGCGCCCGGGGACGTGCGCGCGCGCACAAGGTAGCCGGCAAGGATATCTTGGACTCCAAATTTAAAGAGATAGTGGCCTATTACCACTGTCTATTTATACCTCCTTCAATTCTGTCCCTGCCTATCAGCATTCACCTTGCCCTATATTAACTTCCTTCTGACATCACTTCCTTGCCCTGTCATGGTTTATTATAGCCCGAGAGTGCGTTCTTAGTAGTTGTCTTTTTCTGGTTCCTGACTTCGGCTTGTTTATTGGTTATTCTTATTTCTGGCTCCCTGAATTTGGCTCTGTCTATTTCGTTTTCCCGTATCTCTGTATTCCTGACCTTGGCGTGTTTGACTATTCTTATCTCCTTCGCCTTTATTGTTCTCTGGTTTGCGTGTTGGGGAGTATAACCTTGACAATACTAAAACATATAATTTTTAAAAGGCCAATTTCAATAAGTTAAGGGCAGCTTTACAATATATTGACTGGCATAAACTCTTTAGTGAAAAGAACACTCAGGATAAATGGATCATCTTCCAACAAATATTAGAAAGGTACATTTCTCAGTATGTCCCATTGGGAAATAAATATAAAAGAAACACATTAAAACCAATGTGGCTTAGTAAAGAAGTAAAACAAGAGATTAAAAATAAGAAAAGGGCATTTAAAGCATTTAAATCGGACAAATCAGATGCATCTTATAAAAGATATAAGGAAGCAAATAATGCGTGCAAAAAGGCAATTAGATTTGCTAAACTCCAAAGCATTTTTTAAGTACATAAATTCTAAAAAAAACAAAAATGAAAGTGTAGGTACACTAAAAACTGAAACAGGTATGTTAGTTAATGAAGACCAGGAAAAGGCAGGAATTTTAAATAACTATTTCTCCTCCGTATATATTAAGGAAGAACCCATGGCAATAGATGTGCAAATGATTGCTACTAAAATTTTGCAGAATAATTGTAATTGGTTAACTCAAGACAAGGTGCTGCAGCAACTAAAGAAAGTTAATATAAACAAAGCTACAGGGCTTGACGGTATCCATCCACGAGTACTTAAGGAACTAAGTGTAGAAATAAGTGAACCTCTGTTTTTAATCTTTCAAGATTCTTTTCTTTCAGGAAGTGTTCCGGAGGATTGGAGGAAGGCAGATGTGGTTCCTATAAAAAAGGGTTCAAAATCCTTGCCTGGAAATTATAGAACTGTGAGCTTAACTTCTGTGGCTGTGAAAATATTTGAAAGGTTATTAAGGGATAATATTCAAGAATTCCTTGAGAAGAACATGGTTATCAGCAAAAATCAGCACGGTTTTATGAAGCACAGGTCATGTCAAACTAACTTGATTGCGGTCTACGAAGAAGTAAGTAGAAGCATAGATCAGGGTGTTGCAGTGGATGTGATCTATATGGATTTTGCCAAGGCATTTGATACAGTTCCACACAATAGATTAGTGTTCAAACTCAAGGAAATCGGTCTAGATGAAAATGCTTGTTCTTGGGTAAAACATTGGCTTAAAAACAGAGTACAAAGAGTTGTCATTAATGGTAAATTTTCAAGCTGGACAGAGGTGGCAAGTGGTGTCCCTCAGGGGTCTGTTCTGGGACCCCTTCTATTTAACATGTTTATAAATGATCTTGAAGACAGCATTGAAAGTCATGTTTCAGTGTTTGCAGATGACACAACACTCTGTAAAATAATACAATGTGAGCAAGATATTACTTTGCTGCAGAGGGATTTAGATGGACTGGGGGACTAAGCACTCAAATGGCAGATGAAATTTAATGTTGAAAAATGCAAAGTTATGCGTAGAGAATACACAAGCAATGTATACCCTTAATGGAAGCGAATTAGGGATAACAACACACGAAAAGGACTTGGGAATTGTTATAGTCAACAAACAATGCAACAATATGCAATGTCAATCAGCAGTGGCCAAGGCCAGTAAGGTATTGTCATGCATGAAAAAGGGCTTTTATTCTCGGGACAAGAATATCATTTTGCCTCTTTATAAATCACTGGTAAGACCACATATTGAATATGCTGTGCAATTTTGGGCACCTGTTCTAAAGAAGGATATTATGGCACTAGAAAAAGTGCAGAGGCGGGCTACAAAATTAATAAAAGGAATGGAACATATCAGCTATAAAGAAAGGTTTACAAATTTAAACCTATTTAGTTTAGAAAAACAGAAAAACGTTGCCTGAGAGGGGATATAATAACATTATACAAATATATTCGGGGCCAATAGAAACCATTGTGTGGAAATCTATTCACAAACCGGACTTTACATAGAACACGAGGTTATGCATTTAGACTGTAAGAAAGAAGATTTCGTCTAAGGTAAAGGAAAGGTTTTTTTACTGTAAGAACAATAAGGATGTGGAATTCTCTGCCTGAAGAATTGGTTTTATCAGAGTCCATACAGATGTTCAAACAGCTACTTGCAAAAACAGAATATTCAAGGATATAATCTTTCAATGTAGGGTAATAACTGCTTGATCCAAGGATAAATCTGACTGCCATTCTGGGGTCAAGAAGGAATTTGTTTCCTAGCTTGTTACAAAATTGTGCTTCAAACTGGGTTTTTTGCATTCTTTTGGATCAACAGCAAAAAACAAATGTGAGGAAGGCTGACTTTGATGGACGCAAGTCTCTTTTCAGCTATGTAACTATGTAACTACCAATAAAACATGTAATATGCAATAAAACACTCCCATTCATTCCCACAAAATCCTCCCCTCCGCCTGTGATATAATTACTGTACACAATGGGTTAATGTAATTATCACAGGCAGGAAAAATATACTTTTTACACATGTACTATAACTTTAAAACTATACATCCAATCTCCACATTTTATTACTCAGCATACTTCAAATACAAACATAATCAAAATTCAGGCAATTCCCTCCAGGGGTTAAAACGTTAGTCGGACGTCCTTTGTGACCGACCGTAAGTACATTTTCCTGCTCAAAACAGTTCCATAGATTTAGGCTGTGCAGTCGGTCAATTTCCCTAAGTCCTATTCGCATGCACGAACGGGGCACCGTTCATGCAAATAGCTTAGTCTCACTGTGCTTAATGGGACTTAGACGCTGCGGCTGAAAACTGAGTGGAGGAGAAGGTAAGGGTCAGCGATGTTCGTTCAAATATGTAACCGATTTCAGTTCCATAGATTCAGGGGCACATACCTCTGACTACGTTTGACTGAATAAAGATGGCCGATGCCACGTGTTCGTTTGTGCGAACGGCGGCCACCCAGCGGTTGGCAATTTACCTATGGCAACCTCACAGCCTGGGAGGTAAATTAGCCTCACGCTTCCACTTCTGTGTGGTCCGCCTGTGTGGTACTTGGTTCAGTAAGCCCCATTTACTGAACCCAGTGGGAAAAGGCATGAATAAAGTATTTTAGGGGACTGGGGACACCTCTTAAAGGGGCATTGTACACCAAAGTCTCAATATGTCTCCAGATGGTTCTTAAAGGGCCATACACATCAGGGCCATAGTCAGAAGGCAAGAGGCTAGCCATTAGTTCTCTCCAGGCCCAAGTGGCGATGTTCATTTCGCCATAGAAATAGATAGATAGACAGAAAGAGATAGATAGAAAGAAATAGGTATAGATAGAAATAGATAGCTAGAGATAGATATAGATAGATAGAGATAGATGGAGTGTGTGTGTATGTTTTTAACAATATTTGTTTAAAATGTGTGTGGTTTTATACAAACACTAACTATAGAGATCTCTATATTTAGGCTGGGGGACCTGTCTTTCTCGCTTTTATATGTTGACTTTAGTGATCCTTTAAAGACAACAACAAAATAAACAACTAAAGAAACATTCTAAGATACTGGGAAATATTATGAGAGATAATCATTTGATGGATATATGGTGAGTCTATCATGCAAATGAAAACAAATTTACACACCTTTCTAGAGTACATCACTCGTTATCCAGAATTGATCTGGTCTTGGGAGAAAATAGCTTAGTAGAACAGATTCAAAAAATTACAATAAGAGAGAATCCATGGGTGGATCATGGCTATAATCTGTTTGTATTAAAAGACAAAAAAATATATATAAACCTTTCAGCACTTTGCATTTGGATGATACAAAACAAATCAGAAAGTTAATAGAATTATACTTCAAAGAAAATAAAACTGAAAGAATGCCATAGTCAATGATTTGGTGCGCCTTCAAAGTTTTTGTGGGAGGATACTTGATAAAACTTAAAATTAGAATAAATAAACATATAGGTGCCTCAAGGGAAGAACTATATATAGAATATTACTAACTCTCCCCAAAAATGTAAACATTTCTAACCAGCGAAACGATAACACAACTAAACGAATTTTAAAAAATCAATGAAATAGAATGTGAACGAATTAATAAAAATCTAGAAAAAATGAAAGTGAACTATTATCAAGACATTAATAAAATAACAAAATGGTTAACCGATAAGCTGAGAAGGAAAGCCTGGAAAAATAGGATAGGTATTAAAAAAGATCAGATAGAATAAAGAAACCATAGCTAAACTTTTCAAGAGGACTTATATAATATAGTGAAACAACCTGAGGAACTACAAATAGCTAAATATTTGAAGGAAACAGAATTACCTAAAATAACACAGCAACAAAATAATAATATGAATGTCCCTCTCCTTAAATTAGAATTTAAACTAGCCATTGAAAGGCTAGTAAATTTTAAGACCCCTGGCCCAGACGGGATGACTAATAAATTTTATAAGATTTATAAAGATATATTGTGTGAATATTTAGCCAACGCTTTTAATGAGATTGTAGATAAGGGTTCTGGACAAAAAGAAATGCTCTATGCAAATATAATACCGATTCTTAAAAAAGAGAAAGATCCTTTGGAACTTAAGAATTATCGCCCAATCTCTCTAATAAATGTAGACTCTAAACTGTTCTCGGCAATATTGGCTGAGAGGATAAAGAATATTTTACCTAGTTTAATTCATGAAGATCAGATCGGTTTTGTTCCCACTAGACAGGCAAGTGCTAACTCGAGACGTTTGATCAATATTTTGGATTGGGGAGAGGGATCAGGGAAGCCCCTTCTGACCCTGTCATTGGATGCAGAAAAGGCCTTTGGCAGGCCTTTGGGGATATATGCTCGGGGTCTTGAAATCCATGGGTTTTTGTGGCCAGGGTTGTGGGTGCAGATTTATGTTCCGATTGGTTTACTTTGGGTAATGGCACCCGCCAGGGATGCCCGCTTTCGCCAATATTATACATAATATTAGTAGCCTCAAAAGATCTTAAGATGTGCATGTATGCGAATGACACGATAATGACCTAGACTGACCCCATCGCTTCCATCCCACATTTAATGAATGAGATTGCCCAGTACAGTGAGATATCAAATTACAAGATAAATATAGATAAAGCTGTGGTTATGTTAAAAAATTGTGACGCCGATACAAAAAACAAATATTAGAAATGCATAGCTTTAGAGAAATTTTGAGTATTTATGTGTTACGCTTTCTGACAACACAAATAGAATTGTTGAAGATAATGTTTTAGATCAACAAACCTAATGTTAAAAAAGTGGAATTACATTTCTGAGTTGGTTCGGTAGAATTGGGTGCTTAATGCTTATATTCTCCCCAAGTAGACATATTTTTTTTAATTATCCCTCTAAAAATACCAGACAGCTGGTTAGAAATTGTTCAGAGAAATTTTAGAAATTTTGTGTAGAGAGGGAAGAGACCATGCATCAACCTTGCCCTGCTGACAAACAGTCCTAGCCAAGGTGGTATGAATTTCCCCAATATTAAAAAACATTATAAGGCTTGTATAATTCATCATATCCAAATTCTAACTAAAAAGGAAGTGAGGGAAACAGGTTGGTTTACATTAGAGACCCAATTATTAAACAAAAGTGATATAAATAAACTTGTCTGGCAAGAAAAAGGTTATTTGATATTGAAAGAAATTTAAAAAAAAATCCTCTCCCAAATTTTTCCAGTATGGTTTATACTAACAAAAAAGATGAAAAACAGGAAAAATTTATGGTTTTATGGAGTTGGAGATTTTAGAATTGCTCATAGATGATCTAAAGTTAGACTTGTGGAAAGAAAAGAAAATTAAAGATGTAAATAATATTATGAAATAGGGAATAATCTAGTTGCTAGGAAAGAAAAAGGCACTTTCAGACTAATTCATCATCTCTCCTACCCTTAAGGTGATTCTTTAAATGATGAGGTAGACACCTCCATTATTTTAGTGTCATATTCTTTTTTTTTTTTTGAGGATGCATTAAAATGGGCATGGCATTGTAGTAGGAATGCTCTCATGGCAAAAGTTGACATTGAGTCAGCATTCAGATTACTCCCAATACATCCTGATTGTTTTGGGTCATTGGGATTTCAATTTGAAGGAGAATTTTACTTTGATAAGTGCATGCCTATGGGCTGTTCCACTTCTTGTTTTTACTTTGAAATTTTTTGTGTTTTTCAGAATGGGTGCTGAAACAGGTTTCAGGATTACAATCAACAATTCACTACTTAGATGATTTTCGTTTCATCGGTAAAGCTGGATCCTTTGATTGCCTTAAGTTGTTGACATTTTTCGATGTCCATTGCTCAACAATTTGTAATTTCCTTGGCGGGGGAAAATATGGTCTGGCCTAGGACCTGTTTACAACTTTTAGGCATAATTATTGATTCCGAAAGAATGAAATTTTGTTTATCAGAAGAAAAAATAACAAAAATTCCAATTATTAGGCGTTAACAAAACGACAGTTTAAAAGGTACCGTCTGTTAGGTTCTCTGAATTTAGCATCAAGGGTAATGCCAATGGCCAGAGCTTTTTCCAGACATATATCTAGAGCATTAGCTGGTTTTAAAAGCCCACTAGACATATGCATTCTTTTTCGGACGAATACCATTTTGTCCAAAATTTCAGACTTTTTCGTATTCGTTTATTGAAACATAAACGAAAGTCCAACATACGAAATATAAACGAAAGGGCAAATGCAGAATGCATTACGTTTTCGTTTCAGTTCTTTCGTTTAATAGACTGCGTGCTGCAGGGGAATTAACCCCCACAGCACGGAGGAGAACCACAGCACGGAGACTCTTACAAGCCAGGGTTAAGTGAAAAAAAACAACAAAGCCATGAGGGAGCCGGCAGCGTTAGCAGCTCCCTCCTTGTCATGAATAATATTAATTCCTACCCCCTGCATTAAAACCTGTGGGGGTCACTATGACCCCCATATTAATAAAAGGGAGGTTAAATCTGCATGCCACGAGTAGGCGAGAAGCCAGTCACTTCTAGTGCCGTTCCCCCATGGTGGGGAACCCAAATAACAAAAATGGGGGAGGACCTGCGGGTGGTGGCTATTAATATAATATGGGGGACCTAGTGTCCCTCCAGGTCCCCACCCATGAGCAGCGAGTGGGGACCTTAATTAAATAAATAATGGGGGGGACCTAATGACCCTCCCAGCTCCTACCCATGAGAGGTAGATGGGGGCCCTAAGTATCAATGGGGGGGACCTATTATCTCCCCCCGGCCCCCACCCATGAGTGGCGGGTGGGGACTAAAAATAAAAAATACCTGTGGGGTGAAAGCCACTTCGCCACTGGGTTTTGGAGAGGACTACTTGCCAGCCTTTTACCCTGTGACTATGGCCTCATTTATTTTGGCTGAGAGACCCTATTTGTGGCTATTGGGACTTTTTCAAACTCCCGAACAGTCGAAGTGGCCGCCATTCGACATTCGAACACGTGGTGGCGGCCATCTTGTTCACATGGACCAAAACCGCGAATAGACTTCAGGGGGACTTGGTCGCAAATGCCCTGGAACTATTTTCGGTATGAAAACCTCGCGGTTCCCGGTCGGTCCTCCAGCGGCGCTTAGCCGCGAATCTTTGGAACTGTTTTGGGGATTAAATCCTGGGTTCGTCTGGGCAAAAATATGATTTCGATAACATTTCTGAACCCCTTAGCTGATCTGGGTGATTTTTGGATATGTTGGTCACCTACATCAGGGCTATCAGGGGATTTATGGGAATATGTTGTGTTTTGGGGTACTCATGGCACTTTTTAAAAATGTGTGTTTTTCTAAATGTGGATAATTAAGTTAATGCATTAAGTACCTTAATCCCTTAAGGACGGTGGGCGTGCTATGCCGTCCTTGGGGACCCGGCTCTAAATGCCGGGGGGCAGCAGAGCACGTCCCCGCCGTCCTTCCTACTTACCCGGCAGCCCAGAGAGTCCCCCTCCTTCCTCTCTGGTCCTCTTGGGCCATGTGATCGTCAGAATGACAGGTACTCCCCCTGCTGCCTGTAAAAAAAAGGAAAAAAGGTTAAAACAGTTTAAAATTAACTTATATATACTTAGATCATATATATATATTTATTATATATAAACATAAATATACATATATACACATAAACAGTCTAAGTGTATTTTAATATTTATTTATATATATATATATATATATATATAATTATATATATATTATTATCAAAGTACACAAAGAATGATATTGATTAAATAAACATATAATTATATATATATATATATATTTATAATGTAAAATAAATATATATGTAAATACGTTAAAAAATAAAATTTAAAAAATAAATAAATAAAATATATGTGTAATTTCTTTCTAACTGTATTTTAAAATTAATATATATATAGATATCAAAATACACGTAGAACGAAATAATATATATCTATATACATAATTATATACGTATATATCACTATATATATACCTATACATAAATATAAATAATTTAAAAAAATTATATACATATATACACACATATATATGTATATATATATATATGTATATACACATGTGTATATATATATATAATAATTCTACGTATATATTTATGTAATAATTTTACATAATTACGTCATTTAATAATTACAATTTGTGGGACATGCCTGACAACCCAGGCCGAAAGTATAGGAAATTTAATTTGCTAGCACTATATTTCACCCTATAACTTTCCAAGACACCATAAAACCTGTACATGGGGTTACTGTTTTACTCGGGAGACTTCGCTGAACACAAATATTAGTGTTTCAAAACAGTTAAATGTATTACAACGATGATATCGTCAGTGAAAGTGAAGTTTTTTGCATTTTTCACACACAAACGGCACTTACACTGACAATATTATTGCTGTAAAACGTTTTACTGTTTTTAAACACAAATATTTGTGTTCAGCGAAGTCTCCCGAGTATAATAGTACCCCTCATGTACAGATTTTATGGTGTTTTCAAAAGTTACAGAGTCAAATATAAGGCTTGCGTTTCAGTTTTTTCACATTGAAATTCGTCAGATTGGTTATGTTTAGGGATCGACCGATATTGATATTTTAGAGCCGATACCGATAAACTGTGAACTTTCAGGCCGATAGCCTATAACTTGCCAATATTCTGTACATTTACCTTTTTGAAAAAATAAACTAATTCTAAAGGTAAATGCACAAAATGTGAATGCAGAGTGTGTGTGTTTGTGTAGTGTGTATAGTGAATGCAGTGAGTGTTTGTGTAGTGTGTATACATAGTGAATGCAGAGTGTGTTTGTGTAGTGTGTATAGTGAATGCAGTGAATATTTGTGTAGTGTACATATAGTGAATGCAGAGTGTGTGTGTTTATGTAGTGTGTGTATAGGGATTGCAGAGAGTTTTTGTAGTGTGTTTGTGTAGTTTGTATAGTGAATGCAGAGTGTGTGTTTGTGTAGTGTGTATAGTGAATGCAGTGTGTGTAGTGTGGGTAAAGTGAATGCATTGTGTGTGTATATAATGCAGTGTGTGTGTGTTTGTGTAGTGTGTATATAATGCAGTGTGTGTGTGTGTACATAGTTACATAGCTGAAAAGAGACTTGCATCCATCAAGTTCAGCCTTCCTCACATATGTTTTTGCTGTTGATCCAAAAGAAGGCAAAAAACCCAGTCTGAAGTGCTTCCAATTTTGCAACAAACTAGGAAAAAATTCCTTCTTGACCCCAAAATAGCAGTCAGATGTCTCCTTGGATCAAGCAACTATTACCCCACTAATTAGAAATGATATCCCTGTATGTTATGTTTTTGCAAGTATTTATCCAATTGCAGTTTAAACATCTGTATAGACTCTGACAAAACCACCTCTTCGGGCAAAGAATTCCATATCCTTATTGCTCTTACTGTAAAAAAAACTTTTATTTGCCTTAGATGAAATCACCTTTCTTCCAGCCTAAATGTGTGACCTTGTGTCCTATGTATAGCCCTGCTTATGAATAGATTTCCAGATAATGGTTTGTACTGGCCCTGAATATATTCGTATAATGTTATCATATCCCTTCTCAGGCGCCGTTTTTCCAAACTAAAGAGATGTACATTTTTTTAACCCTTCTTCATAACTAAAATGCTCCATTCCTTTTATCAATTTTGTAGCTCGTCTCTGCACTTTCTCTAGTGCCATGATATCTTTCTTTAGAACAGGTGCCCAAAATTGCACTGCATATTCAAGGTGTGGTCTTACCAGCGATTTATAAAGAGGCAAAATTATATTTTCATCTCGAAAATTTATGCCCCTATTTATACATGAAAAAACCTTACTGGCCTTAGCAACTGCAGATTGACATTGCATATTGCTGCCTAATTTGTTGTCTATAACTATTCCCAAATCCTTCTCATGTGTGGTTATCCCTAGTTCACTACCATTTAGGGTGTAAATTGCTTGTGCATTCTTAACCCCGAAGTGCATAACTTTGCATTTCTCTACGTTAAATTTCAACTGCCATTTTAGTGCCCAGTCCCCCAATCTATCCATATTCCTCTGCAGCAAGGCAATATCCTGCTCACATTTTATTACTTTACAAAGTTTTGTGTCATTTGCAAACACTGATACATGGCTTTCAATGCCCATTTCAAGATCATTTATAAATATGTTAAATAGAAGCAGTCCCAAAACAGAACCCTGAGGGACACCACTTACCACTTTTGTCCAGCTTGAACATTTACCATTAATGACAACTCATTGTACTCTATCCTTAAGCCAATGTTCTACCCAAGATCAAGAATATTCATCTAGACCAATTTCTTTTAGTTTGAAGACTAACCTATTGTGAGGAACCGTATCAAATGCCTTGGCAAAATCCAAGTAGATCACATCCACTGCAACACCCTGATCTATACTTCTACTTACTTCTTCGTAGAATGCAATTAGGTTAGTTTGACATGACCTATGTTTCATAAAATCATGCTGAATGAATTCCTGAATATTATCCCTTAATAGCCGTTCAAATAATTTCCCAGTCACATAAATTAAGCTCACAGGTCTATAATTTCCAGGCAAGGATTTTGAACCCTTCTTAAATATAGGAACAACATCTGCCTTCCTCCAATCCTCCAGTACAATACCTGAAACAAAAGAATCTTGAAAAATTAAATACAGAGGTTCACTTATTTCCCCACTTAGCTCCTTAAGTACTCGTGGGTGGATACCGTCAGGTCCTGGAGCTTTATTTACATTAATTTTCTTTAATAGCTGTAGCACCTTGTCTCGAGTTATCCAATCACAAGTTATCTGTAAGTTAGTTGCAACAATCATTTGCTTATCTCTTGCCATAGGATCCTCATTAATATATACTGAAGAAAAATTATTTAAAATTTCTGCCTTTTCCTGGTCTTCATTAACTAACTCTGTTTTCAGTGTACCTACACTTTCATTTTTTATTTGTATAGAGTTGATGTACTTGAAAAAAAATTTGGGGTTGGTTTTGCATTCTTTGGCTATCAATTTCTCATTTTCTAGTTTAGCCACTTTAATTGCCTTTTTGCAAGTATTATTGGCTTCCTTATATCTTATATAGGATGCCTCTGATTTGTCCGATTTAAATGCTTTAAATGCCCTTTTCTTATTTTTAATCTCTTGTTTTAATTCTCTACTAAACCACATTGGTTTTAATTTGTTTCTTTTATATTTATTACCCAATGGTACATACTGTGAAATGTACCTTTCTAATATTTGTTTGAATAGTTTCCATTTTTCCTCAGTGTTTTTATTACTAAGGAGTTTATGCCAGTTGATATGTTGTAGAGCTGCCCTAATCTTATTAAAATTGGCTTTTAAAAATAATACATTTTAATATACCCCACATGCTTTTGCTTTTTTGAGTTTATTTCAAAAGTTACCATATTGTGATCACTATTTCCCAAATGCTCCCCTACTTGTATGTTGGTTATAACGAGATCCAGACAAGCATCCTTTCTAGTTGGTGCTTGTACCAGTTGTGACATAATGGTGTCATTTAACACATTCAAAAACCGGATTCCCCTTGCTGAAGTACTAGTCCCTCTATCACAATTTATGTCCGGGTAATTAAAATTTCCAATAATTAACGTGTTACCCCGATTTGCAGCTTTCCCAATTTGCTCTAACAGCAGTTCTTCCTCATTAATATTTACATTTGGTGGTTTATAACATATCCCAACCAATAATTTATTTCCCTTTGTTTGCCCCAAGCAGATATCTACCCATAAAGCTTCCACATTTCCCTCGTCACACTCCACATGCCTAAGACTTGACTTTAACTCTAGTGTGTATATAATGCAGTGTGTGTGTAGTGTGTATATAATGCAGTGTGTGTGTGTTTGTGTAGTGTGTGTGTGTGTGTTTGTGTAGTGTGTGCATATAATGCAGAGTGTGTGTGTGTGTTTGTGTAGTGTTTGTATATAATGCAGTGTGTGTGTGTTTGTGTAGTGTGTGTATATAATGCAGTGTGTGTTTGTGTAGTGTATATAATGCAGTGTGTATGTGTGTTTGTTTAGTGTGTGTATATAATGCGGTGTGTGTGTTTTTGTAGTGTGTGTATATAATGCAGTGTTTGTGCAGTGTGTGTATATAATGCAGTGTGTGTGTCTGTGTTTGTGTAGTGTGTGTTTGTGTAGTGTGTGTATATAATGCAGTGTGTGTGTGTTTGTGTAGTGTGTGTATATAATGCAGTGTGTGTGTGTGTTCGTGTAGAGATGTATTTTGTGTAAAATGGGGGGTATTTTTTTATTTTAATTATATTGTTTTTAATATTTAAAAAAAAATTTTTAGTTTTTTTTAGTCCCCCTTCCCTGCTTCTTACCAGTGAGGGGGGGCTATAGTATTCCCTGGTGGTCCGGTGGCTTGTTAAGTACTGTGGGGGCCCGCAGCAAGCTGTTACTTACCTTCCCTTCAGTTCCCTGTGTAAATCTCACGGCCCTTAGTGCCGCGTGAAGCGTTGCCATGGTAACTCTGACTAAGTGGCTACTAACAAAGACTGAACATACCCCATTTGCAATACCTTGATTTATCTACTTCTGCAAATGATATGCCATCATGGGGGTAATTCTCATTCCTGGGCTACCATACGGTCTCAATGGCAACGTAACCAATCTGGTGAATTTCAATGAAAAAAAAAAAAAATGTAACATGCTATATTTGACTCTGTAACTTCCCAAAACACCATAAAACCTGTACATAGGGTGTACTGTTTTACACGTAATACATTGCTGAATACAAATGTGTGTATTTTATTGCAGTAAAAGCAAACAGTATTATGACATTCACGGTTAGAATGTCACATAGAACTAAAAAAAAATTTAAAACTCCCTTTTCTTAATATTTTATTCGTATTAAATTATGTTTTATACCTAAATATTTGATGTTAAATGAAAGCCCTGTTTCCCCTGAATAAAATGATATATAATAATGTGGATGCACAGAATATGAAAGAGGCGAATTACACCTGAACAGACATATAGTGCAAATTTAAGTTTTTGTTTACGTTTTGTTTTGATCACAATGTGTACATTTGGCTCAGTCCTTAACCCCTTAAGGATGGGTGACGGACGAGGTCCGTCACAGAGGGGAGACCCTTAATGACGAGTGACGGACCTCGTCCGTCACGCGGTAAAATTAACCCCGGGGTTAATGGTGCTCCGGTATGCCTCTGCATTAGAGGCATACCGGGAGCACCCGGTCAGGCTGCCCAGCACATGTGCTCGCTCTGACCCCAAGTCAGAGCGAGCACATGTGCTCTGTATACTTACCTTCCGCCTCCCTGCACTTCCTGGTTCTGTGTGAAGTGCAGGGAGCCGGAACAGTGCTCATCCTGCCCCCTGCAGGAAAAATAAAAATAAAGTTAATTTAAAGTCCCACCCCCCTTTACCCATTTTAATAAAAAATTAACCCCTTCCCTGCCAATTGATCACTGACTACTGTGATCAATTGGCAGGGATTACATTTTACAATGATCTGATTTTTTTTTTTAACTAATAAATTAAAATATTTTAAAATTATATATTAATCTAGCTGGGGTGGGTGGAAGTTAGTGGGGAATTGGGGGATTTGGCGTTAGGCTAACTAGGAGTTAACGTTAAAAAAAGTTTGAAAATAAACTTTAAAAAGTTAAAAATTAAGCTTAAAAAAGTTTTAATAACGTTTAAGTAAAAAAAAAAACTTTACCTAGTCCAAATAAAAATTAACCCCTTCCCTGCCAGTCGATCACTGCCTACAGCGATCAAATACAGATCACAGTATTATACTGCGATCTAATTTTTTTTAACCCCTGAGGATTAACTTTTATTTATTGTTTAACCCTCAGGGGTTCAATTTATTTAATTAATTAATTTAAATATTTTATAACTATATATTTTGCTACCTGGGGTGGGTGGGAGTTATGGGAAAATTGGTAATTTACTGTTAGTGCTGCTTACTGCTAGTTAGGGGTTAACGGTAAAAAAAAAAAAGCTTAGAAAAATGTTAAATCTGTAAAAAAGTTTTAAGAAAGTTTAGGAAAGTTTAAAAAAAATTAATAAGCAAAACAAAAGTTTAAAAACTAGTTTTTAAAAGTAAAAAAGTAAAAAAAATAATTTTAAAAACGCTCATTACCACTACACCTGGAACAAACTAGAGAAAAAATTATCCCATGCCAAGGTTCAAAATATGCCTTTTGAATTACCCCAGAGTGTTTTCTTTAATAAATAGTATGTGTTTGTGGGGAAGTTTCAATAACCAACCGTCTAAACTACTCCAAATTGGAACATGAACAAAGCGTAAAACTTCAAAGTTAGAAAAAAACTGAATGGCTGCGTCTCAAATGCGCCCCTTCAACATCCACATATGCCTGGCAAAGGTACATACGGTGGTATTGCTGTACTCAGCCGACAAAGCTGAGCAACATATGAAGTATTATACAGTCATAGCACACATAAGGTTTGCAAAATATGCTGCGCAAACTCACTTTGTATGTCAAAAAGGCAGAAAAAATGCTTATTACCACTACACTTGGTACAAGCTAGCGGAAAAATGATCCCACGCAAGGTTCAAAATATGCCTTTTGAAATACCCTGGGATGTCTTCTTTAAGAAATGGTATGGCTTTATGGGGTATTTGGATTATATAGCCTGGTAAAACACTCTAAAATGGGACATAGGCACAGCATAAAAATTCAAAGTTTGAAAAAAACTGGAATGGCTGTGTCCCAAATGTGCCCCTCCGATGTCCACACATACCTGGCAAAGGTACATACGGGGGTATTGCTGTACTCAGCCGACATAGCTGAGCAACATATGAAGTATTATACAGTCGTAGCACACATAAGGTTTGCAAAATATACTGTGCAAACTCACTTTGTATGTCAAAAAGGCAGAAAAAACACTTATTACCACTACATCTGGTACAAGCTAGTGGAAAAATGATCCCACGCTAAGGTTCAAAATATACCTTTTGAAACACCCTGGGGTGTCTACTTTAAGAAATGGTAGGCCTTTGTGGGGTAGTTTGAATTTAAAACCTGCGAAGATGCTTGGAAATTGCACATAGGCCCAGCGTCAAAATTCAAAGTTTGGTAAAAATGGATATGGCTTGGTCTCCTATATGGCACTGTAGCTTCACGAAATAGTGCCAAAGACATTCATTGGGGGTGTCTTTTTACTCAGAAGACTTAGCTAAGCATAATTTGGGAGGTTTGAACTTAGTGGCACATATGAAATATACAAAACGCCCAGCAAAAATGCAATCCGTATGTAAAAAATGCACAAAATAATTTTTTTACCACATACTTTGGCATATATTGGTGAAAAAATGGGGGTATGTTAAGGCACAATATGCACCTTATGAGATACCCTGGAGTGTCTACTTTTACAAATGGTAGGCCTTTGTGGGGGTTTTTTGAACAGTCAAACTGTTATAATACCCCAAATGGAAGCTAAGGCTCATTAAATCCATCTCTCAAAATTCTACTGTAAATACTGTAAAGGACAGGTCTCCTATATGGCCCTGTAGCTTCACGAAATAGTGCCAGGGGTTGAGCAGAGCAGCAGTAAAAGAAGACTCACTGTCAGATATTTTGGGGGGGAGCCTGGCACTACTGGGGTTAAGGAATTCCCCAAACATTAAAACCATATAGTGGCTTTTAATGTTTGAGTGTTCCTCATATGTATATGTATTATATTAATATTTGTATATATTACAAACATAAAATATATAAATATCAATATATGCTAATACTATTTATGTTAATATATTACACATATGTTAATATACTTGTTCTTGTTTGAAACTTGATGTTTTAAAGACACATGGACACAAAAACACAATCACATTGACACTGACAGAAACGCACACGTACCAACACACACTCATCACTGACACACATTAAAGCACACAAATGGACACACTCATTGACACACAGTGTGCCACAGAAACACACAACCTGACACACACTCATCATTGACACAGTCTGACACAAAAACACACACTCATCATTGACACACAGTCTAATACATAAACAAGCACACAGTTATTGACAAACAATCTGACACACAAACAGACAATGACACACACACTCATCACTGATACGCAGTCTCACACACAAACACACTGATATACACATACACTCATCATTGACATATAGTCTGACACATAAACACACACTCATCATTGACATACAGTCTAACACACAAACACACACTCATTGATACACATATACTGACACACACTGGCATGAACCCATTTACTGTCACACACAGTCACTCTGACTGACTTACTGTCATTAGGTACTTTGATGAGTAATGCAGCTTGATACATCATTACAGCCATTCACAGAGATAAGGCTGCTGGATATGACATCATGTATCCCAGCAGCCTTAGCTCTGTGCAATGCGAAGAGCGAAGGGCTGCTGGCGCTCCTCCTACATCTCGCAGCAAGTGCAATCCTAAGGTCATAGAGACCCACTTGCTGTATCCCTGTGGGCTCAGAAATACCAGTGGGAGGAAGGAGCTCTGTGCTCCTCCTTCCTGCAGGTCATCCAAACTTTGCGCCCCCCTGGCTGCTGCGCCCTAGGCTGGCTGCCTGTGCCGCCTTATGGTAGCGCCGGCCCTGGTCCCATTTCCCCTTCAGGTCGAGTGGGTGTTCCTCTGGCCTGAAAAGTTGTATATAACGCCAACCTGTACCATTAAACCTTCTGTCTTACTTCACCCTTAATACTGAGTTCTGTTTCCTATTGGAGGATACTGCTATAATCACACTAGGGATTGCTATACTCTGTATACTCCCCTGGGCTCTAATCACTAGCTCTGTGGATTAAGAGAGGCCTACCCACTGGAAGCTGGATCCTGGTCTTGGGTCCAGGGTGGGTGGAGGACGGCGAGACCCCAGCCAAGCTGCGGCGGTTCGCGGGGTTTATGGTGGTTATGGTGTTCCAGTGCAGTGCTTATGGTACTCGCCAGTACTAGGAAGCAGCGATTGACGGAGGTACCCGGTCGGGGTGCCAGGCGGTCTTTCACAATACCCTCCCCCCCCACAAGTGACTAGGGGTCCCCAAACTATTTGGTCCCCCCAATTTTTGTTATTTGGGTTCCCCACCATGGGGGAACAGCACTAGTGACTGGGCAGCAATAGCTGCCCATTCACTAGTAGTTTTAAATGACAGCGAGCAGCCAGTGGCTGCTCGATGTTTAGGCGAAATGCCACTACTCTATGGGGGTTATAATGACCCTAATAGGTTTTAATGCAAGGGGGAAAGAATTAAAGGGAAACTATAGTCACCAAAACAACTTTAGTTTAAGGAAGCAGTTTTAGTGTATAGATCATGATCCTGCAGTCTCACTGCTCAAATCTCTGAAATTTAGGAGTTAGATCCCTTTTTGTCTCTGTACATGCAGCCCTAGTCACAAATCCCCTGGCTGTGACTCACACACCATGCATGGAAAAAAAATGGTTTCACTTTCAATTAGATGTAACTTACTTTAAAAGTTTTTATTGTCTGCTCTCGAAAGTGAACTTTAATCATACACATAATTCTGTGGGATCTAGCAAGCTATCAACAGTGCAGGGGATAATACATTTTAAATTAAATAGAATTTGCAATGAAGGAAGTGTAAACATTAGCTGACTCTTTGCAGGAAGTGTTTAGGAAGGCTGTGCAAGTCACATGCAGGGAGGTTTAAATAGGGTGCATAAATAAAGTGATTTAACTCCTAAATGGCAGTGAATTGGACACTGCAGGGAGATGATCTCTACACCAAAATTGCTTCAATAAGCTAAAGTTGTTTTGGTGTAAAAGAAGGGAGTTAGGCGCTCTCTATAGTGATAAGATTAGGATAATAGTGGACAGCAGTAACCAATACAAGGATTCCCAACCTTGTGAGTATTGTGGTAAAAAGAAAAAGGAGGAGGAGACCGCGCTCTAGGCTGTATGATTAAAACTTATATACGTACAAGAATCTTTCGTGGTCTTGTACATACAATAGACCTCAAAAACAAAGGGACATAAAGAAACAAATAGTGCAATACGGTATATTCAGTGAGTAGGTGTTGGAGTAATTGTATATAGTATCACTCACATTTACCAGAGCTAACTTAGAGCTCTGCTGTAGTGCGCATAGACGGAACAATCCCCGTCTAAGGATATCTGAAGATATTGGCGTCTCAGGTAGTCTCAGATAAAGTGCAGTATGCAGATCATATGTAGAGAAACATAGAGAGATATTCCAATAGTGAGTAAGTATGTACTTACAAATGTTGAAAAAAATAATAAAGTAATGTACTCACATTTACTAGAGCAGAACTTGCTCTAGTGTATACAGCAAAGGTGGTGTAATCCCCACTTGGGAATATGATGGTATCCAGGAAATAAAAAATGAAGGTATAGAGTAAATTTTAAAAGATTATAAATTTACCATTTATTAACAAAAAATAATAAAATCTGTGTGAAGTATCTTCAAAAGGGTCCCACTTTACACGTTTCACGTGTAGAGGCTTCTTCAGAAGTGTGGGATAAGTCCTGTCAGCTTTCATTTATATAGGCAGTCTATTAGTGGTGATTATTTCCTGATGTGCTACAAGTTTCATTTAATGTTTCCTGTGACCACTGTTGGAATGCACGTGTCACACCAGAAGTGACGCAGCGTTATATACAGTGGTAATCTATGCATTCTGCGGTGGAACGCATACGGAGCCAAACTGGTGCAGCTGCGTTCCAACCGATTGATACCTGTAGCGGACTGTGGCAAGAGGGTTTAAATCGGTGGTTTGCGCCACTCTCTAGTGTGTAGAGTCCACCTTTTAATAGTTAATTCAGATAAGACCGGGCATCCGGCGGAAGTAACGTCACGCTTCATTTCTTTCATCCCATCAGTAGATTTCAGCCATGTCGTTTGTGGGCAAAGTATGGGAAAGGAGAAAACGGAACTTAGTGTCACAGTAGTCTTAATACTGTTGACCAGTGATATTTAAATTCCAGTTTCGGATGAATTGTATTGTTGATATTCAAATAAGACATTATAGTACACATAAGCAATAAATAAAAATAACTAGTAGGGGATTGATCTGAGATGAATAAACAATTCTAACCAATTGTAATTTAAAATGCACAAATAGTACAAGTAATATATGAGTGCATATGGTGACATGCATATTTCAAATTTTAAATACAAATAATTATAAAGTGAATATAGTGGCATAAAACATATTTACATGGTTCAAAACATAGCAAGTGAAACACCTTGCATAGAGGGACATACTTATTTTGTACATACACCCTGTTCCAAATGATTATGCAAATGATATTTTTCTCATTTACCTAAATAATTGATGTAAATAACAGTCAGCATAATTCTCATGTTATCAACAATTAAAAGTACAATTCAAATTTTATTGAACAAACCTCCTAATGATAACAGTATAAAAAACTTACAATGCACTGTTCCAAATTATTACGCACAGTAAGTTTCAAAACACTTTATAGGTTGTAAAGAACTGAAAATTGTCATTTGTTGTATTTGCAGCATATTTACTGAAATCAAAAGCTATTTCAATCAAACTTATAACAACATTTTAACCTTTTAAAAATTTTAACAGGTCACGTTACATTTTAACATAGGACCCCTTATTTGCACTGTTCCAAATAATTACGCACAGTAAGTTTCAAAATACTTTATAGGTTGTAAAGAACTGAAAATTGTCATTTGTTGTATTTGCAGCATATTTACTGAAATCAAAAGCTATTTCAATCAAACCTATAACAACATTTTAATAGGTCACGTTACATTTTAACATAGGACCCCTTATTTGATAGAAGCTTCACAAGTTTTGCATCCATTGAACTTGTGAGTTTTTGGACAGTTTCTGCTTGAATTTGTTTGCAAGATGTCAGAATAGCCTCCCAGAGCTGCTGTTTGGATGTAAATTGCCTCCCACCCTCATAGATCATTTGCTTGAGGATGCTCCAAAGGTTCTCAATAGGATTGAGGTCTCTCCTTTTATCCCTATAGCAGCCATTGATGCAGAGGTATTCTTTGCAGCATGAGATGGTGCATTGTCATGTATGAAGATGATTTTATTACGGAAAGCATAGTTCTTCCTTCTGTACCAGGGAAGAAAGTGGTCAGTCAGAAACTCCACATACTTTGCAGAGGTCATCGTTACACCTTTGGGGACCCTAAAGGGGCCGACCAGCTCTCTTCCCATGATTCCGGCCCCAAACATGACTCCACCACCACCTTGCTGACGTCGCAGCCTTGTTGGAACAGGGTGGCCGTCCACCAACCAGCCACTACTCCATCCATCTGGACCATCCAGGGTTGCACAGCACTCATCAGTGAACAGGACTGTTTGAAAATTAGTCTTCATGTATTTTTCTGCCTAATGCAGCCGTTTCTGCTTGTGAGGATTGGTTAGTGGTGGCCGAATAGAAGGTTTATGCACAGTTGCAAGACTCTGGAGGACTCTACACCTTGATGTCCGTGGGACTCCAGAGACACCAGCAGCTTCAAATATCTGTTTGCTGCTATGTAATGGTATTTTAGCAGCTACTCTTTTGATCCGATGCATGGATCTGGAAGAAATCTTCCTCAATGTGTCTTTATCTGCACGAACCTGTCTGTGCTCTGAATCAGCCACAAAGCTGCCTGTAATGACAGGTGGTCCCCCTGCTGGCTGAAAATAAAAATAAAATAAATTAAAAAGTGTAAAAAAAAAAAATGTATATGTATGTACATATATATATATATATATATGATCTAAGTATATATATACACATATATGTGTGTTATTTCGTTCTAACTGTATTGTGATATTAATATATATATATTTATATCAAAATACATGTAGAACGAAATAATATATATATCTACATACATAAATATGTACGTATATATCACTATATATACCTATATATAAATAAAAATATTTAAAAAAAATTATATATATATACACATATAGATTCACATACGTATATATATATACATATATTAATTCTACATATATATTTATGCAATATTTTTACATAATTAGGTATCTTAATTAATTACAATTAGTGGGACCTGCCTGACAACCCATGCCGAAAGTAAAGGGAATTTAATTTGCTAGCACTATATTTCACCTCATAACCATAAAACCTGTACATGGGGGGTACTGTTCTACTCGGGAGACTTCGCTGAACACAAATATTAGTGTTTCAAAACAGTAAAGTGTATTACAACGATGGACGATATTATTACTGTGATACTTTTTACTGTTTTAAAACACAATTATTTGTGTTTAGCGAAATCTCACGAGTACAACAGTACCCCTCATGTACAGGTTTTATGGTGTTTTCAAAAGTTACAGCGTCAAATATAAGGCTTGTGTTTCATTTTTTTCACATTAAAATTCGCCAGATTGCCCAACTCCTTGAATAGGTACACGGACATATGGACCCACTGGATACTGACTACTACCAAGGCAGAATTCACAACCAGGCTCCAATACGGCACATAAGGACACAGTGACGAAGCCGCATAGACCGACAAATACAGAGACGACCTCGACAGACGTAACCCAGACGCGGACGCACCCTGACCCCCCACCTCCCCAGACGCCACTACCCGGACATCCCCCCCAACCCCAAACACTGAGTGCGAACAGACAGGCACTTGGCATACGCCACTGACAACATAAGAGAAGATTTATAAGGCATCCGGGAAGACGCTCACTCCTCCATGAGGGGACAACAGAACGTATGACACCCACGTGCACGTTCTCCAGATCAGGCCACGGGACTTAACGCTGGGCTCAGAGGGGCCAGCGGACCCACCCTAACACCTTAGCGTTTACTAGAGGTAATACCTGACCGCCTTACTGCAACGAGACTCACGGGCCCGACACCCGACTATAACACCCGCTATATGGTGACCCGCACGTCACCAATGCTGGTTTTGCAGACCGTCATTCCTTTCCAAAGGCTGCTCATGTCCCACCCTACGTGGACCTGCGAGTCCACACTGAAGTTCGCATAATGTGACTTAACAAACGGGGCAACTGAATGCAAACGTCACATCAGCTTAGGGACAGGAACAGCATGCTGTAAGGGACCTGCGAGTCCACCGCAATTGTGGGCCTGCGCGCCCGGTTGGCCGATATAAAAAAGCTTATTGTGCCCTAAAGGCTTACGGAGACCTGCGAGTCTCAGTGTGACTAATACTCGACAATATAAACCGAAATAAAAACATATTTACAAAAAAAAAAATTCGCCAGATTGGTTACGGTGCCTTTGAGACCCTATGGTAGCCCAAGAATGAAAATTACCCCCATGATGGCATACCATTTGCAATAGTAGACAACCCAAGGTATTGCAAACGGGGTATGTCCAGTCTTTTTTAGTAGCCACTTAGTCACAAACACTGGCTAAAATTGGTGTTTTTTGCATTTTTCACACAAACAAATATTAACACTAACTTTGGCCAGTGTTTGTGACCAAATGGCTACTAAAAAAGACTGGACATACCACATTTGCAATACCTTGGGTTGTCTACTATTGCAAATGGTATGCCATTATGGGTGTAAATTTCATTCCTGGGCTACTATAAAGTCCCAAAGGCAACGTAACCAATCTGGCAAATTTCAATTTCAAATGTAACGTGCTATATTTGACCATGTAACTTCCCAAAACGCCATAAAACCTGTACATAGGGGGTACTGTTTTACACGTGAGACTTTGCTGAATACAAATATGTGTATTGTATTGCAGTAAAAGCAAACAGTATTATGACATTGACAGTTAAAATGTCATGTAGAACTAAAAAAAATCCCCAAAAATATCTTATTTTCTCCCATTTTTCTCATATTAAATTATGTTTCATAGCTAAATATTTGATATTAAATGAAAGCCCTGTTTCCCCTGAATAAAATGATATATAATAAGGGTGGGTGCATTTAATATGAAAGAGGTGAATTACGGTTGGACAGACATGTAGCGCAAATGCCAGGTTTTGTTTACATTTTGTTTTGTTCACAACGTGTACATTTGACTCCGTCCTTAAGGGGTTAATAGTGCGATGATCACGCTTATGTTTTCGTGAAATATCTAATGTTTTCATACCTCGTCCAAGGCATTAAACTATTTCACTCTTTTCGGCAGCAGAGCGATCCTTTTTCTTCCCCATATTGCATGAAAATGGTGCTCTGCTTAATAATCCTTTAGTAGTTTTTCCTTAAATTGGGATCACCTGGCAATCTAATTATCACAGGTGTCCGAGATTGTTTTCAATGATCAAAAGAGCCCTGAGACACAATGCCATCCATGAGTTAAACTGAAAAACAAAAAATGTAATCTTTGCATAATAATTTGGAACAGGGTGTACATGCACAATTCCACTATTTGTGGCTAGGAGAGGTAAAAACTAATCAGAGATTAGGGAATGGATATTTTCCTGTTGCTTCTTATTCCTTATCTCTCTCTTAAATATGTTGTTTATAAGACATTTTGTCTTTTTTCTTTTGAATTGCATCATATAAAGACTTCTGCGTGGGTTTGCGGACCACTTTAATCCTATTGAATGTTTGAGTTGCATAGCTAGTGAGGGATATTGTTATATGCTGTTTCCATGGTCAAGTGTGAGGGGTCTCCCAGTATGTTCTGTATTTCTTGCTCTATTTCTTCCCAGTGCGGTTTAATTTTTCTGCAGTCCCACCAGATGTGTCAGAGAGTTCCGATCTCTTCTTCGCATCTCCAACAGGTATCCAAAATTGCTGGGATGATCTGTTGTAGCAGGGACGTGTACGGTACCAGTGCGATAACAGTTTATAGTTTACCTCCTGGAAGTGGGAGCTGGTTAAATTTTTGTGCTGTAGCAGGAGTATTTTTTCCCATTGGCCGTCAGAAAAGGTCCTGGCTGTTAGTTCTTCCCATTGCCTCTTGAACATATCTTTCTTCACTCATTCTCCTGTGATTAGGTGTTGGTATATGATGGAGACCGTGCCTTCAGTGTCCGGGGTGGGGGAGCAGAGTGTTTCATACCAGGTTAGGTCTCTATGTATTCTGGTTCTGTGTGGTAGGTTATAGTAGAAATGTTTTAGTTGAGCATAGTGGAATTGGTGCATTAGCGTAGGTGCTCTTCCATCTGTGATGTCTCGTAGTGTCTTCACTCCTGTGTCATTCAATACTGCATGCAGAGGTATATATCCTTCTTGCAAAAAAGAAGGGGTAATAGGTGTTCACTATAGTGTATTATAGACAGGCAGCAGTATACAGAACAAGGATTCCCAAAACCTTGTGGATAGATAGAGAAGACAAAAAGAGGCGTATACCACGCCTAATAGTTTATATATATACAAAATGTACGTACATATATTCCCAAGTATTTCCAATGGATTAAAACTCGGAAGAAAATCAGATAAAAAATAATAGTGCAATACAGTAAACTTATATCGTGAAGTGGTGAATATAACTATACAGAATCCACTCATATTTATATGAGCTACAACAGAGCTCAACTGTGATGCGCTTGGACGGTACGATCCCCGTCTCAGGATATCTTGTTATGGTTAACACAGGTATTTCCAAAGTGCAGTATGCGTAGTATATGTAAAAAGAAATAGCAGCGTTTCGTCCTAATAAGGCTTCTTCAGAAGTGTGGTAAAGCTTTCCCTGGGTTCCGTTTATATATGCTTCTAAATTCGTAAATTACTTCCTGATGTGTCTCTTCCTGTTTCCTGGTTCCAGTTGAAACGCACACGTCATACCGGAAATGACCCATACACGCGTCATACCGGAAATGACTCGGCGTCATATAATAGTTCATGTATTATTATTGCGCTACTGTGGAACACACACAACGTTCAGAAACAGGCGCATCCATCAAATGTCCAAACAACTCCAACGAAGGAGGGGCATAAGAAGTAAGCGTATATGTCACATCTCCATGCTTATAATGATGGCTTAGCCTAAATGGGCTGAATGTTGACTTTGATTTATATATTTTTTTATAATTTTTTATAACCTAAATTAAATTTTATTATGAAAAATTTTATCATGAATTATTTTATCTGTTATTTGCAGCATTCTGGCAAAAAAAGGGGGATGATCTGCTGAACCAATCATAAATAAAACAACATAGCGTATAACTGTGTATGATGATGTATTTGCAGCATTCTGTTTAACTTTTTTACAACAATCCTATCTCAGTATGAATATATGTTTTTATTCACAAGACTATACTCTATGTATACTATACCAGTGTTTTTTTGTATTTAAAGCATACTGAATTACCTAAATGTACACTTGGATAAAGTTCACTTTCACATAGTTCACCTTCAGCGCACTTCAATTAATATGTATGAACTATATTTATTCAGCATTATTATGTTTGTTATATTTATAATACTATTCATTATGCTCTATCATGAGTTTATATGTGGTGTTATTTTTATTTTTCTATATTTTTTTATTATTATTTTTTTTTTATATTTCTTATATTTGTATAGTTTTATAACGCCAGAAATAGTCATCTTGAATATTTCATTTATCTATATCAGTATCATTATAATCTAGTGTACAATATTGATACTAATACTTAGTGATTCTACTCATTTTATTTATTTTTTGCCCATAACGAATATGGCCGCTAAGCCATCATCATAAGCATGGAGATGTGACACACGCCTACTTCTTATGCCCCTCCTTCATTGGAGTTGTTTGGACACTTGATGGATGCGCCTGAAACAAGACGCACGCTGTTTCTGAGAGATGCGTGCATTCCACAGTAGCGCAATAATAATACACAAACTATTATATGACGCTGAGTCATTTCCGGTATGACGCGTGCATTTCAACTGGAACTCTCCTTCATACCTTTTATGTTTTTTTATTCTGTTTGTTTATATTAAAGTATACTTTTATTAGTTACATTTTATACTCATTCTTTTTGCTGCTTCCTGGATCCTGCATATCCCTGGTGGGGATTATACCACCCAAGTTGTCCATACTAGAGCAAGTTTAATGCTCTACTAATTGTAAGTACATTACTATTCATTATTTATTCCATCATAAGTACTTACTTCACTATTGGCTGCTATTTCTTTTTACATATACTACGCATACTGCACTTTGCAAATACCTGTGTCAACCATAACAACATATCCTGAGACGGGGATCGTACCGCCCAAGCGCATCACAGTTGGGCTCTGTTATAGCTCATATAAATGTGAGTGGATTCTGTATAGTTATATTCACCACTTCACGATATAAATTTACTGTATTGCACTATTATTTTTTATCTGATTTTCTTCTGAGGTATAACCCATTGGAAATACTTGGGAATATATGTACGTACATTTTGTATATATATAAACTATTAGGCGCAGTATACACCTCTTTTTGTCTTCTCTATATATCCTTCTTGGTTGGCTAATGGCCATGAGGATGATGGGAGCTAGTTCCCTAAATTCGGGTTGTGAGTGATGGGAATTAGCTGGCTTGGTTTTGGTGAGATGTAGGGTTCTTTCCTCTGCTTGGTCCATTGTTTAAGTGTTTGCATGATGGGAGAATCCTCCCCAAGGTCGGTCGGAGCCCCTGATTCTTTGTACCACATTAGTGTATGAAGGTGGTTATCCATGATGTCCCTGCCTAGCGAGACCCAATGTTTGTGGGGTGTGGCCGTGTGTAGTTCCCTGAGATGTTGCAATATCGTTGCTTGATAGTATTTGCTGATATCGGGTAGGGCGAATCCTCCCCATTCTCTTGGGAGGCACAATTTTTCGTGGCTGATCCTGGCTCTGTCCCCCTTCCACACATAGCGGAGGAGCGCTGTTTTGAGTGTTTTGAAGGAGGCTTGCGGAATCATCCGTGGTATGGTGTGGAACAGGTATAGTATCCTAGGTAGGATGTTCATCTTCACTACCGCCATGCATCCCTGCCAGGAGATGTGGTTGTAGTTCCATTTCTTGAGATCTCCTAAAACGTTTGTTAGGAGAGGCACGAAGTTGTGAGCGTATAGGTCTTTTGCCGCTGGGCTGATCCATAGCCCTAGGTATCTCGTGTTCCGTGCACCAGTGGAACGGGAACTGTCGTTGTAGTTGCGCACATTCCGCCTCCGGTACCGTAACGTTTAGTATGTCACATTTGGATAGATTTAGTTTAAGTCCGCATAGGCATCCATATTTTAGAAATTTGGCCATTAGCGGTGGGATGGATTCAAGTAGGTTGTCAAGGAAGAACAACATATCATCCACAGGCGGCTACTTTATGTTCTTGTGTTTTGTATCTTAGTCTGGTTATCGTTAGGGTTCTCCTAACTCGGTCTAGGAATGGCTCTAGGGTGAGTGCAAATAGTAGTGGCAAAAGCGGGCATCCTTGCCTTGTGCCATTTCGGATGTCAAAGCTGGCTGTGAGTGCTCCGTTTACTTTAACTCTGCCGTTCGGCTGGTGATATAGCGTATTGAACCATGTGAGCATCCCGTCGCTGATACCAGCTTTTTGTAGCGTCTCCGTCATGAAGTGCTAGTCTACTCTATCGAATGCTTTCTCAGCGTCCGTGGAGAATAGAAGCAGCTTTTTCCCGATATGTTTTGCTAGGTGTTGGATTGTAAAGAGCCGTAGAGTGCTGTCTCTGGCCTCCCTTCTCGGGATAAATCCCATCTGGTCCGGGTGTACTAGTCTGGGCATGAAGGCCTGCAGTCTGGACGCAAAGATGTCGGAGAAGTGTTTTTGCCTGGTTTGGGGATCACAGTGATGTCGGCTAAAAACTCACTATGGAAGGATGTTTCTTCTAGCAGGCTGTTCAAAGCCTTCGCTTGTCTTGGTATCAGCACATCACCGAATTTCTTGTAGTGCTCCACCGGGAATCCATCTGGACCAGGTGCCTTGCCGTTTTTTTGCCATTCTTATTTCCTCTTCGTATATGGGGACTTCTAGTGCTTCTGCCGATGTGAGGGAGTCTGGGTTGAAGTCCTGTAAGTATCTGACTGCATCCGTGTGTTTCGTGGTGGGAGAGGTTCCCTCTACTTCGCTGGAAATGTTATACAGTTGCATGTAAAATGACCTGAATACGTCAGCTATTTCCTCTGGGAACTGCGTCAATTTGCCCTGCGGGGTTCTAAGCATCCGCGCGAGTAGCTTTCCCCCTTTATTTGCGTGTATGTAGAAGAATACTTTTGAGCACTGTAGATTTCTTGCGTATTTGCGTTCTATGATGTCTGTTAGTTGTCTTCTTTTTGTTATCAGGTCTCTGTATATCTGGTCTTGGTGAGTTCTTTTGTGTGTCATTTCCAGCTCTGCAATCTGTTGTGTGAGGTCGGTTAATTGTTGACCAGTTTCTTTTTTCTTCTGCGTTGCCATTCTTATTAATTGTCCTCTAAGGACACTTTTGTGTGCTTCCCATATTGTCATGTCCGACAGACCTTCAGTGGTGTTTTCCTCAAAATATTGGTCTAGGTGGTCTGTGATTTGTTCTCTCAGTGGCGTGTCTAATAGGAGTGAGTCGTTTATCCTCCATGACGTTCTGGCTGGGCGATAAAGAGGTGATGTCATGGTCACCCTCAGTGGCGTACACACAAACCATGGGGCCCTGTTGCGAAAATGATCCGTGGCCCCCTCTCCCTATTCTCCCCCCCCCGACAGACACACACACATACATAGACACACACACATACATAGAGACACACACACCACACACATAGACACATACAAACAGACATGCACTCATACAGTTGCAAGAAAAAGTATGTGAACCCTTTGGAATGATATGGATTTCTGCACAAATTTGTCATAAAATGTGATCTGATCATCATCTAAGTCACAACAATAGACAAGCGCAGTCTGCTTAAACTAATGACACACAGAATGAAATGTTGCCATGTTTTTATTTAATACACCATGTAAACATTCATAGTGCAGGTGGAAAAAGTATGTGAACCCCTAGACTAATGACATCTCCAAGAGCTAATTGGAGTGAGATGTCAGCCAACTGGAGTCCAATCAATGAGATGAGATTGGAGTTGTTGGTTACAGCTGCCCTGCCCTATAAAAACACACACCAGTTCTGGTTTTGCTTTTCACAAGAAGCATTGCCTGATGTGAATGATGCCTCGGACAAAAGAGCTCTCAGAAGACCTACGATTAAGAATTGTTGACTTGCATAAAGCTGGAAAGGGTTATAAAAGTATCTCCAAAAGCCTTGCTGTTCATCAGTCCACGGTAAGACAAATTGTCTATGAATGGAGAAAGTTCAGCACTGCATCTACTCTCCCTAGGAGTGGCCGTCCTGTAAAGATGACTGCAAGAGCACAGCGCAGACTGCTCAATGAGGTGAAGAAGAATCCTAGAGTGTCAGCTAAAGACTTACAAAAGTCACTGGCAAATGCTAACATCCCTGTTAGCGAATCTACAATACATAAAACACTAAACAAGAATGGATTTCATGGGAGGATACCACAGAGGAAGCCACTGCTGTCAAAACAAAACATTGCTGCACGTTTACAGTTTGCACAAGAGCACCTGGATGTTCCACAGCAGTACTGGCAAAATATTCTGTGAACAGAGGAAACCAAAGTTGAGTTGTTTGGAAGAAACACACAACACTATGTGTGGCGAAAAAAGGCACAGCACACCAACATCAAAAC
>OW240913.1:223938955-223956990 GCA_933207985.1 Pelobates cultripes
TGTCAAAAAGGCAGAAAAAACACTTATTACCACTACACTTGGTACAAGCTAGCGGAAAAATGATCCCACACTAAGGTTCAAAATATGCCTTTTGAAATACCCTGGGGTGTCTACTTTAAGAAATGGTAGGCCTTTGTGGGGTAGTTTGAATTTAAAACCTGCGAAGATGCTTGGAAATTGCACATAGGCCCAGCGTCAAAATTCAAAGTTTGGTCAAAATGGATATGGCTTGGTCTCCTATATGGCACTGTAGCTTCACGAAATAGTGCCAAAGACATTCATTGGGGGTGTCTTTTTACTCAGAAGACTTAGCTAAGCATAATTTGGGAGGTTTGAACTTAGTGGCACATATGAAATATACAAAACGCCCAGCAAAAATGCAATCCGTATGTAAAAAATGCACAAAATAATTTTTTTACCACATACTTTGGCATATATTGGTGAAAAAATGGGGTATGTTAAGGCACAATATGCACCTTATGAGATACCCTGGAGTGTCTACTTTTACAAATGGTAGGCCTTTGTGGGGGTTTTTTGAACAGTCAAACTGTTATAATACCCCAAATGGAAACTAAGGCTCATTAAATCCATCTCTCAAAATTCTACTGTGAATACTGTAAAGGACAGGTCTCCTATATGGCCCTGTAGCTTCACGAAATAGTGCCAGGGGTTGAGCAGAGCAGCAGTAAAAGAAGACTCACTGTCAGATATTTTGGGGGGGAGCCTGGCACTACTGAGGTTAAGGAATTCCCCAAACATTAAAACCATATAGTGGCTTTTAATGTTTGAGTGTTCCTCATATGTATATGTATTATATTAATATTTGTATATATTACAAACATAAAATATATAAATATCAATATATGCTAATACTATTTATGTTAATATATTACACATATGTTAATATACTTGTTCTTGTTTGAAACTTGATGTTTTAAAGACACATGGACACAAAAACACAATCACATTGACACTGACAGAAACGCACACGTACCAACACACACTCATCACTGACACACATTAAAGCACACAAATGGACACACTCATTGACACACAGTGTGCCACAGAAACACACAACCTGACACACACTCATCATTGACACAGTCTGACACAAAAACACACACTCATCATTGACACACAGTCTAATACATAAACAAGCACACAGTTATTGACAAACAATCTGACACACAAGCACAGTGACACACACAAACAGACAATGACACACACACTCATCACTGATACGCAGTCTCACACACAAACACACTGATATACACATACACTCATCATTGACATATAGTCTGACACATAAACACACACTCATCATTGACATACAGTCTAACACACAAACACACACTCATTGATACACATATACTGACACACACTGGCATGAACACATTTACTGTCACACACAGTCACTCTGACTGACTTACTGTCATTAGGTACTTTGATGAGTAATGCAGCTTGATACATCATTACAGCAATTCACAGAGATAAGGCTGCTGGATATGACATCATGTATCCCAGCAGCCTTAGCTCTGTGCAATGCGAAGAGCGAAGGGCTGCTGGCGCTCCTCCTACATCTCGCAGCAAGTGCAATCCTAAGGTCATAGAGACCCACTTGCTGTATCCCTGTGGGCTCAGGAAGACCAGTGGGAGGAAGGAGCTCTGTGCTCCTCCTTCCTGCAGGTCATCCAAACTTTGCGCCCCCCTGGCTGCTGCGCCCTAGGCTGGCTGCCTGTGCCGCCTTATGGTAGCGCCGGCCCTGGTCCCATTTCCCCTTCAGGTCGAGTGGGCGTTCCTCTGGCCTGAAAAGTTGTATATAACGCCAACCTGTACCATTAAACCTTAATTTGTCTTACTTCACCCTTAATACTGAGTTCTGTTTCCTATTGGAGGATACTGCTATAATCACACTAGGGATTGCTAGGGATTGCTATACTCTGTATACTCCCCTGGGCTCTAATCACTAGCTCTGTGGATTAAGAGAGGCCTACCCACTGGAAGCTGGATCCTGGTCTTGGGTCCAGGGTGGGTGGAGGACGGCGAGACCCCAGCCAAGCTGCGGCGGTTCGCGGGGTTTATGGTGGTTATGGTGTTCCAGTGCAGTGCTTATGGTACTCGCCAGTACTAGGAAGCAGCGATTGACGGAGGTACCCGGTCGGGGTGCCAGGCGGTCTTTCACAATACCCTCCCCCCCCACAAGTGACTAGGGGTCCCCAAACTATTTGGTCCCCCCAATTTTTGTTATTTGGGTTCCCCACCATGGGGGAACAGCACTAGTGACTGGGCAGCAATAGCTGCCCATTCACTAGTAGTTTTAAATGACAGCGAGCAGCCAGTGGCTGCTCGATGTTTAGGCGAAATGCCACTACTCTATGGGGGTTATAATGACCCTAATAGGTTTTAATGCAAGGGGGAAAGAATTAAAGGGAAACTATAGTCACCAAAACAACTTTAGTTTAAGGAAGCAGTTTTAGTGTATAGATCATGATCCTGCAGTCTCACTGCTCAAATCTCTGAAATTTAGGAGTTAGATCCCTTTTTGTCTCTGTCCATGCAGCCCTAGTCACAAATCCCCTGGCTGTGACTCACACACCATGCATGGAAAAAAAATGGTTTCACTTTCAATTAGATGTAACTTACTTTAAAAGTTTTTATTGTCTGCTCTCGAAAGTGAACTTTAATCATACACATAATTCTGTGGGGTCTAGCAAGCTATCAACAGTGCAGGGGATAATACATTTTAAATTAAATAGAATTTGCAATGAAGGAAGTGTAAACATTAGCTGACTCTTTGCAGGAAGTGTTTAGGAAGGCTGTGCAAGTCACATGCAGGGAGGTTTAAATAGGGTGCATAAATAAAGTGATTTAACTCCTAAATGGCAGTGAATTGGACACTGCAGGGAGATGATCTCTACACCAAAATTGCTTCAATAAGCTAAAGTTGTTTTGGTGTAAAAGAAGGGAGTTAGGCGCTCTCTATAGTGATAAGATTAGGATAATAGTGGACAGCAGTAACCAATACAAGGATTCCCAACCTTGTGAGTATTGTGGTAAAAAGAAAAAGGAGGAGGAGACCGCGCTCTAGGCTGTATGATTAAAACTTATATACGTACAAGAATCTTTCGTGGTCTTGTACATACAATAGACCTCAAAAACAAAGGGACATAAAGAAACAAATAGTGCAATACGGTATATTCAGTGAGTAGGTGTTGGAGTAATTGTATATAGTATCACTCACATTTACCAGAGCTAACTTAGAGCTCTGCTGTAGTGCGCATAGACGGAACAATCCCCGTCTAAGGATATCTGAAGATATTGGCGTCTCAGGTAGTCTCAGATAAAGTGCAGTATGCAGATCATATGTAGAGAAACATAGAGAGATATTCCAATAGTGAGTAAGTATGTACTTACAAATGTTGAAAAAAATAATAAAGTAATGTACTCACATTTACTAGAGCAGAACTTGCTCTAGTGTATACAGCAAAGGTGGTGTAATCCCCACTTGGGAATATGATGGTATCCAGGAAATAAAAAATGAAGGTATAGAGTAAATTTTAAAAGATTATAAATTTACCATTTATTAACAAAAAATAATAAAATCTGTGTGAAGTATCTTCAAAAGGGTCCCACTTTACACGTTTCACGTGTAGAGGCTTCTTCAGAAGTGTGGGATAAGTCCTGTCAGCTTTCATTTATATAGGCAGTCTATTAGTGGTGATTATTTCCTGATGTGCTACAAGTTTCATTTAATGTTTCCTGTGACCACTGTTGGAATGCACGTGTCACACCAGAAGTGACGCAGCGTTATATACAGTGGTAATCTATGCATTCTGCGGTGGAACGCATACGGAGCCAAACTGGTGCAGCTGCGTTCCAACCGATTGATACCTGTAGCGGACTGTGGCAAGAGGGTTTAAATCGGTGGTTTGCGCCACTCTCTAGTGTGTAGAGTCCACCTTTTAATAGTTAATTCAGATAAGACCGGGCATCCGGCGGAAGTGACGTCA
This sequence comes from Pelobates cultripes, assembly GCA_933207985.1. Taxonomy (NCBI): domain Eukaryota; kingdom Metazoa; phylum Chordata; class Amphibia; order Anura; family Pelobatidae; genus Pelobates; species Pelobates cultripes. The sequence goes on from OW240913.1 coordinate 223,942,966, forward strand.
CGCTTCATTTCTTTCATCCCATCAGTAGATTTCAGCCATGTCGTTTGTGGGCAAAGTATGGGAAAGGAGAAAACGGAACTTAGTGTCACAGTAGTCTTAATACTGTTGACCAGTGATATTTAAATTCCAGTTTCGGATGAATTGTATTGTTGATATTCAAATAAGACATTATAGTACACATAAGCAATAAATAAAAATAACTAGTAGGGGATTGATCTGAGATGAATAAAAAATTCTAACCAATTGTAATTTAAAATGCACAAATAGTACAAGTAATATATGAGTGCATATGGTGACATGCATATTTCAAATTTTAAATACAAATAATTATAAAGTGAATATAGTGGCATAAAACATATTTACATGGTTCAAAACATAGCAAGTGAAACACCTTGCATAAATGGGACATACTTATTTTGTACATACACCCTGTTCCAAATGATTATGCAAATGATATTTTTCTCATTTACCTAAATAATTGATGTAAATAACAGTCAGCATAATTCTCATGTTATCAACAATTAAAAGTACAATTCAAATTTTATTGAACAAACCTCCTAATGATAACAGTATAAAAAACTTACAATGCACTGTTCCAAATTATTACGCACAGTAAGTTTCAAAACACTTTATAGGTTGTAAAGAACTGAAAATTGTCATTTGTTGTATTTGCAGCATATTTACTGAAATCAAAAGCTATTTCAATCAAACTTATAACAACATTTTAACCTTTTAAAGATTTTAACAGGTCACGTTACATTTTAACATAGGACCCCTTATTTGCACTGTTCCAAATAATTACGCACAGTAAGTTTCAAAATACTTTATAGGTTGTAAAGAACTGAAAATTGTCATTTGTTGTATTTGCAGCATATTTACTGAAATCAAAAGCTATTTCAATCAAACCTATAACAACATTTTAATAGGTCACGTTACATTTTAACATAGGACCCCTTATTTGATAGAAGCTTCACAAGTTTTGCATCCATTGAACTTGTGAGTTTTTGGACAGTTTCTGCTTGAATTTGTTTGCAAGATGTCAGAATAGCCTCCCAGAGCTGCTGTTTGGATGTAAATTGCCTCCCACCCTCATAGATCATTTGCTTGAGGATGCTCCAAAGGTTCTCAATAGGATTGAGGTCTCTCCTTTTATCCCTATAGCAGCCATTGATGCAGAGGTATTCTTTGCAGCATGAGATGGTGCATTGTCATGTATGAAGATGATTTTATTACGGAAAGCATAGTTCTTCCTTCTGTACCAGGGAAGAAAGTGGTCAGTCAGAAACTCCACATACTTTGCAGAGGTCATCGTTACACCTTTGGGGACCCTAAAGGGGCCGACCAGCTCTCTTCCCATGATTCCGGCCCCAAACATGACTCCACCACCACCTTGCTGATGTCGCAGCCTTGTTGGAACAGGGTGGCCGTCCACCAACCAGCCACTACTCCATCCATCTGGACCATCCAGGGTTGCACAGCACTCATCAGTGAACAGGACTGTTTGAAAATTAGTCTTCATGTATTTTTCTGCCTAATGCAGCCGTTTCTGCTTGTGAGGATTGGTTAGTGGTGGCCGAATAGAAGGTTTATGCACAGTTGCAAGACTCTGGAGGACTCTACACCTTGATGTCCGTGGGACTCCAGAGACACCAGCAGCTTCAAATATCTGTTTGCTGCTATGTAATGGTATTTTAGCAGCTACTCTTTTGATCCGATGCATGGATCTGGAAGAAATCTTCCTCAATGTGTCTTTATCTGCACGAACCTGTCTGTGCTCTGAATCAGCCACAAATCTCTTAACCCCTTAAGACCGGAGGGCGTACAATTACGCCCTATTTTAAGCAGCTCTAAACGCCGCCAGGCGTAATTGTACGCCCTCCGGTCTTTCCTTACTTACCCGGTCGCCGGCGGTCCCACGCTGGCGATCACGATGGGGGGGACTCCCAGGGAGCCCCCCGCGGCAGATCCTCCTCCTCCGGTGCCCCCCGGCCATGTGAGAGTGAGGTCCTTGCGAGGACCTCACAATCACATGGCCGGGTAGGCTGCCTCCTGCATTGCCAGCAGGGGGCTGCCTGTAATGACAGGTGGTCCCCCTGCTGGCTGAAAATAAAAATAAAATAAATTAAAAAGTGTAAAAAAAAAAAAATGTATATGTATGTACATATATATATATATATATGATCTAAGTATATATATACACATATATGTGTGTTATTTCGTTCTAACTGTATTGTGATATTAATATATATATATTTATATCAAAATACATGTAGAACGAAATAATATATATATCTACATACATAAATATGTACGTATATATCACTATATATATACCTATATATAAATAAAAATATTTTTTAAAAATTATATATATATACACATATAGATTCACATACGTATATATATATATATATATATATATATATATATATATATACACACATATATTAATTCTACATATATATTTATGTAATATTTTTACATAATTAGGTATCTTAATTAATTACAATTAGTGGGACCTGCCTGACAACCCATGCCGAAAGTAAAGGGAATTTAATTTGCTAGCACTATATTTCACCTTATAACTTTCCAAGACACCATAAAACCTGTACATGGGGGGTACTGTTCTACTCGGGAGACTTCGCTGAACACAAATATTAGTGTTTCAAAACAGTAAAGTGTATTACAACGATGGACGATATTATTGCTGTGATACTTTTTACTGTTTTGAAACACAATTATTTGTGCTTAGCGAAATCTCACGAGTACAACAGTACCCCTCATGTACAGGTTTTATGGTGTTTTCAAAAGTTACAGCGTCAAATATAAGGCTTGTGTTTCATTTTTTTCACATTAAAATTTGCCAGATTGCCCAACTCCTTGAATAGGTACACGGACATATGGACCCACTGGATACTGACTACTACCAAGGCAGAATTCACAACCAGGCTCCAATACGGCACATAAGGACACAGTGACGAAGCCGCATAGACCGACAAATACAGAGACGACCTCGACAGACGTGACCCAGACGCAGACGCACCCTGACCCCCCACCTCCCCAGGCGCCACTACCCGGACATCCCCCCAACCCCAAACACTGAGTGCGAACAGACAGGCACTTGGCATACACCACTGACAACATAAGAGAAGATTTATAAGGCTTCCGGGAAGACGCTCACTCCTCCATGAGGGGACAACAGAACGTATGACACCCACGTGCACGTTCTCCAGATCAGGCCACGGGACTTAACGCTGGGCTCAGAGGGGCCAGCGGACCCACCCTGACACCTTAGCGTTTACTAGAGGTAATACCTGACCGCCTTACTGCAACGAGACTCACGGGCCCGACACCCGACTATAACACCCGCTACATGGTGACCGGCACGTCACCAATGCTGGTTTTGCAGACCGTCATTCCTTTCTAAAGGCTGCTCATGTCCCACCCTACGTGGACCTGCGAGTCCACACTGAAGTTCGCATAATGTGACTTAACAAACGGGGCAACTGAATGTAAACGTCACATCAGCTTAGGGACAGGAACAGCATGCTGTAAGGGACCTGCGAGTCCACCGCAATTGTGGGCCTGCGCGCCCGGTTGGCCGATATAAAAAAGCTTATTGTGCCCTAAAGGCTTACGGAGACCTGCGTGTCTCAGTGTGACTAATTCTCGACAATATAAACCGAAATAAAAACATATTTACAAAAAAAAAAATTCGCCAGATTGGTTACGGTGCCTTTGAGACCCTATGGTAGCCCAAGAATGAAAATTACCCCCATGATGGCATACCATTTGCAATAGTAGACAACCCAAGGTATTGCAAACGGGGTATGTCCAGTCTTTTTTAGTAGCCACTTAGTCACAAACACTGGCTAAAATTGGTGTTTTTTGCATTTTTCACACAAACAAATATTAACGCTAACTTTGGCCAGTGTTTGTGACCAAATGGCTACTAAAAAAGACTGGACATACCACATTTGCAATACCTTGGGTTGTCTACTATTGCAAATGGTATGCCATTATGGGTGTAAATTTCATTCCTGGGCTACTATAAAGTCCCAAAGGCAACGTAACCAATCTGGCGAATTTCAATTTCAAATGTAACATGCTATATTTGACCATGTAAATTCCCAAAACGCCATAAAACCTGTACATAGGGGGTACTGTTTTACACGTGAGACTTTGCTGAATACAAATATGTGTATTGTATTGCAGTAAAATCAAACAGTATTATGACATTGACAGTTAAAATGTCATGTAGAACTAAAAAATATAAAAGAAAATCTTATTTTCTCCCATTTTTTTCATATTAAATTATGTTTCATAGCTAAATATTTGATATTAAATGAAAGCCCTGTTTCCCCTGAATAAAATGATATATAATAGGGGTGGGTGCATTTACTATGAAAGAGGTGAATTACGGTTGGACAGACATGTAGCGCAAATGCCAGGTTTTGTTTACATTTTGTTTTGTTCACAACGTGTACATTTGACTCCGTCCTTAAGGGGTTAATAGTGCGATGATCACGCTTATGTTTTCGTGAAATATCTAATGTTTTCATACCTCGTCCAAGGCATTAAACTATTTCACTCTTTTCGGCAGCAGAGCAATCCTTTTTCTTCCCCATATTGCATGAAAATGGTGCTCTGCTTAATAATCCTTTAGTAGTTTTTCCTTAAATTGGGATCACCTGGCAATCTAATTATCACAGGTGTCCGAGATTGTTTTCAATAATCAAAAGAGCCCTGAGACACAATGCCATCCATGAGTTAAACTAAAAAACAAAAAATTTAATCTTTGCATAATAATTTGGAACAGGGTGTACATGCACAATTCCACTATTTGTGGCTAGGAGAGGTAAAAACTAATCAGAGATTAGGGAATGGATATTTTCCTGTTGCTTCTTATTCCTTATCTCTCTCTTAAATATGTTGTTTATAAGACATTTTGTCTTTTTTCTTTTGAATTGCATCATATAAAGACTTCTGCGTGGGTTTGCGGACCACTTTAATCCTATTGAATGTTTGAGTTGCATAGCTAGTGAGGGATATTGTTATATGCTGTTTCCATGGTCAAGTGTGAGGGGTCTCCCAGTATGTTCTGTATTTCTTGCTCTATTTCTTCCCAGTGCGGTTTAATTTTTCTGCAGTCCCACCAGATGTGTCAGAGAGTTCCGATCTCTTCTTCGCATCTCCAACAGGTATCCAAAATTGCTGGGATGATCCGTTGTAGCAGGGACGTGTACGGTACCAGTGCGATAACAGTTTATAGTTTACCTCCTGGAAGTGGGAGCTGGTTAAATTTTTGTGCTGTAGCAGGAGTATTTTTTCCCATTGGCCGTCAGAAAAGGTCCTGGCTGTTAGTTCTTCCCATTGCCTCTTGAACATATCTTTCTTCACTCATTCTCCTGTGATTAGGTGTTGGTATATGATGGAGACCGTGCCTTCAGTGTCCGGGGTGGGGGAGCAGAGTGTTTCATACCAGGTTAGGTCTCTATGTATTCTGGTTCTGTGTGGTAGGTTATAGTAGAAATGTTTTAGTTGAGCATAGTGGAATTGGTGCATTAGCGTAGGTGCTCTTCCATCTGTGATGTCTCGTAGTGTCTTCACTCCTGTGTCATTCAATACTGTATGCAGAGGTATATATCCTTCTTGCAAAAAAGAAGGGGTAATAGGTGTTCACTATAGTGTATTATAGACAGGCAGCAGTATACAGAACAAGGATTCCCAAAACCTTGTGGATAGATAGAGAAGACAAAAAGAGGCGTATACCACGCCTAATAGTTTATATATATACAAAATGTACGTACATATATTCCCAAGTATTTCCAATGGATTAAAACTCGGAAGAAAATCAGATAAAAAATAATAGTGCAATACAGTAAACTTATATCGTGAAGTGGTGAATATAACTATACAGAATCCACTCATATTTATATGAGCTACAACAGAGCTCAACTGTGATGCGCTTGGACGGTACGATCCCCGTCTCAGGATATCTTGTTATGGTTAACACAGGTATTTCCAAAGTGCAGTATGCGTAGTATATGTAAAAAGAAATAGCAGCGTTTCGTCCTAATAAGGCTTCTTCAGAAGTGTGGTAAAGCTTTCCCTGGGTTCCGTTTATATATGCTTCTAAATTCGTAAATTACTTCCTGATGTGTCTCTTCCTGTTTCCTGGTTCCAGTTGAAACGCACACGTCATACCGGAAATGACGCCATACACGCGTCATACCGGAAATGACTCGGCGTCATATAATAGTTCATGTATTATTATTGCGCTACTGTGGAACACACACAACGTTCAGAAACAGGCGCATCCATCAAATGTCCAAACGACTCCAACGAAGGAGGGGCATAAGAAGTAAGCGTGTGTCACATCTCCATGCTTATAATGATGGCTTAGCCTAAATGGGCTGAATGTTGACTTTGATTTATATATTTTTTTATAATTTTTTATAACCTAAATTAAATTTTATTATGAAAAATTTTATCATGAATTATTTTATCTGTTATTTGCAGCATTCTGGCAAAAAAAAGGGGGATGATCTGCTGAACCAATCATAAATAAAACAACATAGCGTATAACTGTGTATGATGATGTATTTGCAGCATTCTGTTTAACTTTTTTACAACAATCCTATCTCAGTATGAATATATGTTTTTATTCACAAGGTCTCTGTATATCTGGTCTTGGTGAGTTCTTTTGTGTGTCATTTCCAGCTCTGCGATCTGTTGTGTGAGGTCGGTTAATTGTTGACCAGTTTCTTTTTTCTTCTGCGTTGCCATTCTTATTAATTGTCCCCTAAGGACACTTTTGTGTGCTTCCCATATTGTCATGTCCGACAGACCTTCAGTGGTGTTTTCCTCAAAATATTGGTCTAGGTGGTCTGTGATTTGTTCTCTCAGTGGCGTGTCTAATAGGAGTGAGTCGTTTATCCTCCATGACGTTCTGGCTGGGCGATAAAGAGGTGATGTCATGGTCACCCTCAGTGGCGTACACACAAACCATGGGGCCCTGTTGTGAAAATGATCCGTGGCCCCCTCTCCCTATTCTCCCCCCCCGACAGACACACACACATACATAGACACACACACATACATAGAGACACACACACCACACACATAGACACATACAAACAGACATGCACTCATACAGTTGCAAGAAAAAGTATGTGAACCCTTTGGAATGATATGGATTTCTGCACAAATTGGTCATAAAATGAGATCTGATCATCATCTAAGTCACAACAATAGACAAGCGCAGTCTGCTTAAACTAATGACACACAGAATGAAATGTTGCCATGTTTTTATTTAATACACCATGTAAACATTCATAGTGCAGGTGGAAAAAGTATGTGAACCCCTAGACTAATGACATCTCCAAGAGCTAATTGGAGTGAGATGTCAGCCAACTGGAGTCCAATCAATGAGATGAGATTGGAGTTGTTGGTTACAGCTGCCCTGCCCTATAAAAAACACACACCAGTTCTGGTTTTGCTTTTCACAAGAAGCATTGCCTGATGTGAATGATGCCTCGGACAAAAGAGCTCTCAGAAGACCTACGATTAAGAATTGTTGACTTGCATAAAGCTGGAAAGGGTTATAAAAGTATCTCCAAAAGCCTTGCTGTTCATCAGTCCACGGTAAGACAAATTGTCTATAAAGGGAGAAAGTTCAGCACTGCATCTACTCTCCCTAGGAGTGGCCGTCCTGTAAAGATGACTGCAAGAGCACAGCGCAGACTGCTCAATGAGGTGAAGAAGAATCCTAGAGTGTCAGCTAAAGACTTACAAAAGTCACTGGCAAATGCTAACATCCCTGTTAGCGAATCTACAATACGTAAAACACTAAACAAGAATGGATTTCATGGGAGGATACCACAGAGGAAGCTACTGCTGTCCAAACAAAACATTGATGCACGTTTACAGTTTGCATAAGAGCACCTGGATGTTCCACAGCGGTACTGGCAAAATATTCTGTGGACAGATGAAACCAAAGTTGAGTTGTTTGGAAGAAACACACAACACTATGTGTGGCGAAAAAAAGGCACAGCACACCAACATCAAAACCTCATCCCAACCATTGCTATCCAAGCACAAGCCCTGCTGATTGCCATCACGGACCGGAGGGGAGATCAGTGATCTCCCTCCCCGGCCCACACAGGCAGATTGCTGGGCAGCCGGCAGGAGAGGGAGGGAGAGAGAACCGGGGGTATCTCTTACCTGCAGCTCCGCCGAGTTCTCCTCTCGCGAGCACGGAGCGTTACCATGGCAACGCTCCATGCTCGCGAGTGTGAACTCAAGCCTGAGCTGCAGGTAAGAGTTCACTCCCCCACTAGAACCACCAGGTAATGGAAAGAAAGCAATGTCTCCCCCTCCCTCAGCAAAGGTAAGAAGGGGGGGCATTAGCTATACCTATTTAGTTATTTAATAATAATAATAATAATTTAAAAAATATATCTTTAATCTGCCCCCCTATCCCCTCACACAAACTATAACCCCCTACACACTGCACCACACACAAATATACAGCCCCCCACACACACACAGCCCCCCTTACACACACAGCCCCCTACACACACACACAGCCCCCCCTCTACACACACACAGCCCCCTACACACACACAGCCCCTACATACAAAGCCCCCTCTTACATACACAGCCCCCTCTACATACACAGCCCCCTTACACACACACACAGCCCCTTTTACATTCTACATACACCCACACACACACAGCCCCCTCTTACACACACACAGCCCCCCTTACATACACAGCCCCCCTTACACATAGCCCCAAATACACACCCAGCCCCCAATACAATCACTGCCCCCATACACACACATAGCACCCCTCACACAAAAACACACTGCACCACTCACACACAAACACACTGCTCCCAATACACACACTGCACCACTCTTACACAAGCACTACCCCTCCATACACATACTGCGACTCTCACACACATACACACTACAACCCCTATCCCGGCAGACCTGGGTAAGTTATCAAACGTTTTTTTAAACGGTTTGACTACTTACTCTGGGAGGGCGCCACAGCAACTCCTGGCACCAAAACCACTACAGAGAGCTGTAGTGGTTATTGTGCCTGGATTGTTTCTTAAAATAATCTGCCAGTGCCCCTCCCGAGATTAGCTTCTGGATCCTCCACTGATCCCAACTGTGAAGTATGGTGGTGGGGGCATCATGGTTTGGGGCTGCTATGCTGCGTCAGGGCCTGGACAGATTGCTATGATCGAAGGAAAAATGAATTCCTAAGTTTATCAAGACATTTTGCAGGAGAACTTAAGGCCATCTGTTTATCAGCTGAAGGTCAACAGAACATGGGTGTTGCAACAGGACAATGACCCAAAGCATAGAAGTAAATCAACAACAGAATGGCTTAAACAGAAGAAAATACGCCTTCTGAAGTGGCCCAATCAGAGTCCTGACCTCAACCCGATTGAGATGCTGTGGCATGACCTCAAGAAAGCGATTCACACCAGACATCCCAAGAATATTGCTGAACTGAAACAGTTCTGTAAAGAGTAATGGTCAAGAATTACTCCTGGCCGTTGTGCACATCTGATCTGCAACTACAGGAAACGTTTGGTTGAAGTTATTGCTGCCAAAGGAGGTTCAACCAGTTATTAAATCCAAGGGTTCACATCATTTTTCCACCTGCACTGTGAATGTTTACATGGTGTGTTCAATAAAAACATGGCAACATTTCATTCTTTGTGTGTTATTAGTTTAAGCAGACCGTGATTGTCTATTGTTGTGACTTAGATGATGATCAGATCACATTTTATGACCAATTTGTGCAGAAATCCATATCATTCCAAAGGGTTCACATACTTTTTCTTGCAACTGTATATACATACAGACAGACACACACAGACACATACATACAAACAGACAGGCACACATACAGACAGACAGACAGGCACACATACAGACACACACACATACATACAAAGACACACATAAAAAAACAGACAGGCACACATACACACAGGCAGACACATACAGACAGGCACACACACACACATACATACAAAGACACATACATAAAAAAACTGACAGGCACACATACACACAGGCAGACACAGACAGACAGACAGACAGACAGACACACACACACAAGACGCACATACATACATACAAACAGACAAGCACACACACATACAGGCAGACACACACACAGACAGACACACATACATAAAGACATACATACAAACAGACAGACACACACACACACGCACACACAGACAGACACACATACATACAGACAGACACACATACATACAAACACACACAAAATGTTTAAGTCACCCTCCTGTTTCCTACCTTTAAGGTGCAGGAGGGTGACATTCACTGGGGTCCAGTGGTGGTTCAGGTGGATGGGAGTCAGAGTTCCCACTCTGACTCCCTGGTCTTTTTCCCACGTAGCTCTCAGTGTTAGCTGGGAGGAGTGACGTGTGTCACTTCCTCCCAGCTTGTGATGATGTCATCACAGGGGGCCCGGTCGCACTGTTAAAGTGCCCAGCACAGATCGGGCCCCCTGACAATCCACCTCCATCGGGTGGCCCTGATGGCATGGGCCACCCAATGGACGGCGGCGTGGGCCGGGGCCACAGAAGATGATGGCGGCGGATACCCGGTCACAGGGGTCCGCAAGGGTGGCTGGGCCCCCTGGAGTGGCGGGCCTGGTCGCAGCTGCGAACCCTGCGACCGCGGTATGTACGCCACTGGTCACCCTTGCTGCGCAGTGGTCAGACCAAGGCGTGGGTAGTATGTCCGCCTTTCTTAGGTATGTAAGGCCCTCTTGTTGTATGAACACGTAGTCAATGCGGGAGTATCTGCGGTGTAGCGTTGAGTAGTATGTGTAATGTTCACCTTCTGGGTGTAGTGCTCTCCGTGTGTCCACCAACCTGAGGTCTCTGAGGGACTTGTGGGTAGTTTTAATAGCTGAGTGTGGTATACTGCTTTGTCCAGTGGACGTGTCTGCTAGGGTGTCGAGAGAGACGTTCAGATCTCCTACAAGTTTTAGGATCCCGTCCATGAATTTGGCTAGTTTTGTTAGCATTCTGCGCAAAAAGCTGGCCTGTCCTGTATTCGAGATGTATATGTTAGCTATCATGTATACTTTCTGGGAGATCTCCCCCTTTACAAAGAGGAATCTGCCAACCGGATCTGCAAGCTTTTCTGTCTCAAAAAAACTGCAAGTTTGCTGCAAGTAGAATTGCGGTTTACGTTTTTCGCAACGTAGGGTGGTTGCTATTGTAGTTCACTGGGTAGTTTCTATCTTTGCGTAACGAATTTGCATCTATCTTAAGGTGGGTTTCCTGTAGAAGGGCAATGGAGACGTGTTGTCGCTTGAGGTGCGTTCTCTTCTCCAGGGCGTTCAGTCCCCTGCAGTTTTGCGATGTGACGATCAGAGGTCCTGGAGAGTATGCCATTTTAGGTGATGGTCGTGTCAGGGGGTGTTACTGTCAGGTTTTGTCCTCATGAAGGGCTCCCTATGAATCTCTTGTTGGCTGGGGCCCGAGCGCGTCCGGCGGGCAACTGTGCAGGTAGGTAGGGTGAGGCAGATGGGGGTGAAGGGGGGAGCAAGGACAAGGGTAGTGTATAGTGGTTACCAGGAGTGTAACCAAGTGTGGAGTGTTGTAAGACGTTACCCTCTCGGGTGCGGTGGCTGGTGTTCTCTATGTAGGCCTGTGGATTGGAGTGGTGTGCGTGTGGTGTGTGGTTTACCTGGGTGGTGTGTGGTCATTTCCCTCAATTTGGGGAAGTCCTGTGTAACTGAGCGGACTACCAAAGCTGTACCTCAATAGTCTTGGTTTACATGGGTCTAGTTTCCTGGGGTCACCTGGAGTGGGACTCCACCTAGACGGCCTTTGCTGTGTTGTTGTTGTGTTGTGGGTCAAACCTGATGTATCAGGAGAGTCTCGCTACCCACTGTGTTAAAACCTGAGTGGATGTACTATGCTTGTGTGACGTATGGGCTGATGTGGACATATCTTGATGGGTCTAGTCTGTTGGCGATCGTGATGTGACAGTTCGATCCCACCTCTGATAGGGGAGACACCCCTGGTTCTGTCAGCTCTTGTCATCAGTGTTTGTCCCAGTGAGTGATGGGGTAGTCTATCGTCCCCCGTGGGGAGGGGGGGGGGAGAGGCACTGTTGTCTGGTAGTTGGCTGTTCACTGTGTAGCAGCTGGGTTGTGCGCCCTCTGAGGTGGTCGGATATATGGGAATAGTCTGTTAGGTACTGGGGGTGTTCACTTGGCCTGAGGGTGGGTGCTCTTGGGTGATGGTCTATCTGTTCAATTTTGTCGTTTGCCTACTGGTAGGTGTGGTGCCGTTGATACCTGTCTGGCAATGCAAGAGCTTGAATAACATGAGCAACAGTTATCATACACTTTATGGTACATTGTTGTAAACCTCCCTTCTGCGTACCTCTTCCTCCTGCCCCCTCTTCTAATTCCTTTTTTCTCTATTTTTTTTTTTAAATTTCTTTATTTTTTTTAGATGATTCTCTATGTTTTTTATTCGTTTTCTTGTTCCTCCCCCTTTTTCCCCCATCCCTCCCCCTCTATCTCCTTGTCCCCACTCTCACCCTCCCCCCCCATTTGTCATCATGCTCAATTCACATTACCCCCCCTTGTCTCCACTCTCACCCCCACCCTACCCCATTTCCCACTCTCAGTTCTTGGGACCTCTAGTGGTCAGTCAATGCCTGTAGTTATTCCTTTCCCATCTCTCGCGGTGAGTCTTCTTGCGGTTTTGTCAAGTTGTTCACCCTTAGCAGAACAACTGTCCTCCCATCCCTTCGTCGTCCCCCACCCCAGCGTGCGTCCAGATACCTAGTCCCCCATTTATCCAGAGTCAGTGGTGATAGCTCCATGTAGCACCGTAAGGGTGTTGTTTCTGAAAATTAAAACTGTATATGGCAGTCTTGTGATTCCGGTCTGGGTTAGGCCTTGTCTGTGCATCGGGGCTGCTGCTTTGCTGGGTCTTCTTCGGTGGAGGGGTAAGTCTAGGGGGGAGGTCGCCAGTCATAGTCTGTGTGCTGTATTGTGTCTGGGAAGGAGAATGTACTTATCTGGTTAGGCCATCTCCCCCTCTCAGGGCAGAGGAGTTCTGCAGTGGTGTGTCTTGCTTGGCTTGCTAGTGCAAGTTATTTCTCTGGTTGAGCCGGGTTCTGGTGTCTGTGGGCCGGTTGTCTATGCGGCAAGTCTTCTCTGCGGCATCTTGTAGCTCTTTGTATCGTGTGGCCAGGTCTTTGCTCCAGAGAACCCAGGATCCAGTGGACCACCTCCGTGTGCGGCAGGCCCAGATTTCTTAGGAACGTTGGTAACTCATCCGGCCATCGTAGTGGCACCCAGTCGTTGTTGTGTCTGGCCAGGAGACTAAAGGGGAAGCCCCATTTATAGGGTATGTTGCGGCTTCTTAGTAGCTGGGTTACCGGTCTCAGAGCTGTCTGTGGGCTTCCAACGTGAGGGGCAACAGATCTTTGTAGAGGGCCACCTCAGCTCCTCGGAACCACCACGTCAGTTTAGAACAGGCTTTAGTCATAATCAGCTCCTTGACTTTGTATTCATGTAAACAGCAAATTATATCTCTGGGTGTATTGTCTGCGTTTCACGGATTCGTGGCTCTGTGTGCCCGATCAAATTGCATGCGGTGCGGTGTGTCAGGGCCTAGTATTTCCCCAGACAGGGCTGTCAGTGTGGCCTCTACATTTTCTTCTCCATTTGGTTCAGGGAGATTGCGGATCCTAATATTAGCTCTGCGCCCCCTATTATCTAGGTCTTCTGTCTGCCATCTGAGGTTCAGTAGTCTGTGAGCGCCAGGTTGTTAGCTTCAATGCAGCCTGTCAATGCCTGTTCTGAGGCCCCCAGAGTCTGGATGCGGCTGCCTTGTGCCACTATGTCACTCCTGAGCGTGGCCACTTCCGAACGGATCACCTCGTGGAGGGTGTCAGATAGATCCTTCAGGTCGGTCTTCGTGACCAT
>OW240913.1:223957090-224084994 GCA_933207985.1 Pelobates cultripes
GGTGTTGGTGAGGGCTCTGATGTCTACCCTTATGTCAGCTAGCAAGGGTGCCTGTGCTTCTGTCGCAGGCGATGGGGCCTGGTTGTCAGCCATCTTGAGACATTGCATGTCGCGTGGCGGTCTTCTCTGTGTGTAGATAGCCGTCCAGTGAGCCAGTTTGTGGGTTGCCCTGCTGTCCCCTCGGTGTTTGGTGGCTGTCAGGGCGTTTTGTGCGACCCATTGATATGGTGTTTGCTGCAGTTTGTGCGCTGTTTTTCACTTCGTGGGACGGAGCTCTCGTGTTAGTCAGCCATCTCCGTCGGAGTCCAGGCCATGCCCCTAACTGCAATTTTTAAAAATTTATTCAGTGTTTGTGTGTTTGAATGTTAGGATGTTTTTGTTCGAGTGACTGTAGGGGTGTATTTGTATGTAGTGTTGGGGTTTGAATGCAAGCATGCATTTGTGTGTAGTGTGGTTTTTGAATGGTGTGGTTATATATAATGGTTGGGTTTGTATGTAGTGTTGACATTAAAATGCAGGGGTATATTTATGTGTAATGTTGGCAAGATACTGAGATGTATGCACACTGACACACATGCAGATACATATACACTCATGCAGATACACACAGACACACACTGACACACATGCAGACACAGAGGCGACTCCAGGAACAATATATGGGGTGGCACACAAGATACCACAGTCAAAACAGTGGAGGTAACTAAAACATTTCACTAGGGCATGGGGTAATATGCTGCCAATGGCTGTCTAATGCCAGCAGGCAACAAATTTGCATAAAATTCACATTAGTCACACAGATTACTTGTGGTGGGCTGGCTGAGACCTCTTAACTTCAATCTTTGTTTACCCTATTTCCTATCATTATGTGGGATTGCCATATTTAAGGACACCAAATAAGGGAGCTATCTGCTAAATAGCACCCTAATTTGGTATCTTTAAATATGGAAATCTCACATAAGGGTGCCAATTTAGGGAATCATCTACTAAACAGCTAAAAGATCTAAATTACAAAAGGCCTTTTCTTTACTTTAATCTTTCAATTGTTTAGTAGATAATTCACTTATTTGTTATCCTTATGTGAGAGTGCAATATTTAAGGACACCAAATAAGGAAGCTATCTACTAAACACATACACATATATATACACACAAAATTACACAATAGATGTATGTCTGTGTGTGTGTGTACATCTGTGGTTTGTGTGTGTGTATATGTGTATATATATATATATATATATATATATATATATATGTATGTATATATAAATATTTATATATACACATACACAATCAGACAAACACACAATTCCAGACCTACACACACACTTAACCACAGAGTTGCACAGACATACACAAATACAGAATCACATAGAGGGCCAGACTGGCCTACCGAGAAATTTCCTAGGGCGCACCGGCCTGTGGGCTGCACAGCACAATAACAGGGTGACCAGCAGGAGGGGATGCACTCCCCTCCTGACGGTCACAGAATGTAGCATGGCCGAGCAGGCAGACCGCGATAGAGGAGCTCCTGTTCCCCTACCCAGTCTGACAGGAAGTGCTCACAGAGAGCACACGACTGCTTCCTGTCAGACTGGGTACAGTGACCAGGAGCTGCCACACGCAGTCTGCCTGCTCGGGCTACAGCAAGGTACAGGGAGAGTTGGAACACCTGGGGGCTGGGGCGGGGACTAATGGGACACCTGGGGGCTGGGAATTAATGGGACACCTGGGGGCTGGGGGAAACTAATGGGACATCTGGGGCTGGGGCTGAAACTACATGGGGCTGGGACTATTGGGACATCCAGCTAGGGGAGTGAAACCACGGGACCGGGAACAATAACACATGGGCTGGGAAGAATTAATGGGACTGTGGGGAACTAATGGGACACATGGGGGCTGAGGGGACCACTGGGACACCCTAGGGGATTGGGACACCTGGGCTGGGAACTAATGGGACACCTGGGGGCTGGGGGATCTAATGGGACACCTGGGGCTAGGGGGAAACTAATGAGACACGTGGAGGCAGGGGGCTACAGGGACACATGAAGGTCTGGGAGGGGGTATAGGGATACATGAAGGGCTGGGAGGGGGTATAGGGACACATAAAGGGCTATGAGGGGGTATAGGCACACATGAAGGGCTAGGATAGGGGTATAGGAATGCGTGGAGGGCTTGGAGGGGCTATAGGGACCTATGGAGGGACTGAGGGAGATAATAAGGCACATGGAGGGCTAAAGAGAATAGATAATAGAACACACATAGAAGACTGGGGGGATGGATTGAGAAACATGGAGGGGTGGGGGGCTAATGATGCACATGTAAGGCTGGAGGGGTTGGAATGAGACACATGGGGGGCTGGAAGGGGACTATAGGGACACATGGGGGGCTAATGATACACATGGAGGGGCTAATAAGATACATGGAGGGCTGGTGGCTAATAAAACATATGGAGGGGCTAATAAGACACATGGAGGGTCTGAGGGAGCTAATGAGCCACATGGATGTCTGGGGGGATAAATTTTGGAAGCATGGAGGGGTGGCGTGGGTAATGATACACATGTAAGGCTGGAGAGGGTGAAATTAAACACATAAAGGGGCAGGGGAGTAAAAAGACATGTAGGGGTCTGGGGAGAAAGAGACAGAGGGGGCTTGGAAATGGGAACAGGAGACACAGAATGGCTGGGGAAGGGGAGAATGAGACACACAGAGGAGCAGTGGGCAAAAAGACACACAGAATTGCTGCGGCCTGGGAAAAAGACTAACAGAAGGGCTGGGGAAGGGGAGAAAGAGACAAAGGGACTGGGGCTAAGAGACACATGAAAGGGGCATGGGGGAGAAAGACACAAACAAAATGCATCTTCACTTGGGTCTCCTGCTCTCCCTGTAATTTAGAGTTGACCGATGAGAGAAAGACTTCGTAGACACTATGGTCACCAGAACTTCTACAGTTTAATGTAGTGGTTCTGGTGTCTATAGTAGGTCCCTGTATGCTGAGCACTGTAAATGCTACCTTTTCAGAGAAAAGGCAGTGTTTACATTGCTGACTAAGAACATCTCTAGTGACAGTAACTCAGACGGCCACTAGAGCTGCTGCCTAGTCCAGTGCTGCACTGTATGCAGCACCTACATTGAGCATCTCCATGCTCTGCATGGAGGCGCTGAACGCTCCCCATAGAGATGCATTGATGCAATGCATCTCTATGAGGAGATGCTGATTGGTGCAGTGAAGCACAGTGTTTTGCCACCCATGCGCAATTGCCTCCTAATGCTTTCCTATGGGAATTAAATTGGCGTTGACTGAGTGAAGAGCACATTCTTGTTACTTCAAAATAAGCAAGATAACATCATTTTTTTTACTACTGTGCAATAACATACATTCACAATTTCAGTCCAATTACGAAACTTTCCTAAATATGTCAAGGTAGTTGGACTGAAACATTGATGATTTGCAAATGCATGTCTGCTTACAACACATCTGCTCTTTTGTTTATTTTGAAGCCCTATGAGGGCTTTCTTTCACGTTTGAGTGATAGTTTTTTTTCCCGCTTTCATATCTGCACACTCTGCTGGCGCAATGCATTATGGGGCTGGTATAGAATTTTTTTTCCAGGGCTGCTTTTCATTCACAGTCCAGCCCTGATCATATACACATATCATTAGATGTACACACACACACTCATCACATACATACCGTATTTTTCGCTCCATAAGACGCACTTTTTTTCCCCTCAAAAGTGAGGGGAAATGTCTGTGCGTCTTATGGAGCGAATGTGAAGCTTTACTTACCTGTCTTGTAGCGTGGGCCGGCAGTGTGCACACTTCCTTTCAGTCCCGCCGGAAACCGGAACCTGAAATTGAAGTTCCTGTACCGCGGAGCGCGTTGTGAAGCCGGCCCACGCTACAAGACAGGTAAGTAATTATGGGACAAGAGGAGGGTGGGGGACACTATGGGACAAGGGAAGGGGGGACTCTATGGAACAAGGGGAGGGGGGACACATGGAAACAAGGGGAGGGATGAAACCATGGGACAAGGAGAGGGTGGGACACCATGGGACAAGGGGAGGGGGACACAATGGGACAAGGAGAGGGTGGGACACTATGGGACAAGGGGGGACACTATGGGACAAGGGAAGGGGGGACACTATGGGACAAGGAGAGGGTGGGACACTATGGGACAAGGGGAGGGGGGACACAATGGGATGAGAACACTATTGGACAAGGGGAGGAGGGGTTAACAATCAATATGGGACAGAGGAAAGGGGGGTTAAAATAACTATGGGACAAGGGAGGGGGGGTTTAAAGATAACTATGGGACAGGGGAGGGGGGTTAAAGATCATTATGGGACAGGAGTGGGTGGTAAGGAACAAAAAATTCCTTAAAAAAAAATATTTTTCTGGGTTTCCTCCTCTAAAAACTAGGTGCATTTTATGGTGAGGTGCGTCTTATGGAGCGAAAAATACGGTACACACATTTAATAAGAGGTCCACCCAACCTTCCTACTTTGCTCTGGGAGGGCTGGAGTGGAGGGCTGGTGGTCAGTGGTTGCTGCTGGGATCTCTGTGCTCTTCCTGCACAGGTCCCTCGCATGCACTGTAATGATGCAGATGCCGGAATGACGTCATATCAAAGCTGCCGGCTTACTGCAGAGCGAAGACAGTCAGACACAGTCAGATGCACACAGTTATACACATATACTGTCAAATACAGCCACTTGCACACATTACCAGGCACATAGTCACTCACACAAAGTCAAACACACAGTTACAGGCAGTCAGTCACAGACAGTTACACACACATAGTTACAGACAGTTGCACGCACAAATACAGGCAGACTGTAACAGTTACAGGCAGCATTACACAGTTACTAGCAGACAGTCACACACACACAGTTACAGGCATACAGTCACACACAGAGTTACAGGCAGACAGTCACAGGTACAGTCACACACTGGCACAGGCAAACAGTCACACATGCAGGCACAGGCAGGCAGACAGTCACACACAATTACAGGCAGACAGTCACACAAACAGTCACAGATAGACAGTTACACCCAGTCAAAGGCAGTCACACACAGACAGTCGTTTACGTAGTCACAGGCAGACAGTCAAACACACTGTCCATCACAGGCAGACAGTCACACACAGTCACAGGCAGACAATCACACAAATAGTCGCATACACAGTCACACGCAGATTGTCACACACACAGTCACAGGCAGACAGTCACAGACACACACAGTCACAGGCAGACAGTTACACATACAGTCAAAGGAAGACAGTCACACACAGTCACACACACATAGTGACACATACAGTCACAGGCAGTCACACACACAGTCACAGACAGACACAATCACAGTTACACACACACACAGTACACACTCTCACTTACTGGAGAAGGAATGGAGTCACTGAAGTCCTTGGTTAGTAGTTGTTCGGGAAGCTGGGACTCCTTCCTGCTTCCCCTCTATGTGCAGCAGTAGCTGCAGTGGGTGGAGGCCGCCTTTAGCTCCGCCCCCACTGCTGATTTGGCTCCGCACCATATTAGATTTGGCTCCGCCCCAACAGTCTGAGAAGTTCTCCTGCTCCTGCATGTAACCTGTGTCGGCTGCCCGGGGCCCCTACTGCCATGGCGCTCTGTGCAGCCACACAGCTCACACAACCCCAACCCTGGCCAGCCCTTGTGGCACCACCCTACCTTGTGTTACCCGGGGTTGGACCACCCTCCCCGCCCCCCCCCTTTAGTATGCCACTGCATCTCATTCATTTCAGCTAGGTGCTGCAATAGAGGCAGTATCACAAGGTTTGTTGAATGAGTTGGTTGAGAAAGTGGGGTGTTGGTCCTTAAACATATACAAAATTTATGTTAGACCGTAATGTCTGGTGAATATGATGACTTATGCTGATGAGACTGTTTAAATATTTTTGGGTTGGTGTAAGAGGTTTAATAAGGGAGATGTTCTTAATGTGTTACAAGAATGTTATAATGAATTTCCATGGCCGCATGTTATTATTTTTCATTACGGAGGTAATGATGTTGGTAGAATCAAGTCAGTAGTTTTGTTTTACCTATTAAAAAAGAAAATATTGGGCAAATTAGAAGGATGTTCCCAGAACCCTAATAATTTTGGTCAGAGATAGTCCCTAGGATGGCATGGTTGTGCAATGTGAGTGTTAAAGCTTTAGAAAGAGTTAGGAGCAAGCTGAATAGGGCCATGGAGAAATTTATGTCATCAATCAGTGGTTTTATTTTTCACCATACTGACATTGAGCGTAATTGTGAAGGTTTGTTCTTCAAGGATGGTATTCATTTGTCTGAAGTCGGTTGGACATTTTCAAAATTGATTTGCAGTGTAAGATTGATAAGACCGTGGTCTGATGGGGTGGGCTGCAGCATCAGTTGAATGCTGCAGTTGGTTGGGTTGAGGTCATCTGCCTATTTTAAAGGTGGGGTGGACTAGCTGAGTTTGGTTATATATTCGTTTTAGTTCTGGCTGATAGGGCGGAACTCTGGTAATTCACGTGTTAAAATCTGTGGGGGCTTAAAGACCGGAGATGTTTGGTTACAAGTTATATATTTTGTGTGAAGGATAGCATAAAATCTAGCCTAATAAAAGTTAGTGAGGCAAACATAGAGTCCGTTTGGGCTACGTTAGAATTTGGTAATCACACAGTAACTCGTGTAGGTGTGATTTATAGGCCCCCAGGACAAATTGAAGAGTTAGATAATCTACTAGTTGAAGAAATAGCTAAAATGACAATGAAGGGGGAAGTTATCATCATGGGTGACTTTAATCTTCCTGATGTAAATTGGAAAACAAAATTAACTACTTGCGCCAGGAGCACACATATTCTAAACTCCCTACTGGGATTGTCTCTAAAACAAGTTGTTGAGGATCCAACTCGTAAAGAGGCCATACTAGATTTAGTGTTTTTAACAAATGGAGATTTGATATCAGATATTACTGTAGGTGAAAGTTTAGGATCCAGTGATCATCAGTCAGTGTGGTTTAATATAAGAACAGTGACTGAGTCACACCACACAAAAACAAAAGTTTTAGACTTTAGAAAAACAGACTTTTCTAAAATTAGAATATGGGTAGAGGAGTCATTATCAGACTGGAGCAATTTAAATGGAGTCCAAGAGAAATGGGATTATTTAAAAGTTGCACTATTGAAGGCAACAGAAAATTGCATTAGGCTTGTCAGTAAAAGCAAAAAATTCAAGAAACCACTGTGGTACTCCGCAGATGTGGCCAAAATAGTTAAAAACAAAAAGTTAGCATTTAGGAATTATAAAAAAACCCAGAGTGAGGAAGACAAAATGATCTATAAGATTAGGCAGAAAGAGGCTAAGCAAGTTATAAGAGCTTCCAAATCACACACAGAAGAGAAAATAGCACAGTCAGTAAAAAAGGGGGATAAAACATTTTTTAGATACATAAATGAGAAAAGAAAAGTAAAACAAGGATTAGTTAGATTAAAAACAAAAGAAGGAAGGTATGTAGAAGAGGATAAAGGTCTAGCTGACTGCCTCAATGAATATTTTTGTTCTGTATTTACAGATGAAAATGAAGGAAAGGGACCTCAGTTGAGAAAAAGGATAAATGAGTCATTTATTACACGTGAGTTTACAGAGGAAGAGGTTCTATTTCAACTGTCAAAAGTAAAGACAAATAAGTCAATGGGACCTGATGGAATACACCCAAAGCTATTAAAAGAGCTTAGTGGTGTACTAGCAAAACCATTAACAGATTTATTTAACCAATCATTGTTAACAGGAGTAGTCCCAGAAGATTTGAAGTTAGCGAATGTTGTGCCCATTCACAAGAAAGGTAATAGGGAGGAGTCGGGCAACTATAGGCCAGTAAGCCTTACTTCAGTAGTGGGGAAAGTGATGGAAACCATGTTAAAGGATAGGATTGATGAACATCTAAAAACACATGGATTTCAAGATCAGAGACAACATGGGTTTACTTCAGGGAGATCATGCCAAACTAATCTTATTGATTTTTTTGATTGGGTAACTAAAATTATAGATCAGGGTGGTGCAGTAGACATTGCTTACCTAGATTTCAGTAAGGCTTTTGACACTGTTGCACATAGAAGGCTTATCAATAAACTGCAATCTTTAAGTTTGGATTCCAATATTGTTGAATGGGTAAGGCAGTGGCTGAGTGACAGGCAACAGAGGGTTGTAGTTAATGGAATATATTCGAAGCTTGGACTTGTCACCAGTGGGGTGCCTCAGGGATCTGTACTTGGACTCATTCTCTTTAATATTTTTATTAGTGATATTGCAGTAGGTCTTGATGGTAAGGTATGACATACCTGATGATACTAAGATATGTAACAGGGTTGATGTTCCAGGAGGGATAAGCCAAATGACAAATGATTTAGGTAAACTAGAAAAATGGTCAGAATTGTGGCAACTGACATTTAATGTGGATAAGTGCAAGATAATGCATCTTGGACGTAAAAACCCAAGGGCAGAGTACAGAATATTTGATAGAGTCCTAACCTCAACATATGAGGAAAGGGATTTAGGGGTGATTATTTCTGATGACTTAAAGGTAGGCAGACAATGTAATAGAGCAGCAGGAAATGCTAGCAGAATGCTTGGTTGTATAGGGAGAGGTATTAGCAGTAGAAAGAGGGAAGTGCTCATGCCATTATACAGAACACTGGTGAGACCTCACTTGCAGTATTGTACACAGTACTGGAGACCGTATCTTCAGAAGGATATTGATACCTTAGAGAGGGTTCAGAGAAGGGCTACTAAACTGGTTCATGGATTGCGGGATAAAACTTACCAGGAAAGGTTAAAGGATCTTAACATGTATAGCTTGGAGGAAAGACGAGACAGGGGGGATATGATAGAAACATTTAAATATATAAAGGAATCAACACAGTAAAGGAGGAGACTATATTTAAAAGAAGAAAAACTACCACAACAAGAGGACATAGTCTTAAATTAGAGGGACAAAGGTTTAAAAATAATATCAGGAAGTATTACTTTACTGAGAGGGTAGTGGGTGCATGGAATAGCCTTCCAGCTGAAGTGGTAGAGGTTAACACAGTAAAGGAGTTTAAGCATGCGTTGGATAGGCATAAGGCTATCCTAACTATAAGATAAGGCCAGGGACTAATGAAAGTATTTAGAAAATTGGGCAGACTAGATGGGCCGAATGGTTCTTATCTGCCGTCATATTCTATGTTTCTATTTTAAAAATAAATGTTATGGTTTGTAATGTGTTATAAACTAAATAAAAGACCACAGCCTTTTTCATCACATATCTGAGTCTCTGTGTTTGTATTATTTATTTGGTGTTTATTTATGTTTATTCATGAAAAGGTTATATGTTAGTGTATGTTAGAATTAACCCCTGCTGTGCACAAGACAATACATGGTCAATCGACCATGTACACATGTGTGCTGCGGGGTTAGCAGTGGAGGAATTTTTCCGCACGCTGCTGGTGAGTCGCGAGGGCATCAGCAACAGTCTGTTATGCCCTCGCGGTCATATAGTACAGAGGTCCGTGCAGACAGCGCTCAGATTGAAGCGCTTGTCCACGAGGGCAAGGTAAGGTGGGAAAATATGATATATAAAGCGCCCTGAGGTAACAGCTGGCGATAAAAAAAGGTAAAAAAAAATTTTTATTGGACCTGTTCCCCGCCCTCCCCCCACTCTCGGGTTGAGGTCAACTACCTATTTTAAACAGGGGTGGACTAGCTGAGTTTGGTTATATATTTGTTTATATATTTGGTTATATAAGTTCTGGCTAATAGGCATTCTGGTAATTCATGTGTTAAAATCTCTGGGGATTTAAAGACCAGAGATGTTTGGTTATAAGGTATATATATATATATATATATATATATATATATATATATATATATATATATATATATATATATATATATATATATATATATATATATATATATGTATATATATATATACATATATATATATATTTGTTATTTATTTATTTTTATTTTTTATTTTTGCGGGAGTATGATTCAAGCATTTGAAATTGGTTACAGATTACAGGTTACAATCATAAAGTCAAGGTTTTGCATAAGTAACATGCTTATCGTGCCCATTTTTGTAAATTAAACAAGAGAAAACAGTTTTGTGAGCTAACAGAGATAAAACTGACTTTTTACATCTAGACAGGTCAATTATGTTTACTATAGCTAGGGTCCGCAGCCCCAGGAGAACTTTCACGAGTATCAAATAGTAGTAGTGTCAGTTTATGAACCCCCTCCTGCGCTGTGCTCTGATGTGTAGACACTTAGGTATTAAAACACAAGATGGGGAAGGGGATGTGGTGGTGGCTTAGCTGAGCGCTGGGTGCATGAAGGTATATATTTTAAAAGTGAATAAGTTATGGTTTGTAATATGTTATAAACTAAATAAAAGACCATGGCCTTTTAATCACATATCTGAGTCTGTGTGTTTTTATTATTTATTCTGTGTTTATTTATGCTTATTCATGAAAAGGTTATATGTTAGTGTATGTTAGAATTAACCCCTGAAGTGCACATGTAATCTTACCTCCAGCCAGGAATCATGTAACAGGGCTGATGGGATTCTTCATTAATAATTAAATTGATTGAAAATGGCTTGAAACTGAAGTGTGAAATGGTGCCAAGGGAATCCGGGCACAATAACCACTTTGACGAAAATAAATCTAGTCCAGTTTTTTGTGCCTATGGTATCACTTTAAGGTTTAAAACAACCCTTGTCGTGAAGAGGTTAAACAAGTAAAATTACTGAATAAGATGGAAGATAAGATGCTCCTAGCTGGTAAAGGGCTGGGTAGGTAGAGGATTCCACAAACGCATTAGAAGAGGTGTTTTTAAATTTTAGATTGTATTTTTTAAAGACCTTCCAATTCTACTACAATCATCTTATTTTGTATATTATCTATTCCTGGCAATAGTGGTCCTTTAGGGAAATACAAATATATATATATATACATATATATATATATATATATATAACAGTGCAGGTGATGCTTTATGTATTCTGCATTTGATCATAACGATACATAATCAATAGTAATACAATAATAATCACAATTTATGTAAAAGCTTGCAAATAATTCTCAATTTGTTGACGTTTTGAGGCAAGATTTCTTATTTTACCTCCCACCTCCACTGGATCATGCACTTAACCCCACCTAGTTCCAGATATCCCCCCTCCCCTTATACTGTAAGCAATTAACAGACGAGCAGAGGAAGTAGCAGGGAAGCCTTTGGCAGTGCTGTCGAGCTGATCCTAGAGCTATGGCGAAGAGGACAAATAACGGGTCTAGTGCTGCCCTCATATTTTACCTTTCTGTCTGCTTTGGCCATTTAAGTGGAGAGTATGTCGGTGATGAATGGCGCTCTGCGAAAGTAGGTTCAATAATACATTCTATTATTTTGTTACTGTGTATCGCTTATAATGCTGCCCGGATAGCATGCTTATATCTGACTCCAGCACCAAACAGCATACTGTGTTAAAGGAAAGCATGGCTTTAGTTTTTATTGCAATGTCTGAAGTCCAGCTTACAGTATCTGTTCCGAAATATTAGCATTCTAACCATTGTTTGTCGATTTATCGTCCCAGTGTGCTTCTATTGGGTTTCTGAGGTAATTTATTTTTCATACACATGGTGGTAAACTTCAACATAAAGTTTAGCTTTGTCCTCCAGCTGATCCTTTGTGACCAGTAGGATCACTAGTGGCTAATTTATTTATATACAAGAGGTGTGTACTAAAAACAAAATGGTAAAATATGTTTAGTATTTGAGTATCTAAGAAAGGAGGTTGATCTTGGGTTTTAGTCAGTAAACCAGAAATTATTTGCAGTTAACAAGGTAATTGAAAATGTTAGATGAACATGGCTTCATGATTAATTTAAACTGGAAAATTCTTTAAGATTTTTTTTTTTTCAAGTTTGGTTATTTTAGTCTAAATGTGCAACTAACAATTCTCCATAATTATCTGTTTAATACCATATGAATACCTCAAATTATATTGCAATTTTACAAATGTATTGGTATATTTAATTTATTTAAGAATTTTAAGTAAATATGTTAATAACACACTGTGACCATTTATATGTATATGCATTTTGAGGGTTTTTGATATGGGTTACATTCTCTACACTATCTGCCAAACTGAAAAAAATCACTGAAATGCTTAGTCCTGATAAAAAAAAAATATATATACACATTTTTTTTTCTGGACTATAAGTTCCTTGTTATTACAGTGACCTCTGTCATGTTTTCCGGTAATATGTCTGTTAAATATATTTTTACTCACCTTGTTTCCAGTGTGAGACGTATTCCACCTTCCCGTCCAATGCAGTGCTTCTCATAGAGAGCATTGTGGGAGATAAATTACTGTGCGATGTGCTTGTCTTATAGAAAACTTTCTTTGAGATGCATTCAGAGGAGATGATGTGTGAGAACCGAGTCTGACTTTTTCTTACAGTGGAAACGCCTCTAGAGCCTGTTAGGTTGTCATATCTTTTAAATGGCAATTGGCAATTCTTTACATTGCAGCACTTAAACTACAGGGCCACTGCACTTAGACCACTTCAGTGAGATGAAGTGATTTGGGTGCCTATAGTGGTCCTTTAAATGCCCCATTATCCATGCACTGTATCTCAGGAAGTCATTTTCAGTTTGTCAAAGTGCCATTGAAACGTACCATGAATAAATGAGCCGGCAATGGCTGTTTGGATTGGAGTTCTGTCCATGGTGCCAAAAAAAAGATCATTGAGAAAAAGATGATGGTCGGGGATCCACAACTAAGACGCGATTTTATTCACAAATCAAGTACAAATTGACCAATAGGGAGGAAAAGGAGGAGCAGTAAAAAAATAAATAAATAAATATTAATATAGTATATATTTAATAAATCTAAATATGCCTATCAAAATATGCCTATCAGGGTACTGGACCATATAAGTATAATTTCTATATATATACATATATATAAATTATTGCACCACACTGTTCAGCCAATTTTTGTGCCTTTTTGGTTCTTCCCATTAGTTTTTTATTTTTTAAAATTCTTTCTTTTTATTGTGCATAGTGATAAAGACATAGAAGCTTGTGGTGCCCCTATAAAAATCCTCGAGCATATTTTCAAGCATAACAGTAGGAGCAGTAGGATAATCGGCACATTATTAGTATAATAACAGTAGCTTAATACTAATATTCAGTAAGACTGTGCGTTTTGTATGGCTGAGGACCTATTAGCTGCATGCAATTACGGTCATATTTTCTAAGTTAATTAGATATTTAATGGCGTAGTCTAACTGACATCGCTTCAAATTTTAGAGCAGCAAAACAATCATGTAACACATTTACTCTAGGCTTTACATTAGAGGACCTGTGTGGGTCTGCTCAGCTAATACCCTTTCTTGGCAGGCTGTCAACTCTGGACAAACTAGTAGCATGGTGGTAGCTGGGATAGTGATTACAACATGTCTGAGAGCTAGACACATGCATTTGAGTGCAGAAAAAAAGAGTGCTATTCCTGCGAAGCTTATTAAACATAAACATATACATTGCAAGGTATCACAGAAAATATTACCTAGTAGAGTACACCACATGTCTGATTTACTGCACTTTTTCTTTTTGTGTAGATTATAATATCAAGGTATTCTTACTAAGAGTAGGGTCATTACATAGAGTAGGGTCAATTAATGGTAGACTGCTAATCACAGGCTAAACATGCTGAGAGAGCTTAAGAAAACTTATGTAGGTTTACGTGATGCAAGAAGAGGTGAGTTGCTTAGAAATCGGTAAGGGAGAAATCATATCGCATGGATAAGCTTGTAAATGTAAAATTAAACAAAAATATGAACTGGGCACATACTGAAGGTGGGTATCAGAGCCTTAGGTTTCTGCCAACGGTTACAATGTCCCATGAGGTGTAGATAGTAGAGACAGGACCCCAGCTCCACATGCCACTCGAGTTAACTCCTCTTAGCCTATGCCCACAGGGTATACAGAATTGTCCAGCATGGGGGTGACTTGCCAGGGAGCGACACTCTCGCTTGGTGAGCAGATGCCCAGCCTCAGATGGCACGGGGGGTGGCTCAGAGGTGACTGTGGTGGTTTTTTCATGTAGCTTAGGACAGGCGCTTGTATGTTGGGGCACAGCACTCCACGGCAGCGGTGGGCAGGACGTTGGTCCGCAACTCCCTTCCTCAGCCGGTAGTGCTGCTTCTGCGGCTTTCGTCACTTTAATGTGGTCACGTTAGTGTGTGATAACTTTCGGCCCTTAGGAAGCTTTCCAGGCCGCTTCTTGTTGCTTTCCCGTTCTCCCGTGGTTGACTCTCATATGACCTTTGCTTGCCTTGATCAGCATGGCCCAGATTCTGTCGAATATGGCTTCCAGAGTAGCTGTCACTTTGGTACTAGGGCCTGCTGACTTCTTGCTGAAGTTATTCAGCTGGACTTCTTGCCGAAGTTATTCAGCTGGACCAAATTTTCCCACTGTGCACAAATCTAGTCAGCATGTATTTTGCCCTTCTCCATCAGCTTGCAACTTTATAGTGATTAGTATATACATTAGTGTATTAATGTGAACTGGTTTAATTCGTTTTAATTTGGCTATTATATAATTATATTGTTCAAGGAACACTTTAAGATTATGTGTACATATATGTATTTATAATGTTAGGATGTTTCTGGTGCCTTTTAGATTCTGGATCCCACCTGTAGAAAGCTATACTCATCATTCATCTAATGGCATCCTGATCTTGCCTTGGCCAATACGACTCCTCCTTGTAAGATTATCCAGATTGATTATTATTATTATTGCCATTTATATAGCGCCAACAGATTCCGTAGCGCTTTACAATATTATGAGAGGAGGGATTTAACTATAAATAGTGCAATTACAAGAATACTTACAGGAACGATAGGTTGAAGAGGACCCTGCTCAAACGAGCTTACAGTCTATAGAAGACCACACACTATAAGAAACATTGCAAGCCCTACTGTGCATGTTTTGCACCAGTAGGATTTTCCTCATTGAGAATAATTCAAATGCTTAAAGCAACTATCCAAGCACCATAAACACTAGAGTGCCCTGTACTGATTATGGTGCCAGGAGAGCCCTGTGGCCGCCCTATTGTAAATAGTCAAACAGAATTAAAATGGTTTGACTTCCTACAGAAGCACTTACTTCAATTAGCTCTCCTGAGCTAAGCCCTGCAGCAACGGACGTGGCTCAGGCAGAGAGAATTTCCCTGCAATGGAGGAAGGGAGCAGTGCCTGGCTGCTTGACTGCTTTCATTTCTTTAGCTGTGTTTGGCGTTGTCATGATACCAATTGTCAAGACTGTAAACCTTTTAGAGTCTTCACTAGGAAGTGCCACTTGCACACTATTCAAAACAAAGTTGGGTTCAGGGTCTAGTGATGTATTTTATTAAGCCAAGCCACAAATGGTGGACCCAGCAATGTTTTGGTAACTTAGTACTTTTGTCAAGCCTAGCGGTACACTGACTGACAAACGTAAATATTACTGTTTCTTATACTATAGGGGCAGCATCTAGACACCAAGATCACTACAATATGCTATAAAGGGCTCCCCTGATGGCTCCTTAAGCTGCAGGCATTTTGCTTTTCTTGAAGGCTCCTGTGGAATGACAACTTTTACCAATTGACCCCTTTTTTGACACTTTCCCTTCGCAACCCCTCTTTTCTGGTGCTTTCCTTCCTTGTGTGTCCGCTTCCCACAGCTTGGCACATGCATGGTAAATCTACACTGCGTCAATGTTATGAACTCCAGCAGAACAGAACTTGGCACAACATATATATGGCAAGCAACGGAACAGCTAAGGGTGTCCAGGGGACTTGGATTGTCAAAAATCCAGGGATGGTGGCATTAGAGCAGCCACATTAACTTAGAGTGCCCTATACATGCAAGCATTTCCTCACAATTTTTAATTGGCAGCAAAACAATCATAGCTGTATCTGTTATGTTAATAAGTCAGTAAAAAGATTTGTGATGTGTACTACCGTGAATGGCTGGATGACTTCTAAGAGTAACTCAGTTTTGTCAGTGGGTTCAATTTCCGAGCTGAAGTGCAAGCTTTGCACAACGCCATGACAATAACTGTCACATGGCTTAATTACAGTTGCAAACAGTGAAACCATGCCACAGTTTGCATGTATAAGTAAATGTATAAATAAATGCTGCAACATTAAGCCTTCCATTTCTCTGTGTTTCTCTTTGGTATAGAAATGAAACTAAACTGTTTAAACTCAGACATGCAGGGATCTGTCTACACCACGAAAAAAAAAGATACAAACAAACATAAATATTAAAGGAACAAAATAGTTTTGGGAATACATACATGTATGCCTAATGCTATAGTGTACTGCTCGCTATTTAGGTGGTGGTTCCCCTGTTAAGAGAAAAAAAGTAGTTTAGGTGACTTACTTTAGTACTTACCTTTTCTCCCTCATCTCGGTGGTCTCTCCACAGCCGTCATTGCCACCTTGGCTAAGATCACCAGTCTTGATGATCTCTGCCAATCCAATACTTTCCCATGGGAAAACATTTGTAGGCTACTGCGTACCAATCAACGGCTATTTCTTTAGAAGTGTCTTTAGTGGCTGTCGGTGTCAGTGACAGCCGCTGGAGGTATTTTAACCCCGCAATGTAAATATTACTGTTCCTGCAGAACAGCAATGTCTTCAGTTGCAATGTTAAAAAGAAAAAGAAAAAAGAAACTTACCTTTAAAGGCATACCATTTTTTAGAGGCAGTCTATAGCCACAGGTGTGTACAGCAATGATCTAGCCATTTTCCAAACCAAATGAAATGGAGAGCTTTCTTGGAATTAGTTGGTAAGTTTTTATGTGTACCTCTTCTTAGTTCATTTACTATTGTCTAGTTTAGCCTAAATAATGCATTGACATGGGGAGGGGGCAGGAGGGGGCTTTTACGCCTTTTTTTCCCTTTGTATATCATTTTGAATTCTGAAACCTGAAATATCTGTTTATTTGGATGTTGCATCACAAACCGTTACAGAAGTTTGCCAATCACTTTGTTTACAGGAAGTGCCAAAAGTACTTTCCCCCACCAACTGTAAAACATTTGGATGCACAGTAAAATAAAATTTAAATTAAACACAGCACTGATTGTATTATTTCTTCTATTTTACAGAGACCTAGTTTTTCTTTATTCAGGGTACATGTGATCAGTGATTCCAACTGATTATTTTCACAGCCCCAAGCAGTTCTGAGACATGTTTTGTATGGAAAAAAACTACTTGAGATCTAATTTTCCTTTTTCTGTTTTTACTACTTGCTCAGTGAAAGAACCACTCATATGAGGTACAGTGCGTGCGTGTTTGTTAATGGTTGCATGAATATGCTCCATATGCAGCGCTTGTGGCTGCTAACCTCATGACTAAAGGAGTAGTAGTAGTGACTGATGGGTAATAGAAGCTATGATTACATGTATCTTAAAAAAGCATGTACTTTTTCTCCCTCATCTCGGTGGTCTCTCCACAGCCGTCATTGCCACCTTGGCTAAGATCACCAGTCTTGATGATCTCTGCCAATCCAATACTTTCCCATGGGAAAACATTTGTAGGCTACTGCGTACCAATCAACGGCTATTTCTTTAAAAGTGTCTTTAGTGGCTGTCGGTGTCAGTGACAGCCGCTGGAGGTATTTTAACCCCGCAATGTAAATATTACTGTTCCTGCAGAACAGCAATGTCTTCAGTTGCAATGTTAAAAAGAAAAAGAAAAAAGAAACTTACCTTTAAAGGCATACCATTTTTTAGAGGCAGTCTATAGCCACAGGTGTGTACAGCAATGATCTAGCCATTTTCCAAACCAAATGAAATGGAGAGCTTTCTTGGAATTAGTTGGTAAGTTTTTATGTGTACCTCTTCTTAGTTCATTTACTATTGTCTAGTTTAGCCTAAATAATGCATTGACATGGGGAGGGGGCAGGAGGGGGCTTTTACGCCTTTTTTTCCCTTTGTATATCATTTTGAATTCTGAAACCTGAAATATCTGTTTATTTGGATGTTGCATCACAAACCGTTACAGAAGTTTGCCAATCACTTTGTTTACAGGAAGTGCCAAAAGTACTTTCCCCCACCAACTGTAAAACATTTGGATGCACAGTAAAATAAAATTTAAATTAAACACAGCACTGATTGTATTATTTCTTCTATTTTACAGAGACCTAGTTTTTCTTTATTCAGGGTACATGTGATCAGTGATTCCAACTGATTATTTTCACAGCCCCAAGCAGTTCTGAGACATGTTTTGTATGGAAAAAAACTACTTGAGATCTAATTTTCCTTTTTCTGTTTTTACCACTTGCTCAGTGAAAGAACCACTCATATGAGGTACAGTGCGTGCGTGTTTGTTAATGGTTGCATGAATATGCTCCATATGCAGCGCTTGTGGCTGCTAACCTCATGACTAAAGGAGTAGTAGTAGTGACTGATGGGTAATAGAAGCTATGATTACATGTATCTTAAAAAAGCATGTACTTTAACAAAGACTGTGTAAATAATCTGTATGTTTTCCATAAACAGCTATATTATTGATGGTATTTAGTTTACAAGGATGTGGGCCAAAGCGCAAAAGCTATACGGAATATCTTACATCATGCAAAATGTGAAGGAAGGTTTTTTTCACCTTGCCTGCAATCCCTCTTGACATGGTAACCATCAATTCACATGTAATGTAACTCCATAATACAATTAAAAACATATAGAAGTAAAAATGTGATAAAAGAGGAGTGCTCAATCACCTGTGTGGATCACTCAAAAACACACACAAATACAGTGAATACAATAGAATAAAAAGCTCTTAGCTCTATAATAGTTAACTGAAACTTAAACTGTGTGGTTGCCTGTAAGTAAAGATAAATTGAATGCATTTTACTTTCCTCCATTTGCACCCTGCACCCCAATAAAAGCTTAAAAAATGCTCACTTAAGGATGTCGTGGTTTTGGCAGCAAGGTGAGCAGTTGCATGGCACCAGAGTTCCAACAGAAACCTTAGAAAACCATGAGAAATCTCACCTTTCCTTGACGATAACCTGACTCCTGCCACTTGCTCTTCTCTCGTTAATTATGGGGAAGAAAACAAAATGGCTAAAATACCAATTGGGCAAAGGATCATGAAGCATTAGTGAACTGCTGCAGACTAAGCCTTGAAACCAGCTGGCTGCACTGCAGGATCCTTTCTCTTCAGCCTCCTCCGACGAGGATCTGCTAGATGCCCCAGAGGCTATACCCAATGCAAAGGGACTCTATACTCAACTTCCAAAGGAAGAACTGAACACCCCAGCAACCAAGAATGACATATTTGCCCTCATGAAAAAATATCAGATTTTTCTTCAATGCCCACCTGGCAGTGGTGAGAGAGGAAATCACAGCAGTCACAGCCCGAGTTTAGGTGACTAAGGAAGATGTCTCTTCCACAGCCTTAAAACTTACCAAAACAGAAAAGGTGACTCCGTTGGGCTTATTTAAATGTGATTCTACTTTTCTTCATTGCCCTGTCGTGGTTTCCCTTAATGGTTGTCCAAGAGTGTGTTCCTGAGCGTTTATTTCTGGTTATTGACTTTGGCTTCATTTGACTTCCCTGTATTCTGGTATGCCTGACTTCGGGCTTAACCTTATCATTGTGTCCCATTCTGTATCCCCCGACCTCGGCAAGTATCCTGACTATTCTTTGGTGCGTTAAGTCTGGCCATTCTAAGGCCCGGTAATATGTTACCTTTTAGTCCTAGGTGTGACACAATTCTACATGCTGGATCAATTAGTAATCCTGACAGACACATCCAACAGAAAATACAGAAGTCGTTCTGTCTAACAAAAACAACAGACAAAAACAAGCAATCATTACCAGGTCACCAGGAATAAGTGAATTACCATAATTTTACAGATAAG
Organism: Pelobates cultripes; assembly: GCA_933207985.1. NCBI lineage: Eukaryota > Metazoa > Chordata > Amphibia > Anura > Pelobatidae > Pelobates > Pelobates cultripes. The sequence goes on from OW240913.1 coordinate 223,977,044, forward strand.
TCGCAGCTAGTTCTTCTAGTCCATCTAATTTACCAAGAAAGATAGGTTGCTTATATTACGAACCGTTCAGTTTAGTTATCCAGCTCTGAATGTGAATGGTGTTTGAATTGGTCTTCTTATTATGCCATTTTAAACCTCTTTCCATTCTGGAATCAAATTTGACACTTCAGGTTTATCCAGGTAATTGAGTCTTTTGATTTCCAGTGTCGTGCTAGTAGTTTTGTGGCAACAAAAAAATTGGTTGTCATCAATGCATTTTTTTTGGCATAGGTCTGGCCAGTTTAATTGCAAGATCCCTATTTCTGGTTTTTGTTATAACTTCAATCTCCCCAAGGTCTGAGGCTTATCAAATGTGATATCCCAAAGATTAGCTGCTATTTTACAACCCCACCACATATGGAGATAATCGCCACCCTCTTTGTTGCATCTCCAGCATTTACAATTGGAATTGGGGGGGACTTATTTACTGTAGCAGGGTCCCTATACTAGAAATGAATCACTTTAAAAATATTTTTTCAAGTATAATTACACAATGGATATCTCTATTGTACTTCCTTATAGCCTCTATCCAATCTTCCCTTTTTATATGTGTGGAAAGCAAAAAGAGATGGTGTGGTGTGCTATAATAACATGTGAAGATAACCAATAAAATGGTACACATACACTGGTTATAAGTCTTCCGAAATATACTGGTAGTACTCCAGTTAGGAAGTAGTAATTCCAGCTTTTAATCACTTAAAAGTATAAGCATAACACAAAACATAGTGTAAAACAGTTTGGTACTATGATAAAAGATAAGGTATTGATTGCACTCACAAACAATCTGCCACTATTAGTGGCCAGAAATGCACATCAATAGGTCAAAAGACCTGCCACAGGGCGACTCCAAGATGTTCTGATGAGGCTCCTAAATACACCAAGGTTCCGGCTTCCCAAGGAATAGTGAAGGAGTGAGATAGTGGTCCTTTAAACATTGCCTTCTGTAAGAAGCCCTTGATTCTTAGAAAGGTAAAAATTTACTTAGCAGGTAGATTATATTCTAAATTTAGCTCAGAGAAAGTTTTCAATTTCCCATTGGTGTAGCGGTCAGCCACTTTAGTATTGCCAGATCTAGTCCACTTATCTAATGTAAGGTCTTGAATGTTTTTTTTCTATTCTACCAATATCAATGGTATCAATTATTTTATCTTGTCCCCATCAATTATTTTATCCTGTCATCTTTTTCTTTAGTTGGGCCCAACCCTTAATGAGATGTCCTATGGTGAAGCGTTCATCCCCGAGATCACGCCATGTATAAGACTTTGAGTCTCCCAAATCAAACTGGAAAGATCCCGCAGTTTAATGAAATGTGACATTATTTGGTACCAACTTTCGTTACCTGTCTGTGGGGTCTACATCAAGTAAATATGGCCAATCATATTAGCTAAATAATAGTTTTGCAAGATTGTCATTCCTAATCCTCCATCTTTAACTTTCAATGCCAATCTATTAGTGCTAATGCGAGGCCTTTTGCCCTGCCAAACAAAAGAGGAAATACTCCTCTGAGCTAAGCTTAACCAGTATTCGGGTATTTTAATGGGAGAACAGGTACAACCACTTGGGGATGATATATGCCTTAACCCCCTTCCAACCCAGGATAAATATTTGTTCTTCCATCCTCTTAAAACATAGTTCATCTCCTTTAACCCTTTAAGGACCAAACTTCTGGAATAAAAGGGAATCATGACATGTCACACATGTCATGTGTCCTTAAGGGGTTAATAAGGTAATTACATTTATTTCCATAATGTCCCCAACATCCGGAGAAATCTTAATCCCCAGATAAGTGAACTCTATATCTGTCCAAAGACAATCAAAGCATTGACACAGCTGCTTTTTATTTGAGTCTTCTAAATTGAGGGCCATAATTATTGTTTTATCAGGATTTAATTTATAATTGGATATTTCTGAATACTCAGTGATAATGTCCATCAGGGCGGGCAAAGATTTTTCAGAGGTCATGAGAGTCAAAAGGATGTCATCAGCATACATGCTGACCTTATATTCTCTATGGGGAACGGAATATCCATGCATGTTTCTATCCGCTCTTCTTTTGAATTGCCAAGACTTCTATTGTTATTGGAGAAAATGGGCATCCCTGCCTAGTCCCGTTCCCCAGATTAAACTAGTCAGCACATATGTTATGCCTGATAGTTCTAGCAATAGGGGCACTGTACAGAATTGGTTTCCAAAGCCAAACCTTTCCAAACTCTGCATCATAAACCCCCAGTCAACCCGGTCGAAAGCTTTCTGTGTCTCTGCTTTTTTGCTTTTTCTTTAAAGTAAATCATAGGGAATCACTGTACTTCCCTCTGCCACCACCTGTGGCCAACAGATCGGGATATTATAAGGGGGAGACGTAATGCCCTCCAAATGTAATATTAAAGGTGGGGTCCTAGTGTTCTCCACCTGTGTCCCACACATGGGCATCAAGCGAGGGTTCTAATCTAAACATTTCGGGGGTAGGACCTAATGTCTCCCCAACTCCCACCCATAGATGGCAGGAGGGGGTTCTAAATAATTATACATTCGGGGGTGGCCAAACCATTGCCCACCCCCAGTGGCATACAAAGGAGGGGGTGGGAGTGGTCTGCCAAGAGTGCCACTAGGTAATGAAGTGTCATGACCAGGGCCAGGGATTTGTGAGCTGTGCTGCCAACACAAAATCCAAGTAGATCACATACACGGCAACTCCCTGATCTATACTTCTACTTACTTCTTCGTAGACTGCAATCAGGTTAGTTTGGCATGACCTATGTTTCATAAAACCATGCTGATTATTGCTAATAACAAAGTTCTTCCCAATGAATTCCTGAATATAATCCCTTAATAACCCTTCAAATATTTTCCCAGCCACAGAGGTTAAGCTCACAGGCCTATAATTTCCATTTAAATTTAATTTAAATATAGGAACAACATCTGCCTTCCTTCAATCCTCCAGTACAATACCTGAAACAATAGAATCTTGAAAGATTAAATACAAAGGTCCACTTATTTCCCCACTCCTTAAGCTTTATTTACATACATTTTCTTTAAATGCTGTAGCACCCTGTCTCAAGACATCCAATCACAAGTTGTCTGCAAGTTTTGTGCAGCAATTATTTGCATATCTCTTGCCATGGGATCCTCATTAATATATACTGAAGATGAATAGTTATTTAAAATTTCTGCCTTTTCCTGGTCTTTATTAACTAACAGACCCATGTCTGTTTCCATTGTACCTACACTTTCATTTTTTGTTTTTTTTGTACTTGTACTTGAAAAAAAATTTGGGGTTGGTTTTGCATTCTTTGGCTATCCATTTCTCATTTTCTAGTTTAGCCACTTTAATTGCCTTTTTGCAAGCTTTATTGGCCTACTTATATCTTGTGACAGACCTCCCTGTCCCTGGATTTTACAGCTCTTTTGTTTCCTTCGCCTGTTTGTTAGGTGAAATACACCCACTACATATTTCAACTTTGCCCTGTTCTAATCTAATCTACCGAATGAAGTCCATGTGTGGAGTGTGCCACTTGTTGACCCCATTAACCTTGCTAACACCTCTGTAACCGCAAGCACCTTAACATTCTAAATGGTCGGCTGGGTGGTCCCCATTCGTATGTGCGAACACGTGGCGGCGGCCATCTTGAAACACGAACACAGACAGCGGTGTTTGGTCGTTGAGTGTATGGAACTAAAATCGGACACACGGCGGTGTGAACACCGCAAGGACTTCCATACGCCAATATTTTTTGGCACTATTTATACGAACGAAGCATCATATGATGGAAAACATTATTCGAACTACAGATACTCTTGAAATGTATTCACGAACTCTGATTTGTATGTAAAACTGTGAGTTTGATATTCCCGAAATAGACTGACCGCACATCATGATTTTGTGGAACTATTTTGGGCAGGCTCCTCGTGTGCGGTCGGTCTAAAATATACCCCGGTGGCATTTCGGCTATATTCATGGGATCTGAGTGATTTCGACATATGTTGGGCGCTCAGACCCAGGCTATCCGGGGATATAATACTTGTAGGGAAATCTTATTGTTAAAACTATATTTTGAGGTATTTTTATTATGCTTGTCCTGGACCTGAGAGGTAATGTAATTATGTGTGTGCTTATGTTGCTGTACCCTCTGAGGTCCAGCGGGGAATGCCCCTGGAATGTGTTACCAGAAACCCCTTGCATGGGGACTTGCATAAAAGGCCAGCTGTAGCTCCTATTAAACCAGTTCCAGTTTTACCTGCACACAGAGCCTTGTCTCGTGTTTGTAGGGAACAGCGATAACCGCTATTTCACTATGTTTTAGGATCATCGCTTCTAGGATCATTGCAGCTCTACTCAGGTTGGGGTGTCCGCCACATATCTTATATAGGATGCCTCTGATTTGTCTGATTTAAATGCTTTAAATGCCCTTTTCTTATTTTTAATCTCTTGTTTTACTTCTCTACTAAGCGACATTGGTTTTAATTTGTTTCTTTTATATTTATTACCCGATGGTACATACTGAGAAATGTACCTTTCTAATATTTGTTTGAAGAGATTCCATTTATCCTCAGTGTTTTTTTCACTAAGGAGTTTATACCAGTCGATATGTTGTAGAGCTGCCCTTATCTTATTAAAATTGGCTTTTTAAAAATGATCCATTTTAGTATACCCCACGTGCTTTTGCTTTTTAGAGTTTATTTTAAAAATTACCATATTGTGATCACTATTTCCCAAATGCTCCCCTACTTGAATGTTGGTCAAAAGATCAACATTGTTTGTTATAACAAAATCCAGACTAACACCTCTGTAACCGCAGAGAGCTGATGCTTGTACCAGTTGTGACATGAAGGTGTCATTTAACACATTCAAAAACGTGATTCCCTTTATTGAAGTACTAGTCACTCTATCCCAATTTATGTATGGGAGAGAGAGAGAGTGTGTGTTGTGTGTGTGTGGGTGTGGGTGTGACTGTCTGTCTGTAACTGTGTGTGTGACTGTCTGCCTGTAACTGGGTGTGTGTGACTGTCTGTAACTGTGTGTGAGAACGTCTGCATGTGACAGTATGTGTGATTGTCTGCCTGTGACTGTATATATGATTGTCCGCATGTGACTGTCTGCCAGTAACTGTGTGTGTGTATGAGACTGTCTGCCGGTGACTGTATATGTGACCGTCTGGCTGCAACTGTATGTGACTGCCTGTAACTTGTAACTGTCTGTGTGTGACTGTCTGCATGTGACTATGTGTGTGACTGCCTGTGATTGTATGATGCTGCCTGTAACTCTGTGTGTGGATGGGTGCAGGACGTTTGTAGAAGGGCAGGGGGCTGATCAGGGGATTTGTGGAAGGGGCATCAGGGGTTTTGTAGAAGGGTGAAGACAGGGGTTTCACAAACTTTACAAATGTGTGCAATACATAAAAAAAAATTATATGGGGGGAGAGAGGGGGGGTGCCGAACACAGGATCAGCCCTGGGTGCCAAATGCTCTAGGTACGCCCCTGCACCTCCAAATTATTTGCATGGACGCGCTCTCCCCCCGTGGCTAGGGGTCCTCAGTCCCCTAGCCACGTCCCATTAAATTTAACTCTACCTACCCCCTACACCCTAATAACAATGAGAGAGGCATTAAGACGAATACCTCTAAAAAAAATGATACCTGTCATCTTGTCATGGCAGGCACTTTATGTTACAGCTCGTTCCCTCGAGGTCCGTGGGAATGCCATTTGTACTATGTCTTACATCCACAGCAGCCTCATCTGAATGCAGGAGAGACGCCAGCCTCTGCATGTTAGAGCATTTGATAACTCCATAGTCACGACGAATGCCATGCATGCACGCCATACTTAGTGTATTTAAACTAAATTTGAATTATTTTCTATGCCCTGTTGTGGTTTGCTGTTTGCAATTGTATTGATTATTGTGTACTTTGACTATTCTGACTTCTATATCCCTTGATCTTTGGCTTGTCTAACGTTTACGTACCTCCTATTTCCCTGACCTCTGCTTGTACTGTTCATATAAGGCATTTTGACAATCATTGCTAATAAATGAATGAATCTATTTATATATATATATATATATATATATATATATATTTTTTTTTTTTGCATTAGTTATGTAGATTTTAATTTAAGCAAAGCTGAAGGAATAATTTTTTTTTTTTTTTAATTAAATATTTTATTTATATGTAATATTGTGCTATGTATACATATTAGGGTTGCAGAATAAAGCCCTATCTGTTCTTTAAAAAATGATATATGTAATAGTAGGTGCACTTTACGAAAGACCACCATGTGAATCAATTGACTCCAGGTGCCTGGAGTCTGTGGGTGTTGTGTCCTTCATCAGTACCAAATTATTTACTCACTGTTTAGTAGAAATTTTCAATCCACAGCAGTTGAAGCCTAGCCTCCAATGACATATGCTATGTTCTACTTCATGCCATACCAGTGGTAGCAGGCATTTATTGACTGAGAGCATCACCTGAGCGTTCATAATCCAATTACAGCCCCAATACCTGGTATGAATTAGTATTTTGGGAAGCGTAACTCCACCTCTGCCATGTAATCATTTGAGGTTGGCCCACCAGGAACCAAGAATATCCACTAGACCGCGAGTAAACCATTTCATAATGATGCAGGACCCGACGCCCACAGACTTCAAGCACCATAACCATTTCAATTGTTGAATTTGTTGAAACATTAAATTAAAATGGCTTTCTCACACTTAAGCGTTTTATTTTTTTATTTTATATTCCCCATGCTCCCGACTCCAAATCCCTCCAATGAATTTGTTTGGTACCTTGGTCCCCGTTTTTACCGTTACAATCTCCTTTTATTCAGGGATCACATCCTCATCCAATCTAGCGCCATATTCTGTAGTGTACTAGTGATGCCGTCTTAAGCCTATCCTCCTCCCTGTGCTGAGAATTTTGCGCATGCCCATTCCATATTTTTTATCACTGACCCAGGAGCAAGGTGATTGTACTGGGCATGTATGCTGAAAGACAATGGAGCATTGCAAGATTTGAGCAGAGGAAAGCAATGAGCCCATTGTTAAAGTTTTTTTAAGCAGAAGAAAAATACACATGTAAAATTTGTTTCTTTTTTGAGAAAAAAAAGCAGAACAGATTTGCAGACAAGAATCGGTTGAGGGTTTTTGGTGAGTGTGCCGCTGTAAATGATGGTGGAACAAACAAAGAGCAAAAGTGGCACACACCAAAGCACAGACACACAAAATTCACAAAATGGCTCAATCACGAAACAGTTAAAGACAAATGGATGGATGCTTTGTAATTCAGGGAGTTATTAACTGGATTGAAAAATATGGGGAATTGACAACTGGCTTTTACATTTTAGGGTGATGTTATGGCTGGGTGCGTGAATTTTTCCCAATAAGCTATTTGCAATTCCCTTGTCATTTTCCACAACTGCAAGATTAGTTAATAACACCACAGTATGGTTTCCAATACCTGTAATCAAGAATAGTTTACATTTCAGATGCTTGGAATATGTTTGATTCCTGTAAATACACCCAAATAAGGTTGCCTAATGAATGAACATGTTGCCATGGCAGTGCAGCAGTTACCATGGTAACAGACTCATTTATGAAGCTGCGTTGTCTCAGTAACCTCTTCATGTCTAGAACTTTTTTTTTTCTTTTTAAACTGGATTTAAATTCTCTCCTTATTTTATGTAAGCACACATATATTTTTTATAGACACAAATAGAGGTTTATGCTAGTGAAATTATGAATACACCTTATTAACACATTTTCCGATTGCCATTTAATGGTATGAATTTTTCCAAGCTTAATTTTTACTTGTACACTCCTGACAGTCAAAAATGTATAGCATGTTTAAACTAATCAAGTTAAATCAAAAATGTATAGTAGCACAAGGTCATCATATTGCAGTTAGTCTTATCTGAATATTTTCAAAGCATATCTGCTCTTGTTTATAGACATAATTACAGTGAAAAATGGCTAAGGCACACAGTTGCTCCATATGTAACATGTAAAACAGACATGCAAGGACTGCAGTAAATATCGGTGGCAGACTGCTTTTTAGCGCTGCAGGAGTTAATGTTGGTTGACTTGTAGTAGTATCTAGAAGCCACCTAAGAAATATAGGCTATAGTCAGCAAGTACGCTAAATGTACCGTATAAACTCGTATAAGTCGAGAAATTCTAGTCCTAAACTTCATTTTAAAACGCAGAGTCGACTTATCCACGGGTCAGTGCTAGTATAGAATTTTGTACTTTAAATGCGGGGCAATGTCGGCTCCAGAACGCCGTTCGACTCCCGAAAGCCATTCTTCTAGCTTGTCGGGAAGTAGAAAGGGGAAGGGTACAAGTTTCAGCGGGGTTCGCAGTCTTGCGTAGCCGACTCAGAGATCCGTGCCATCGACGACCATGTACCACTGCCTGCATTTTTGAGATGAACACATGCGTTCGTATATATGAAAATGAGGCCACCCAAGGGAAAGCTTGTTTGCGGTTAACAGCCAGGGGTGGTTGGTGATTACAAGGTGTTAACAAGGGGGACCACACAGAGTCTGTTCGGTAACCGAACAGAAGGGGAACAATTCCATTCTAATTCCATTCAAAAGTTGTACCCTCGACTTCTCCACGAGTCATAGCATATTTCACAATTGTTGGTCAAAAAACTGCACTCGACTTATACACGAGATCGACTTATAGACGGGTATATATGGTACTATAGTATATAAGCATGTCAGATCAGGGAAAACAGATCTGGTTAAAAACAAAGTGAGGTCTGGTACACAAAACATAGACATAATAGACAAAGGTATTTCGAATGATGATGCAAGTCAAGGCAGAACTGGAACCAACTTACATTATTATTATTATTTATGAAGAGCCAACAATTTCCGTAGCGCTGTACAAGGGGTGGACTAACAGACATGTATTTGTAACTAGACAAGTTTAACGCATAGGAATAGAGGAAATGTGGGCCCTGCTCAATGAGCTTACATGCTAGAGTGAGTGGGGTATAGTGACACAAAAGGTAGGGGTAGGGTAGAAAAGTAGGTTGCTAGAATAGTATTCATTGAGGGCTTAGTGTTGTTTTGATGACAGTTTCAGGAGGGGAATCAGGGTGCAGGGAGGGAAAGCTGTTCGCAGTTTAATTGATATGCTTTCCTAAAGAAGTAAGTTTTTAAAGATTTTTTGAAGGAGTGGAGATTGGATGAGAGTCTAACAGAAAGGGGAAGGGTGTTCCATACAAACGGTGCGGCCTTAGAAAACTCTTTAAGGAGAGCATCAGAGGTAGGAGTATGAACAGAGGTTAGACGTAGGTCTACAGCAGAGCGTAGCGTCCTAGACAGGACATATGTGTATTAGTGAGGATAAGTAGGTAGGAGCAGCATTGTGTAGAGATTTGTAAGCAAGTGTCAGGACCTTAAATAGAAACATAGAAACATAGAATGTGACGGCAGATAAGAACCCATTGGCCCATCTAGTCTGCCCAATTTTCTAAATACTTTCATTAGTCCTTGGCCTTATCTTATAGTTAGGATAGCCTTATGCCTATCCCACGCATGCTTAAACTCCTTTACTGTATTAACCTCTACCACTTCAGCTTTTAGGCTATTCCATGCATCCACTACCCTCTCAGTAAAGTAATACTTCCAGATATTATTTTTAAACCTTTGCCCCTCTAATTTAAGACTACGTCCTCTTGTTGTGGTTGCTTTTCTTCTTTTAAATATGGTCTCCTCCTTTATTGTGTTGATTCTCTTTATGTATTTAAATGTTTCTATCATATCCCCCCTGTCTCGTCTTTCCTCCAAGCTATACATGTTAAGATCCTTTAACCTTTCCTGGTAAGTTTTATCCTGCAATCCATGAACCAGTTTAGTAGCCCTTCTCTGAACTCTCTCTAAAGTATCAATATCCTTCTGAAAATACGGTCTCCAGTACTGCGTACAATACTTCAAGTGAGGTCTCACCAGTGTTCTGTATAATGGCATGAGCACTTCCCTCTTTCTACTGCTAAAACCTCTCCCAATACAGCCAAGCATTCTGCTAGCATTTCCTGCTGCTCTATTACATTGTCTGCCCACCTTTAAGTCATCAGAAATGTGGCAAACCTAGCCACTTGGACTATAACCAGAGACTATATCTTTAAAGGTTGCCTATAGGTCTGGGGAGATATGTGCTTTACTCTGTATGTTGTATGCTACATGTATTGTCTGAATTGCCTGTATTTGCCATCTGCCGAATGCAAATGGCCGTTTGTATGGGGATTTTCTTTCGTTTCACGAACGGCACTTTGGAGGGCCGTTCGTGAACCGAACGCAATACCCCTAATAGCCCACACACTTAGAGGCGTGTGGCGCTAGTTAACCGATTGCAACAATGTTGCAATCGGTAATTAGAGGCTCTCCTGGGTGGCCGTCGTTCGACTACCGACCATGCGGCGGTCGGCCATCTTGGATCCTTTGTTCCCTCAGCGGTGCTAGGTCGTCGAGCGCATGGTACTAAAAATGGCTACTCGACGGCACGCCGAGGAATTAACCCAGGCAGTGCGCACCAACCTCCAAGCCGCCCAGCAACGACAGCGTCGTTGGTACGACAAAGGGGCCAGAGACCGTAGTTTTCAAGTGGGACAGAAGGTGTTAATCCTCAAACCTGTCCGCACCGATAAACTGTAGGCCGTCTGGCAGGGTCCATACCAGGTGGTAGAGCAGAGATGCGATACCACCTATGTGATCGGCCCATGCTCCGGAGTAGGGAAGAGACGCATGCTCCATGTGAACATGCTCAAACCCTACCACGAGCGAACTGAGGACGTGGCAGCTATTTGCACGCCCGCCTCAGAAGATCAGGAGAACTTGCCTCTTCCAGATCTGTTAGAGCTGAAGGAGCCCTCCCAGGGGGTTCAGCTGGGGGAGCGGCTAAGTCCTCAAGAGCGTACCCAGGTACAAGAACTGATAGCGACAAAGGGTGCCACCTTTTCTAACTTACCTGGGTACACTCCACTAGCCACTCACCGAGTAGAAACCCCGGGACAGCTTCCCATGCGACAGACCCCATATCGGATTCCTGAATCCGTGCGGGAACATATGAGGAAGGAGATTGAGGAGATGTTGCAGTTGGGGGTTATCGAACACTCCGATAGCCCCTGGGCATCGCCGGTAGTCCTGGTTCCCAAGAAAGACGGTACCACCCGGTTCTGCGTGGACTACCGGAGGTTGAACGACAAAACCGTGTCGGACGCCTGACCAGGGGTCAGTATCTCACTACAATAGATCTTTGTAAGGGATACTGGCAAATTCCACTAGCCGAAGACGCCATTCCCAAGTCGGCGTTTGTCACCCCGTTTGGCTTGTACCAATTTCGAGTCATGCCATTCGGGATGAAGAACGTCCCCGCGACCTTCCAGCGGATGGTGGATCGGCTACTGGACGGGTTCCAGGATTATGCGTGTGCATACCTGGATGATATTGCCATCTACAGTCAGACCTGGTCGGATCACCTACAACATATAGGGGCTGTAATAGATCGGATCCGGGAGGCAGGGCTTACCTTGAAGCCAAGCAAATGCCACATAGGGATGGCAGAGGTCCAATACTTAGGACACCGGGTCGGTAGCGGGCAACAGAAGCCTGAGCCCGCAAAGATTGAAGCTGTAGCCCAGTGGCCTACCCCTAGGACCAAAACCCAAGTCCTTGCTTTTTTAGGTACCGCCGGGTATTATAGAAAATTTGTGCCCAATTACAGTGCCCTAGCCAAACCCCTGACTGACTTAACGAAGAAAAACCTGCCCAGGCAGGTCATCTGGGCCCCAGAGTGTGAACAGGCATTCAACCAACTGAAGACGGCTCTGACCATTGCCCTGTACTGGCTGCTCCTGATCCAACTAAACGTTTTCTTGTCCACACAGACGCCTCCATGTTTGGATTGGGAGCAGTACTGAGCCAGGTCGGAGCAGATGGCGGAGAACATCCCGTAGCATATTTGAGTCGGAAATTGTTACCCCGAGAAGTGAGCTACGCCGCCATAGAAAAAGAATGCCTGGCCGTGGTGTGGGCCCTGAAAAAGTTACAGCCATATTTCTATGGGCAACCCTTTTCCTTGCTCACAGATCACAACCCGTTGGTATGGCTAAACCGTGTGGCTGGAGACAATGCCAGGCTGCTGCGCTGGAGTTTGGCGCTGCAGCCCTTTGACTTTACGATCCATTATCGCCCAGGGAAACAAAACGGTAACGCCGACGGGTTATCCCGACAAACAGACCTTGAGAAGTGATCTGTGAGCGCTCCTCCGGACATCCCCAAGCCGATCCGTTAGGATCAGACTGTGTATGCCGGCTTGGTTCTGGGGGAGCATTGTGGCAAACCTAGCCACTTGGACTATAACCAGAGACTATATCTTTAAGGGTCTGGGGAGATATGTGCTTTACTCTGTATTTTGTATGCTACATATATTGTCTGAATTGCCTGTATTTGCCATCTGCCGAATGTTGCAATCGGTAATTAGAGGCTCTCCTGGGTGGCCGTCGTTCGACTACCGACCATGCGGCGGTCGGCCATCTTGGATCCTTTGTTCCCTCAGCGGTGCTAGGTCATCGAGCGCATGGTACTAAAAACGGCTACTCGACGGCACGAACACCGCTGAGCCTCCAGGACGTTCGGGAGTTTCGGGCCATTCGGTATTTTGTTCCCTGCAAGCAATCGGTTCTTTTTATATGTTTTATAAGAAATGTGTTTTTCGTGTGGCGTTCGGTTATTTTAGCTGGGATCTGAGCTGTAATCTCACGAATGATGCGCTCAGACCCCAGCTATCTACCGAACGTCCATTCGTGTAAATCCACCGTATATTCACCAAGTTATGGATTTTTGTGTAAATTGTCGGTTCTGCTGCACGAGGGGATAATCCACTTAACGGTGGGTTCTGGGAGGAGGACCCCTCTCGTGCAGCAGTGCCTGATGGGAGAAATATGCTGTAATGTAAGTCCCCCATGTAGTCCCCTCTGGGAGTGCCCCTGGGAAGGGACTCAGGAAACCCCTTGCATGGGGACTTGTATAAATTGTGCAGCCGAATTAAAGGATTGCAGTTGACTCTCAGAACTGTGTCTCGTCAGGTTACTGGGAGGTTGGGGACATTGCCTTGTTGTTTCAGCGCTTGACTGTGGATTATTTCCTGAACCAGCGGAATTCGTGGATTTAATATTGGCGTTCCGCTACAAGAAATAATCACTTGTATTCTGCCCTTGGGTTTTTACGTCCAAGATGCATTATCTTGCACCTATCCACATTAAATGTCAGTTGCCACAACTCTGACCATTTTTCTAGTTTACCTAAATCATTTGCCATTTGGCTTATCCCTCCTGGAACATCAACCCTGTTACATATATTAGTACCATCAGCAAAAAGACATACCTTACCATGAAGTCCTTCTGCAATATCACTAATAAAAATATTTAAGAGAATGGGTCCAAGTACAGATCCCTGAGGTACTCCACTGGTGACAAGCCCAAGCTTCGAATATACTCCATTGACTACAACCCTCTGTTGCCTGTCACTCAGCCACTGTCTTACCCATTCAACAATATTGGAATCTATTTATTTTTAAAATAGAAACATAGAATGTGACGGCAGATAAGAACCATTCGGCCCATCTAGTCTGCCCAATTTTCTAAATACTTTCATTAGTCCCTGGCCTTATCTTATAGTTAGGATAGCCTTATGCCTATCCCACGCATGCTTAAACTCCTTTACTGTGTTAACCTCTACCACTTCAGCTGGAAGGCTATTCCATGCATCCACTACCCTCTCAGTAAAGTAATACTTCCTGATATTATTTTTAAACCTTTGTCCCTCTAATTTAAGACTATGTCCTCTTGTTGTGGTAGTTTTTCTTCTTTTAAATATAGTCTCCTCCTTTACTGTGTTGATTCCCTTTATATATTTAAATGTTTCTATCATATCCCCCCTGTCTCGTCTTTCCTCCAAGCTATACATGTTAAGATCCTTTAACCTTTCCTGGTAAGTTTTATCCCGCAATCCATGAACCAGTTTAGTAGCCCTTCTCTGAACCCTCTCTAAGGTATCAATATCCTTCTGAAGATACGGTCTCCAGTACTGTGTACAATACTCCAAGTGAGGTCTCACCAGTGTTCTGTACAATGGCATGAGCACTTCCCTCTTTCTACTGCTAATACCTCTCCCTATACAACCAAGCATTCTGCTAGCATTTCCTGCTGCTCTATTACATTGTCTGCCTACCTTTAAGTCATCAGAAATAATCACCCCTAAATCCCTTTCCTCATATGTTGAGGTTAGAACTCTATCAAATATTCTGTACTCTGCCCTTGGGTTTTTACGTCCAAGATGCATTATCTTGCACTTATCCACATTAAATGTCAGTTGCCACAATTCTGACCATTTTTCTAGTTTACCTAAATCATTTGTCATTTGGCTTATCCCTCCTGGAACATCAACCCTGTTACATATCTTAGTATCATCAGCAAAAAGACATACCTTACCATCAAGACCTACTGCAATATCACTAATAAAAATATTAAAGAGAATGGGTCCAAGTACAGATCCCTGAGGTACCCCACTGGTGACAAGTCCAAGCTTCGAATATATTCCATTAACTACAACCCTCTGTTGCCTGTCACTCAGCCACTGCCTTACCCATTCAACAATATTGGAATCCAAACTTAAAGATTGCAGTTTATTGATAAGCCTTCTATGTGCAACAGTGTCAAAAGCCTTACTGAAATCTAGGTAAGCAATGTCTACTGCACCACCCTGATCTATAATTTTAGTTACCCAATCAAAAAAATCAATAAGATTAGTTTGGCATGATCTCCCTGAAGTAAACCCATGTTGTCTCTGATCTTGAAATCCATGTGTTTTTAGATGTTCATCAATCCTATCCTTTAACATGGTTTCCATTACTTTCCCCACTACTGAAGTAAGGCTTACTGGCCTATAGTTGCCCGACTCCTCCCTACTACCTTTCTTGTGGATAGGCACAACATTTGCTAACTTCCAATCTTCTGGCACTACTCCTGTTAACAATGATTGGTTAAATAAATCTGTTAATGGTTTTGCTAGTACAACACTAAGCTCTTTTACTAACTTTGTGTGTATTCCATCCGGTCCCATTGACTTATTTGTCTTTACTTTTGACAGTTGAAATAAAACCTCTTCCTCTGTAAACTCACATGTAATAAATGGCTTTCCCTTTCCTTCATTTTCATCTGTAAATACTGAACAAAAATATTAATTGAGACAGTCAGCTAGACCTTTATCCTCTTCTACATACCTTCCTTCTTTTGTTTTTCATCTAACTAATCCTTGTTTTACTTTCCTTTTCTCATTTATGTATCAAAAAAAGGTTTTGTCCCCTTTTTTTACTGACTGTGCTATTTTCTCTTCTGTGTGTGATTTGGAAGCTTTTATAACTTGCTTAACCTCTTTCTGCCTAATCTTATATATCATTCTGTCTTCCTCACACTGGTTTTTTTTTATAATTACTAAATGCTAACTTTTTTTTTATAATTACTTAATGGGGGGCAATTGAATTGATGTTTTATCACCCTTTTGCCCCCCCTCCTAGTTTAAATACATCCTAGCAAAACCTCTGAACTGCTCACTGAGAACATTTGTTCCCTTTTGAGAAAGATGCAAACCATCTTTTTGTACAGTTTATTTCCATTCCAAACAGAGCTACCATGAGAAATAAAGCCAAATCCTTGCTCCCGACACCATTCACCAAGGCACAAGTTAAAGTCCCTAATACGCATCCGTTGTTCTGAGTGTTATGCACAGGCAGAACTTCAGAGAATGACAGCGTGGAAGTAACCTGCCGTATATCATTGGCAAAAACACTAAAAACTTCCTTAAACTCTGAAACCTCATTCCAAGCCAAGCCATTTGTCCCTAGATTGACAAGTACATCCAATTCCCCTTCCTGCTTTGCTCGCTTAACAATATTACAAATACGTCTCCTGTCTCTGTGAGCAGTAGCTCCGGGAAGACATCTCACAAGACCACCATTGTCCATCTCCACACCTCTTATGATTGAATCCCCCAACAACAACTGCTTTCTATTAGGACTCACCACAGTCTCCAAACCTGTCTCCACAACACCACTACCCTCAGTGCCTGAGCCTGTCTCCATAGTACCACTACCATTAGTGCCTGAGCCTGTCTCCTCAACACCACTACCCTCAGTGCCTAAACCTGTAATTTGAGTCCTATATCTTACGGGAGCCAATGGAGGAACTGACAAATGGGAGAGGCATGGGAGGTGCGGGCTGACAGGAAGATGAGCCTTGCTGCCGCATTCATCAGACTGTAACGGGGCAAGTTGGGAACACGTAAGACCACTGAGAAGCGGATTACAGTAGTCAAGGCGAGAGAGGACAGCGCCATGGACAAGCACCTTTGCCGTATCAGGTGTTAAATAGGGTCGGATGTTCTCAATGTTTTTGAGATGGAAGCGGCAGGATTTGGCGATTGATTGGACATGAGGGGTGAAGGAGAGGTCAGAGTCAAAGAGAACACATAGGCAGCGAACCTTAGAGGTAGAGCGGATGGTAGCACCATTGACTTGGAGAGACACGTACTAGGGAGCCGCAACACTTGAGGGAGGGAACACCTGAAGTTCTGTTTTGTACAGGTTCAGTTTAAGGAAATGAGCAGCCATCCAGTTGGAAATAGCACAGAGACATGATTTAAGAGGGGTGGTGAGAAATCAATTTGCATGTCATCTGCATAGAAATGATACTGGAAGCCGAAGGAGCTGAGGAGTTTACCAAGGGAGGCAGTGTAGATTGAGAACAATAAGGAACCAAGGACAGACTTGGGGAACACCAATAAAGAGGGATTGGGGAGAAGAGGCAGAGCCAGAGAAAGAAACTCTGAATGAGCAATGGGAGAGGTAGGAAGAGCACCAGGAGAGAGCTATATCTCGTAGACCGAGATTACGGAGGATGAGAAGAAGCTGTTGATTATCAACAGTGTCAAAAACAGTAGAAAGGTCGAGGAGAATTAGGATGGAGTAGTGGCCATGGGATTTAGCAATGATAAGATCATTGTATACTTTGGTCACAGCTGTTTTAACAGTGACGAGCGTGGAATCCAGACTGAAGCGGGTCCTGCAGAGAGATAGGGCGGTAGTTGGACTTGGGAATAAGGGTCAAGGTTGGGCTTTTTCAGAATAGGCGTTACTTTTGCATGTTTGAAACGTGCCAGAGGAAAGGGAGAGATTGAAAATTTTAGTTAGAGTCAGAGCAAGAGAAGGAGACAAAGTGCAGATAAGATACAAGGGAATAGGACCGAGGGAACAGGTGGTGGGGCGGGAGGTATGGAGCAGAGCTGTAGCGGGAGGTACGGAGCTCTTCTGCTGTAGCAGGTGCAAATGAGCTTAGGACAGCTGAAGGACTGTGGTTAGAGGAAATGTTCGAAGTGGATGGAGAGAGATGAGAGATCTCTTCCCTGATCATAGAAATCTACTCAGTGAAGTTGGTAGGAGGAGGCATGACAGGGCGCGGAAGAGAGTTAAAAGCATGTAATAGTAGTTTGGGCTCATGCAACTAAAACTTAATTGAGCTGGCTAAGCACCATAAGTCACAGCAAGGGCGCATAATCCATTATTGCAGCATGGAATATTGTCCTTTAATGTAATTTGTGTAGTGCATATATAATGTGCTTACCTGGTAGATGTGGTATTGTCAATATCAAAAGGGGCTAATTTGTATGGAAGGCTTATAGCCTTAATTCCTTTTGAAGCTGGGACCCCCCACAGAGGTCAGATGACAGAAGGGGTAATGTAAATTACATAAAAATGTGAACGCTGCAAGGTGTAAGATTCTACACGTGAAAAGCCTGAATGTCTGACTTCAGCCATATGTCCTGTACCTCTTGATTGATGATTCAATATCTTTGATATGTTAATGGCCATTATCCTTGATCCAGTATCATATCTAAAAAGGAAAAAACATGAATATTTACCCACCAAATAATAAGTAAGCCTCTATTTTGTTAAATTTGGAATGTGACAAGCGTCCTCTTCTAAACAAGCCCAAACATGATTGGCATAAATTAACCATAGGGGAAGGAATGGGATGTCCGCCATATTGGGTCGCAAGTATGGTTAGCACATACCTATAGAATGGGAAAATAACAAATTTGTAGATGCAATTATTATTTCTGTGGGAGGTACATAAGAGAAGATTGAACCAAATGTTTACATTTGGATTGATGTTTTTTGGAACACAAGGGGGTGGTCACTCATTATCGCTATAGGTACGCCTTAACTCCACCTCTAGACCAGGCGTGGTAATCCATAGGGTATATATCCAATGATACTTAAATGTCTTAGTACTTGCTTGGGGCCAGAATCTAATTCTAAGTGAGTCACCGTCTTTCTTACCAGAGACCCCCTGGAGCAGAAGTGTTACTTTGAAATAATTGATTAAGTAATTAGGACTTCTGTTATTTCCTCCCTTTTGTTTTTATCTGTGGTTGGTGTAAATAATTAGTTTTTTCATCTATTTTTTGAATGCACTGTGACTATTTTTTGCTCATAATAAATATTCCTTTATTAAGTTCTGCCTTTGTCTGGTTAAGAATTACGTTACCTGAAGAGACTAATTAGTAATTTTGCAAGTCCTTAAATATTGGGCTAGTTTGTATTTGGTGGGATTTTTATTATTAAGTTTACCTGGGGGACTAAGGCACCCCGTTTATGAATTATCTTGGTTGTGGCAGTGTTAAAATAGTAACATTTATATTATTATGCTTAAGTGTGGGTCGGGTTAAGAGGGATTTTGTCATTATTTCCCGTCTAGTGCAGACAAATAGTGAACTTTAACCCTTTCACCACCACAACTACATTACGCACACCCTTGAAGTAGGATGAGTTTGTAACACCATAAGCGCTACAGCCTGTTGTAGTGGTTGTAGTGCATGGGTGTGTTGTCCCCTGGTTCTGTATTAAACCATTTTCATGTGGTTTTACAAAAACTAAGGTTCCCGCAAGCCCCATTGGCCTGGTCTACTCTTGCAATATTGATAATGTGACATTCACACTTCCATATAGGCAATATCAATTTTGAACTAAGCCTTTTTAGGTTCCCTTGGCGCTGCTCACCTCTCCACCTCCCACATCATGGAGGAGGTATCTTCTCTTCTAGTGTGGTCCAATCAAATATATATAAGGAGCACTGGAGACCTAATGCACGTACACAGCAAGTGCAGCATGCGTATTTAAACTTTCCCATAGAAAAGCATTGGATCAATGCTTTATTATGCGGCTTCTGCATTCATGTGACCATGTTCAGCAAAAGTGTCTCTATTATCTGTCATACTTACAGCCACTAGGAAAGGACTTAATCCTGCATTGTAAACAATGCAGTTTCTCACTGTATATAGATAATAAGAGAGCGCAAATACAGGTAAATAGCCAATTCACTATTATCAACTTGGTGAATAAATTAAATAATACAAGCAGCTAAAAACACATTGAAGATTTCCCAATCTTATATATACAGTATGTTAGAATTGTGTTAGCGCTTTGTTAGAGAAACCCTTAAAGTAAGATAAAAAAGGGTGCTTCCACAAGTATTCTTATGAAGAAAAAATATTAATAACCATTACTATAATTGAGTGTCTGTTGGTTATTATTACACCTTACTTTTATTCACAATGTAAAATGGAAATGTATAAAGAATCTTCTAAGACAAGGTGTATATAGATATCCAGAGTCCTTTGGTGTTGAATGGGTTAATATTTGTTGATGCAGCACAGTTCACTGATATAGATCACAGTAGTTTGTAACAGCAGGATGATACCTTTAGAAGGATACAAAAAGAGTCCTCATAGTGTAACACTGTTTATTTGCAACATAAAAAAAAAAACCTAACCCCCAAAAGGAAGCCTTACATTAATAAATGGTGATACTTGTTTCCAAGGTACCACAAATAAGCAGATATACAGAAGTCTCTCTGCCGTGATATCCACTTGTGTTGCTGGAGAGACGGCAAGTGTCCTGGAAAGTGCTTCCGTTCACTCTGTATTCGCACGGAGAGCCGTTAGCACTTCAACGCATTTCGCCCCGTTATCCCTGGCTTTCTCAAGATAGTGCGCAGCCACACACAGCGGTATTTTACACTTTTGTGATATTGCGGATTTGAATTCTTAAAGCGGTAGACGGTAAAATATATATTTTTTCCCCTTTCCATCTAATCAAGTTCATAAATGCACTTCTAAATGATTAGGGCATACAGCACACAGCATATTAAAGTGTATAACATACATAGAAAATATCACCAACTTCAAATCATATTAAAAAATATCTTATAAAAACCTTCACATTAAAATAATTATTTGTAGTTAAACCTAATTACGGATTCATAAAAACAGCTTTATATCAAAATGTAAGTCAACTTGGCAACAGGAATGCTCATGAATGTTATATGAGGTAAATAAAAAACATGAAACAAAAAACGTGAAACAAAAATTAAAAGTGGATGAGCTCTATTTTCCTTATTAAATATTGTGGATATGTGGAGCTCCTATTCTTATATGTATAATATAATATGTATAATATAAGTACAGACATTCCAACTCTCCTGGTAGCTCCGGAAGTCTCCCGCATTTTAATAGCGGCTCCCTAACGCCCGCAAATAAATCCAATATCCCGGTAATCGTTTGAATCCTCACCAAGGATATGCTGTCAGAGCACCATGGGGGACCAGGCAGCCCTGGTTAAAACTAGCAGTGTTGGGGCAGGTGGAATCAAGCACTATGGCCCCTGGGGCTCCTACAGCTTCTTTACAGATACCTCCCCGGTATGGGACCTTCATTGTTAGGGTTGGGGAATGCCATACACCTGCCCTCATACATGGCACTAGTGAGGCAAAATATATTAGATTTCAATAGCAATTAGTCCTTGTAAAGGAATAGCCAGCAATGTGTTAGTAGTGTATGAAACATAAACCAGTCATTCACGATGTCTGACACTGCAGCTACAACAAATTATACTTATTATCCTCAGCCAGCCATTACAGCAGAAATGCCAGCCCTTAGTGGAAAAGGACAGGTAGGTATACAGTGCAAACCAAATAACATAATTTCTTAATAAAAATATAGGTTTGTCTGCATATACTGTACACCAAGCACGTCAAACTCAAAGGCTAGCACGGGCCAAATAAACAAGGTTTGTCGACAGTATGCGACTTTGGAGTTCAGCCTCTGGTAAACCCCCAAAGGCGCCGTCCGCACCTTGTGCCAAAGCGGATCCTTCCGCTACTTCTTGAAACCCTGTGACCCTCCGTGCACCTCCAGGTCCTCCACTATCCAGCAGCGGCCATTGAAACACTGACCAACACACACTCACTGACAGACACATACTCACTCACTGACAGGCACACACACCCTGACAGACACACACACACTCTCTGACAGACACACACACACATTTACACAATCTTGCACACACTCACATAATTTTATTTATTGTTCCCTACCTTTGGGAGCTGGTGTGGGGCCTGGAGTCCAGTGGGGATCTTCTCTCGGGAGCTCAGTCTTCCTGTTCCCTTGCACACAGTTTAATGATGCCGGAATTAGGGATGCACCGAAATTAAAATTCTGGGCAGAAACTGAAAATTCAGGATGCCCTTGGCCGAAAACCGAAAATGACTATTTTCCCTAAATGATTTTAAAATAGATTTTTTTCTATAATTTTATTAATATTAGACTTTTTAATCAATTTTTTTTATAACAAAATAAAAGATAACACACAGTAATAATATACTTATTAGTTTAGCATAAAAGGGTATAAGGGTATAAAGTACCCATTTGATGGCAATAAGAGCACGTCACACTACAATTCAATACAAAACTCCCTCAATATACGCACGTTTTATGCACATTGCAGGAAAATCTATTAGGTAATGCAACAGGCTTGTGTTATTACTGCCCTCCCACAAGTCATTAAACAAAATGCATTTCTCATTCAATATGCATGGCACATGCTCTGTCTCTACAGGTGCATTCAACATGCAGACATGTTGAACATTCTGACATAGAACTTCACACAATGTTACTAATATTCTGAGGCAGAATGTTCTATGGACACTGGGAGTTGTGGAAAAGCAATTCCAGGGCAGAGTTTAGAAAATGGAGCCATCACTATGTAATTTGAATTAATGTCTCTGATGCTGATTTTTCATCTTTAGACGTTTGCCTCAGAATATTTTTTTTTTTACAGAACCCCCAGTCTGTTGCCATGGTATGGCATTGCATATGCTCTTCCTTAATGGATATGTTTGTCAGAGAAGGGCCATTCATGCACTAAATACACGATATTAGACAATTGAGTAAAATGCCTCCCAGCCCAGAACTAGTCACACACACTCTCCTTGCAGCTGTGGGATAACATGGGGCCCCTGTGAAAGCTGATTGGGGAGCTTTCTGCTATAGAGGACTGCCATTCCTAGTAAATCTCTATAGGACAGCGCTACCCATCATGCTCAGCCAACCAAAGAAGTGATCTGTGACTGAGCACCATGGGAAGTGGAGTCCACAGCAGCCGGAGTGTTTTCTGTTCCACTCACCGCTGCCGATGTCGAGCTGTTCCACTGGAATGGTGCTGGCTGGTACCACAGACACTGGATTCTCCTGATCAGACTCTCTGCACAGTCTTCAACCCTGCTGGCTCTCGCAAAAAGCAGCTCTGGATCCGGCGTGCTCGAGTTACGTGACGAGGCAGAAGCCCCTCCTACTCTTTCGGCTCTCTTTGAAAGAGTCTATGTGCCGAAATGGGATAGGCCCATTTTCGGCTGAAAATTTCGGCAGCTGAAATTCTGGTGCATCCCTAGCCGGAATTACGTCATATTCTGGCACCCAGCATCACTACAGAGGGCATGTAAGGGAGCAGTGAGGAGCAGGAAGACTGACCTCTCCTCACCGGCCGGGTAAATTTTAGCAAAGAAGGCACCTGCAATGTGGGGAGCGCGGGTGCCCACTCTGCCTTAGTAAGCATGGTAAACTCGCGGGTCACTGGGCCGCAAAGATATTCATCATTAGCCGCGAGTTTGACATGCTTGCTGTACACATATAATAGTGTTTGTCTATAAAATGACTTTTATATGTATATTTTTCGATTTCCTTTTCAAAAATCAGTTAAGAATTTCCCCCCTCCCCTTGTATATACTGTGTGTATCTGTGTGTCAGTGTGTGTGTATATACCAGTGTGTGTATGTGTCAATGTGTATGCATGTGTCAGTGTGTTAATAGGGTGTAAGTAGTTGCAGTATGTTGTTAAATAAAATGTCATGTCCTTGTTCGTAAATGTTGGCGGTGGCGACTACCAGGGGGGAGAGAGGGGTATTGGGAGTAGCTGGTGAAATAACCTCCTTGAAATTAGTTTTTGCAAGTTGGGATATCTGTGAGTAGGGCTGATAAAATGAAATATTAGCATATAGAGAGACATACAAGTGACTAATGATATATCCATGTTACACAGAATGTGACTGAAGCAGGTAGCAGTGGCAGTTGGAAAATATTACATTTAAGGTGGGTAAAAATAAATAAATTGATATGCATGATAAAATCTTGAGATGGTCCTCCAGAAGGTTGCCTTGTTATTATACGGTGGTTTAGCATTTGGATCTCTTGAGTTCTGTGCGTGTGTCAAAACAGCTTTTAACTCATGCATGCACTTATTGCAGTGGCTCAGCTGTTGGAGCTTTCGAGTTATATGGCAAAATAGCCTTTACCCATGCATGTGCTTATGTTACAGTCAGACTTTGTCATATTGCTTAATTGGTGTGAGAAACTTTTGCTTTGTCCTGAATGCCAACTCACCAATTTACTGAATTACTGCAAGACATCTTTTACATCTTGGCAAAGTCCTATTGAATGAAACAAATTGACATGGATGACTTGTGCTTTTTATATGGTATTTGCTTATATCACATGCTTACACTGTGTCTGGCGGTAGAGCAGCAAGTTGGTTTGCGTTGGGAAGGTGTTTGCAGTTACTCTCATCACCCGGAGGACTTACTATATCATTGTTTTGGGAGTTTCAATAAAGCATCTGGATTTATATTGTATGGACTTAATTGGACTGGCTTTATGGAATATTGGGTATGAGGTAAAAACTTGTAACAGTGTAACACTTGATTGACCTTCAGTCATTAAATTAAAAATATTTTATTCCAGCTGGTATATTTATGGTTTGTTTAGTTCTTGTTATTTGCCTTTTGATGGATCTTTCTATTTCTTGATGATATTTTATGATTACTTTATGTGATTAGCTTTGCCAGAATAATTTTTATTGTGATGCCCATTGTTGCCAAACTAAAGGTTGCTGATAGACCTGACTCATAAAGCTTTTGGATGCTTACATGCAAGTTCTGTCACATTGGCACTATACCGCAATTACCTTGCAAATATGTTTCCCCATTCTTCCAGCTGATTGTTAGCTTTTTGGGGTGAAAAAGGGTAGCTTATCTTGTGGCATAGTCCTGTCATTCAGGGCCTATGGAGGCAAATATATAAGGTGACTGAAGACCCTACCCTGTTAAAGCTTGAGGTTCCTCTGTCACATCACTCAGAATGGTCCATGCACTGCAGGTATATAAGAAAATACATTCTTCCACACCTTCTAAATTCAGCAAAAGCATTTATTTCTCTGTTTTGGAGGCGACACATTTCCCCACCTCTGTCACTGTGAGTTTCTAGGGTTGAGGAAGCAGAACAAACTAATAAGATGTGTGCGGATAGTCCTAAGAAACAGGAGGTGATGATTTTATTGGATAAAGTTAATCTCCTCTCCACACTTCCCTCATGAACAGATGAATGTTCATTGCATAGGGAATGATAGTTAATGCATAACTTGTTGGGCGCTCTTCAAGTGATTGGCTCCCCTCTGGCGAGAGTTGAATCGGAGGAACCCCTTCTATTCCTGTTTGAGTTTTTTTCCGCACTCCTCATTTCTCTTCTCTTTTCTTTTCCCTTCCCTCCATTCCCCTTCATCTCCCTTATTCTATTGGTTCTCTCTACTCTGCTAGCACTGGTATTATATAACTCTCTTTTTGTGGAGGAGCCTTTTTTAGCATCAGGATTGTGGTTTTAAAGTGCTTGACACCTTTAGCTACTCCAAACTGAAGAGGAATGGGAGGTGGCATGAAAGGGAGCAATTCATGTTGGTATAACCTGCCTATAAATATGTTCTGCATGCTGCTTCCCTGTCATACAATCTTACAGTATTTATGGTATATGATTTTTAATCATTTGTCTCTATCTTTGGTACAATAAACATTTATTGAACTTAAATTACAGATTTGGTCCATCCTTTTTTTTTCATTATTTTACATGTTTTTAGTTGCCCTGGAGTTTTTATGATGCATTGGCGGGGAGGTTGGGTGAGTAGCAGCCTATATAAAATACTTTTTTTGTAATTTCTTTAACCTGGAATAACCCTTTTTATTTCTTATTTGTTATGTAGCAGCAGTGTTAATTTTGTCGACTACATTTTATAATTTTTATTTATATATACAGTACCGGCTTTACATGCATATAACATGATTTATATTGTGACTTTGTAGAGAACATGCCTTATGTTGATGGCTAGCTGAAGCATAGTAAACCCCTGAACTAGGGGAAACATCCTGGTAAAGTACATAGTAAAACTGCAAGGAAGTTAAAGGGTGACTTCAAACACCATGACTACTTCTGATTTTAGAAGTGGACATGGTGGTAGGAGTCAGTATGTGCAGTATTTCTTCAGTGTGCATTGTGCACTGGAAGTGGGTGTATTAGGCTTCTCCCTTGCAGGCTCTTAATGTCTCCTTCATTCCTTCCTTCCCTCCTGCCTACCCAATCAGCTCAGTTCCCCTCCACGCCCCCTATTCCCCTACCCTTGCTGGCTCAGAACGTGCGCATGTGCTCTACATGAGAAGCCTTTGAGTGCACCTCTGTGACTTTAGGAGGGGATCTAAAGAATAATGCCCAATAGGGCATCATTCATTAAAAAACATATGCATTAAAAAAGGATGGAGTAACCCTTTACACATGCAGACAATCAGAAAAGGTATATGTGTAGGGAAGATTCTATTTTCAAATATGGCTTTTTTTCCAGAGGACAATGCTGTATTAAAATACAGGACGGAATGCTTTAGAGCAGTAGAGATTGCATAAACATAGCAGAGGGTTAAAATACAGAGATAATGGGGTTAGGTCAGAGCAGGAGAGATTACGGGAGAGATTACAGAAAGGTAACTGACAGGCTTTCTAGAATGCCAAAGGACTTTGTCACATCAAGCTCATTTGAGTTTGTTTTGTACAAGCTACATTAATTTGTAGCCTTTGCTTATCTGAACATTTCTCATGGTGAAATGGTGCTGTATGTTCTTTAATTAGATGTGTTATTTATTGTAAATTTAATATGGATATTATAAAATGGACTTACCTTTAACATATAGTTGTTGGATCCCTTGCTGGAGAATGGAATTCAGTCTCAATCTGTGTTAAATGTAGCCCAAAAAAATCAGTTTATATAATTAATCATAAAAAATATATATATGGATGGTTAATCTCCGCTGTACATCAACCAACAAAGTTGGTGTTCAAGTAGAAAAAAAAACCTGCAGTACCAAGATGAGACTCCAGGGGAGACTCCACTAAGTGGAGAAAAAAAAAAGAGAACACAGAACGCTATATACAAATGTCAAAAGACAAATGTAGCGAGCTGTGTATACCTGGAAAGATACCGTAGTCTAGGAGAAGTCTATTATATACATTATGTACAAATGTCAAAATATCCCTAAATAAAGTAAATTAAAAAAGTAGATAGAAAGAACATAAACCCTGGATGATATACATATATCACTATTATAATAAAAGAGACCGCAGACAGCTACTGTGAGCTTTAATTAATCTGGTTCGATATGCTACTGCAGTATTAACACTATTATATCTAGTATATCAGACAGGGAGCAAAAGAGTAGATTAAACTACCACCTCAATCTAGCCTCTAGTGTACAAAGGCACTTAGTGTAGTACAATAATCCCAAACTATATAAAGTCTCAAAAATGCTGATTGGGGCAGCGTATCCAGTAATCACTTAGATAAGCACATAATAGTATAGAATGCTGCCTCCTAAGAGAACCAGTAGAAAGGGTATAATAGTATATATACACAAAAATAAGATGAGGCCATATATAAAAGAGGATTGTAGGAGGTACAAAGCATAGATATCATGAAGTTTAGAATGCTCACGGCATATCTATAGATAGAGTATAAGTTACAAAGAAGTCCTCTGAGAGAAAGTGAAAAAGACAGATAGTAACAAGTACTGCATAAAAAACTTGCAGTCTAAATGGTAAATTATCTCTCACTTCCTAAATGTAACTACTAGACCTCTACAGTGGTAGATGAATATAACATAGTATCTACTTAAAGTAAAAAAAGGTAACAGTGAAACAAATTCAGTGCCATGCCGTGATCAATGTGTAGTGTCCATAGAAAATAAAAATCAATTTGTCTTTTGACATTTGTATATAGCGTTCTGTGTTCTCTTTTTGTTTTCTATAATTAATCATAGACTGGTGCACCAGGATACTTCACAATAGACAAACAGGATTAACATACAAAACAAATGGTTTTATCTAGCAAATGATCAATTCCTAAATTTTATGCAAACCTCTAGGACAGGGGTAGGCAACCTTTTAGCAGCACTGTGCCGATATAGGATTGTGGTGTCCCGTAGCGTGCCGGTCCTTTTATTTTTTTATTTTTTTTAAGTGAGGTGTGTATGCTGCCGTATTCTGCTTGTGTTATTTTTACTGTGGTTGCTTTTTATTGTTGTATTTGTGCGTACAGGAGCTATTATATTGTATATGTTCAGGAGTAGTTTGTGGTATCGTGTATGATACATATGAATGTGGGCTGTTTTTGGGGGTTGCTTGTGGAATTGTGTGTGGATTGATATGTCACATTGTGTGTTTGGTAGTGTGTGTATGTGTGGGGGCTGTTTGGGGTATTGCATGTGAGAGGCTGCATGTGGGGTTGTGTGCATGTATGTGGATTGTTAGTGGTGTTGAGTTTGTGCGGATTGTGTGTATGTTTGTTTGTGGGCTGTTCGGATTATTTGTATGAGAGGAGGGTTATTCTGCATTTCTGTGTATATCTAGCAGTGTGTGTGGCTTCCCTGGGTTCCCAGGTACAGGTCAAGGACAGGAGCTGCAACAGCAGCTGCAGGCTGCTCTACTACAGATCCGAGATCACTACCTCTATGTGCTGCAATGTATAAATTGAGGACTGTCCTTCACCACCTTTTCGTATTAGCAGATATCTAACATTTTACTGGGACTCCTGATAGGCCTGAGCCTGTTTGGCTCTAGCAGCCTTGAGTGCCGTGCAAAGACACCTCGAGTGCCGTGCATGGCACTAGTGCCGTAGGTTGCCTACCCCTGCTCTAGGATGTATGCAAATGTCCATGGAACGTGTGCCCCTTTCTAAAACAACAGTTTATACACTCCCTATAATTAGGTTTTTTTTGTTTTTTTCATCGAAAGAAAATTTGATTGAGCATACAGTTATTTGCAGTTGTGATATTATCTTTGGTCTTCCTCCTACATATCAGAAAAATGTCATTTTATATTGCATACCTTACAAAGGCCTCAATTTAATATTGTTGGATAAGCTTTTCAAATTATTTAAACTATTTTTGGATAAACTTTTAAAATTATTTTATTTTATGAATTTTTAAAAATTGTGTAATAATTTGATATATTGCTATTATTTTTACACGTATGAAATATTTTTTTATATTTTAATATTTTGAAAAAAATATTTTAAACATTAACCACCCCTACTCCCCTCCCCCACCCCCCTCCCCCCCAAAAAAGCTTATGAACAATATTAAATTGAGGCTAATATTGGAAGGTTTGAAATCCGAACAGAGAGTTGGCGTGCCTTTTGGGGTATGCCAGTGATGACACTTACATTACCACAGAAGCCCAAAGTGGGCAGTACTGCCTGGAAAGAGGGTATCGCTGCCCAAAGAAGGGGCATGTCAACCTGGTATGAATGCTCACCAAGCATACTAACAACCTCCTAGTCAGACCCACTCAGGGCAGACCATGCACAGAGCACTGCTGAAACACTCTCTGCATAGTCCTAGTGTCCTGACTTCTTGACCAGGGAGAGTGTGTCTAATAATCAGGTTGCACTAGGAGACAGCACTCAGGTTGTGCTTGAAGATAGTTCCATGGTGTACCTAGATGCTGCATACCTGAAAATCGACTCAGTGGCACAGAACACTGAATTCAGGACTGTCCTGTTGAATCTGAGACTTTTGGTAGGTATGATATCGTAATGCTAGGTTTGCATTAATTAAGAGATTTTGCACTTCTGAACTATATATTGTGGAGCAGACCGTTCTCTCATTTTCAGTGGATTTACATCTGCATCTGCATTATTGATTGGTTTATGCATTCGCTTGGCACATGGTCTTTTCGTTTATGGATATAGCATTTTTCTTTACAGAAATCACCTTTCCACACACAATTTGTTAAATAGAAATAGTACCAAATAGCAATGAAAATATAAATCGTTGAATAAAAAAGCCACAAAACTAAAGCAAAAAAAGAACAAGTCAGAAACATCTGTTAACCTCTTAAGGACACAGCTTCAAAAGCTTGTCTTACCCTTAAGGACACAAGCCATTTTTGCATCTTTTGCGGTTTGTGTTCAAACGCAATTTGCATCTCTGTCATTTACTGCACCATTTACATATTGTATACCATTTTTAGAGGGCAAAAAGGAATTTAATTTGATGTCACATATACATAGATAAATTCTCATTAATTATAGAAAACAATAGCCAAAAAATGGGGGGGGAAAAACATATTTTTTTCCCACAATTTAGGCAATAATAGCATGTGCATAATGTGTCCAGCTTACGAAAAGTAATTCAAAATAATTTCATTTATGTGTCTTGATTTATAGACTACACAATATGTGTAGGATTTCAACTTATTTTGAAAGTTACAGGATGCAAAATACAAGGACTGAAATAAAATATCAATGTGAAACAATTTTAGAAGTTGATATGTTTGTCTTGCAGGTTTAGTAGCCATCACAGAAAACAAAATTGCCACACAAAAGTATATATTTATATAAAGTAGACATCACAGGCTATTTACCTAAGATTATTTTGACACTTTTTACGTAGCGATTTCATCACCAATCACTGCTTAAATATTGGAGTAAAATTGCATGATTTTGCTGTTACATGACGAAAAGTCATGATTTTATTAAAGACACGGAGGCGAGTATTGCATATCCCTTTCTTTACTGTCCACCAATAGCAGCAAAGGATACAAACAGAATGAAAAAATAATGAATATTCAGTAACATAGGCCCCTCCCTGATTAAGTCCCAGTATAACGCCAGCATCTCCTGCCCATAATCCTCTTTCTGAAGATGCGACACTAAAACAGTCCGGAACAGGACAACAGTACAACTCAGGACCAAAGCCATAGTATCATCACTCCAATAGCAGAAGAAACACATCAGGATAATGACAAAACAAACTCCATCCCTAGGGGAACTCCTCACATGCTGAAGACTTGACATTCCATCGATCCAAATCAGGCTGTGAAAACACAAAGTACTTGAGACCAACATCAGGGCCAGTTGAAGCAGAGCCCCACATACATCCCCAATATTAACATATAAAACCCAAACTCCCTCAGGTACTTAACAAAACCTCCCCTGTAATACAGGCCCCACTTACGGTACCCACGAGCCCGTACATGTCTCAATACATCAATAACAAATAGGGTGGGGAAAACAAATGTACATAAAGTGAGAATTACAATACGGGTGGGACAATACTCGCCTCTGTGTCTGTAATGGACCGTCTGGCACCCCGACTGGGTACCTCCATTACTGGATGCTCCTAGCGCTTCCAGAGGGCTCCAAGCACTCCGCCAGACACCACAACCACCGCAGACCCCACAAACAGCCGTGGCTTGGTTGGGGTCTCGCTGTCTCCTGCCCACCCGGGACCTCCGACAAGGCTCCAGGTTCCAGTGGACGAACATCTCCTCCAAGAGAGTGAAGCAGGAACAAGCTCTTAAAAGAGCTTAGAAGTGATTATTCAAGGGAGCATACAGAGCATAACAATCCCTTGTAGTGATATCGCCGGTTACCCCCAATAAGAGACAGGACTCTAGATTGAGGGTGAAGAAGAACTGACTCTAATAAGCATTTATTCCTGCTTATATACAACTTTCCCAGCAAGGTTACCACCCACGTGGACCTTGTGGGGCACTGGAACTGTAAATTTAACAACCAATAAAATAAAGGCACATGGATAAGCACACCCACTTTTTACAATGAGAATCCTCCCCTCTGCTTGAGAGATAATTGAGTTAATTACCTTATCAACTCAATTATCTCCAATCTAAAAAACATACTTTTATGCCATTTTTGTAACTTTGTGAGTTTACATGCAATATCAATAAAACTATATATATTATATTTTTATAACCAGCATAATTTGGGGACAAACATATCCAAAATTCACTTGAATCGGTTAAGTGGTTCAGGAGATAGGTGGAAGTCCAACTGGTCTGGCAGTGTCCCTGGGACAACGCCCTGCTGGAAAATAATGGAACAGGGGGAGGGGAAGAGGCACACCTTCCCATGGATTCAAAGGGGCAGAAAAAGTGTCCCAAAAGTTTCAATATGTCCATACAGTGTTTTTAAAAGGCCAGCACTAGTCCAAATAAAAGTCCATAAGCCCAAGTAATGGTTTTAAAGGGCCATACACCCCAGGGCCATAGTCATGTGGCAAGAGGCTGGCAAGCAGGCTTCTCCATAAGCCAGGGGATTAGAGTAGTTTGGCACATAGAAAGCCAGTGGCAAATGGCAGTTTAATAAAATCATGACTTTTTGTCATGTAATAGCAAAATAATGCAATTTTATGACAAGACATGGATTCCCTCGACCAGTCTGCCATCTTCATGAGATCTTCCAAGCGTGCTCCTGAGGCCATAATTGATGAGGCTGAAGCCCCCCTAACTGAGTGCGTGCCAAAGAGCGTAGTATCTACACCGGCTTGAGTCAGTAGCCACTTCACCCAGCATGACAGCGTGGTGCTGGTGATGGGGGCAAAGGGAGGACGTAAGGATAAAAACAGTTGGGGAGAGGTTGTAGAACGGTGAAGCTTGGTGCGATCCTCATATTCAAGTAAGCAGGCCACCGGGCACAACTCTGGATTAGTTGGGAAACTCGGATAGGGCATCAATTTAATAGACATCTTAGTACGCCTACCGATATTGAATGTCACTCCCTCCGGGGTGTAGGATCTGGCATCAAAGTCCAAGGCGCGTCCGAGACCCAAGACATCTGAGACCGTCTTGCAGGAGATGAGGAAGCATAGGCAAACCAATTTGGCCGATAACTGCCGCAAGGAAAGAGAAGTGTTATTGGGCCAGGCAGTGAGCAATGATAATACTGTTGAAATGTCCCAGGTTGCAGAGTAGCGAGGCCTAGGAGGCTGGGAGAGGCGAGAGCCCCTGAGGAGTCTACATACCAGGGGTGTTGGCACGCGGGGCACCTGGCAAATCCCTGGTGTGTCGAAGAAATGGCCAACCGGTAGAGGTTGATGGTCCAATAGGCCTTACCTGCCTCAAAGAAGGAAGACAGGAATTGGAGAATCATGGTCACAGGTGCTGAAATGGGATCCATGTCCCTAGCCAGGCAACAACCAGCCCAAGCTCGCCAAGCTGACCCATATGCTCGTCTAGTGCCGGGCGCCCATGCGTCCACCAACAGGCTTCTAGTAGTCTCCAAAACTCCTTGGATCTCCCAGGGTCCCCTGAAAACCGCCATGCTAGGAGGGGAAGGGAGCCCTCTGACAGGAGGGGGTGACAGCATCCCGTCAGATCCTGCAGAAGGTCCTGGAAGGATGGCAACAGCCTGGGGTAGTCCACTGTCATCTCGAGAAGTTGAGGGAACCAAGGATGCGTCTCCTAGAATGGTGTTACCAGGACTAGTTCGGCCTGATGTCTGCGAGAGTGGAGGAGTGTGCGAGGTATCATGGAGAACGTGGGGAAAGCATACAGCAGGTCTCCGCGCCAGTTTTGCAGGAAGGCGTCCACTGCCTCCGCCGCAGGGTCCGGTCTCCAGCTGAAGAACTGGGGAAGCTGGGCGTTGAGCCGGGATGCGAATAGGTCTATAGCAAAAGGCCCCCAAAGAGATAACACAGCGGAGAATACGCCTGTGTCCAATTTCCAGTTGCTAGCGTCCGAGAGATAATGTGAACTCCAATTGACCTGGACATTGTGCAGACCAGGTAAATACTCCGCCTGAACTACCATGTTCCGTTCCAGGCAAAATTCCCAGAAGTCCTTCGCCAAATCTGCCAGGATCGCAGACTGTGTTCCACCCATGTGGTTGACATATCTCACTGCTGATACGTTGTCCATGCGGAGGCGAATGCATATCCGTGCAAAGCTGCGGATCGCAAACGAGCCTGCCAAGAGTTCCAACACGTTGATGTGGAGTCGGGACTCGGAGTCTGACCACCGACCCCCAGTTGACACTCCCTCGCAGTGGGCCCCCCAACCATGGAGGCTTGTGACTGAGTCGATGGTGAATTCCAGCAGCGAGCAGAAAATTGCCCTGCCGTTCCATGCGGATAGGTTGAGGATCCACCATCTCAGCTCGTCCTTCGTCTCGCTGTCCAGCGATACCAGGTCTGTGTAGGAGGCGCTGCCTCTCAGGTGGGCTATCTTCAGGCGCTGAAGAGCGCGGTAGTGGAGCGGGCCCGGGAACACTGTCTGAATGGACGATGTTAGTAGGCCGATGACCGAGCCAACTGTCACAAGGTGAGTTGCGGACGGGTGAGGGACCTTCCAAGTTCCTTGCTGATCGACCGAATTTTGGTCATCGGAAGGCTCAGCATCACCTCCGTCGAGTCCACGAGGAAACCCAGGAATTCCAGGTGAGTCAGGCAGGACTTCTCCCAATTGATAAGGAATCCCAGGCGGGAAAGCAAATCTATGGTCTGCCGAAGGTGCGTAAGGAGGATGGAGCGATCCTGAGCCATGAGCAGAATGTCGTCCAGGTAAACTATTAGGTGAATGCCCCGACTGCGCAGCCAGGCCATAGCTGGGTGCAGCAGCTTTGTGAAACACTGCGGTGCTGATGATAGGCCAAAGGGAAGGCAGGTAAAACACCAAATCCCGTCCTGCCATATAAAGCGAAGCAGGTCGCAGGACGCCTCGGCCACTGGCACTGTCAGGTATGCAACCTGCAGGTCCAGCTTCGCCAGCCAGTACCCGTGAAGGAGTAGATCGCGCAACAGGTGAATACCCTCCATCTTGAAATGGCGGTATTGAACCATGGCATTGAGGGGGCGCAGGTTTATGACCGGGCGCATTTGTCCGCCCTTCTTTTTCACCAGGAAAATATTGCTTATAACGCCAGAGGGGCCACGAGGGGCCAGTTCTATCGCTCCTTTGGAGAGGAGAGTGGATAGCTCGTCGTCTATCAATCTGCGATTCTGAAGGG
This sequence comes from Pelobates cultripes, assembly GCA_933207985.1. Lineage (NCBI taxonomy): Eukaryota > Metazoa > Chordata > Amphibia > Anura > Pelobatidae > Pelobates > Pelobates cultripes. Next base: position 224,011,645 of record OW240913.1, read on the forward strand.
ACAAGCAGATCGTCAAGCAGATCGTCCGAGGAGCGGGGAAACTATCAGGGTCCCCTACAAGTTCTATCCGAAACCCACGGATAGTGTCCCATACCCAAGCGTCGGATGTTACGGCCGACCAAGCTTGGAAAAAAATTTGGTCTGCCCCCTGCACAAACATGAGAAAAAAACAGAGGTTTGGGTAAACTCACCATATGGGCATCTGGAACCCGTGTTTCCACGGAAACCTCTTAATCACCACAGGCATCCACGGGACTGGAAGAACGGGGAACAGGTATTCGCCTACTGGTAGTTGGAGCGTTATTGGTAAGAGCCTCGTCCCGAGCCACGAGACTGGAAACAGGGACGGCCGGACAGATGGCTCCTGGATCTGCCACCCCTGAAATACTCTCTTCATGGAGGCTTGTGCTCTCCTTGATGAAGGAGTCGCCAAACAGTAGGCTTTGGGCGTCCTTGCCAACTTCCATGAGAGCCAGGTTGGCCAATTTTGGCTCAATTTTGAATAGGAAGGCCATGGAGAGGGAGACATTGACACTCCCAGCAATGCAAATTGCTCTCTGGACCCAACCACGTAGGTCTTCAGGGTCAACCATGGGTTTCCAGTTCTGGCGTCTTCTGCTAAGTCAAAGAGCTTCGCTAGTGGCCCAAGATGCCAAGATGTTTGTCCTGGCATGACTTAAGGGCTGAGTGTAGACCCTTGCATGGGTTTCACCCCAATTTTGTCAAGAATTGGGTCATCTTGGGATCCACCTCGGGGGTATCGCACACCTTATTGGGCACTACTGGCCTGGGACACTCTGCCCTCAATTTATTGCGGGCTGCTTTACTGAGAGGGTGTCGAACCCAGGTCTCCAGATATTTAGCTACATGGTCCGCTGGGAGCCACTCTGCCGACCTAGAATGGTGAAGCTCATCTGGGTCGAAGAGAGGTTCACCTAGCGGATCCATGACAGCGGACCCCGCAATAGCGGGGTGAGTCGCCCCTGAATCCCCTCCGGACATCTCTGCCTGAGCAGAGGAAAGGAGGTCAAAAACCCTCTCAGCAGCATCTTTCTCAAAGTCGGTATCTGACTCAACCATAGCCTCCTCACTAGATCCGATTTCAGAGTCGGAGTCGCTCTCAGGTTGTACTCTAGCACATTTCCATAGCCACGCCCATTCTGCCTGGCGCGGAAAGGCTATCTTGCGTGGAAGGGACATGCTTTCTGGGGTGACCAGTCTCATGGGTTCTGGAGGCAGAGGGAGTGGAGTGCTTAGTTTTATGGGTAGCCTTCCTGGGTGTCTCTTCAGGCGGGTCCATAGAAGGACGCAATTGAGTTGCCGTGGAGCCCACATTCTGCCCATACATAGGACGTGGAAGCAGTGCCTGGGATATAGTGTGGGAAAGGGTGGAATACATGGACCTCATGGCTGCCATAATGGCTTCTGTCACTGATCGCTGAAGCGCCAAATATTGAGCCCCCTCCGAGTGGGTGGGCATGTCTGTCAAGCTGGGTGAAGCCTCTGTGAGGGCTGGAGTATCTCCCAGGGCTAGTGGGGTATCTAATTCCTCGGATGAGGGAAAACCGGAGAGTTGCCTGGGCTGAGGCATGATGGGATATAAGGGCACTAATTTCTAATAAAAGGAGTAAAGTTACAGAAGGGTTAGTCACCCAGGCTAAAACTCACAGGGAAAAATAAAGAGATCTCACCAGGACCCAGACCAGTGGCACACACACACAAGGCAGGAAGGGTATACAAGTGGAGGGAGGAGAAAAACCGGAAGGACGCAGGCTCTGAGCTCGCAAAAATCGCGGGAGCAGAGAACTGCACGAAATGGAAAACGAAACCAAAAACTGCTGAACAGCAAAGGAGTTACACGAATGGCAACCGTTTGTGCGTCGAATAGAATATATATATGAGCAGACAAACAGATGAATGAGTAAGGTAGGAAACCTGACGAACAAGAAACTCCCGAACCGTTGAAAGGAGCCGAATGGCGGTACGAACACACTGCTAAATGGTACCAAAAAATGGTCCGTTTGACGTGGCAGCGAGCAAAAAACAGGGAAAAAGCCAGAAGAAATCAACAGATAATGGGGAAGAGGTTATACCCGGGAGGGCAGTAAGGAGATAGGAATGAAAAACATCCAAAGCAAGGGGTAAAACAACACTACAACTGGTCTGGGAACCTGAACAGATAAGGAACGAGCACAACAATACTAAATATAAGTGCAAGAAAAGTAAAAGAGAACATATAAATATATAAATATAAATGTAAACACATAAATATATATAGGTTATATTAATAATACAGGATATAATGCAATCATCACAAAGAGAAGAAACAGAGTACTTATCTGACTTTGGAGGAGCAAAGAAAGAGGATTATGGGAAGGAGATGCTGGCTGTTATACAGGGAGTGCAGAATTATTAGGCAAGTTGTATTTTTGAGGATTAATTTTATTATTGAACAACAACCATGTTCTCAATGAACCCAAAAAACTCATTAATATCAAAGCTGAATATTTTTGGAAGTAGTTTTTAGTTTGTTTTTAGTTTTAGCTATGTTAGGGGGATATCTGTGTGTGCAGGTGACTATTACTGTGCATAATTATTAGGCAACTTAACAAAAAACAAATATATACCCATTTCAATTATTTATTATTACCAGTGAAACCAATATAACATCTCAACATTCACAAATATACATTTCTGACATTCAAAAACAAAACAAAAACAAATCAGTGACCAATATAGCCACCTTTCTTTGCAAGGACACTCAAAAGCCTGCCATCCATGGATTCTGTCAGTGTTTTGATCTGTTCACCATCAACATTGCGTGCAGCAGCAACCACAGCCTCCCAGACACTGTTCAGAGAGGTGTACTGTTTTCCCTCCTTGTAAATCTCACATTTGATGATGGACCACAGGTTCTCAATGGGGTTCAGATCAGGTGAACAAGGAGGCCATGTCATTAGATTTTCTTCTTTTATACCCTTTCTTGCCAGCCACGCTGTGGAGTACTTGGACGCGTGTGATGGAGCATTGTCCTGCATGAAAATCATGTTTTTCTTGAAGGATGCAGACTTCTTCCTGTACCACTGCTTGAAGAAGGTGTCTTCCAGGAACTGGCAGTAGGACTGGGAGTTGAGCTTGACTCCATCCTCAACCCGAAAAGGCCCCACAAGCTCATCTTTGATGATACCAGCCCAAACCAGTACTCCACCTCCACCTTGCTGGCGTCTGAGTCGGACTGGAGCTCTCTGCCCTTTACCAATCCAGCCACGGGCCCATCCATCTGGCCCATCAAGACTCACTCTCATTTCATCAGTCCATAAAACCTTAGAAAAATCAGTCTTGAGATATTTCTTGGCCCAGTCTTGACGTTTCAGCTTGTGTGTCTTGTTCAGTGGTGGTCGTCTTTCAGCCTTTCTTACCTTGGCCATGTCTCTGAGTATTGCACACCTTGTGCTTTTGGGCACTCCAGTGATGTTGCAGCTCTGAAATATGGCCAAACTGGTGGCAAGTGGCATCGTGGCAGCTGCACGCTTGACTTTTCTCAGTTCATGGGCAGTTATTTTGCGCCTTGGTTTTTCCACACGCTTCTTGCGACCCTGTTGACTATTTTGAATGAAACGCTTGATTGTTCGATGATCACGCTTCAGAAGCTTTGCAATTTTAAGAGTGCTGCATCCCTCTGCAAGATATCTCACTATTTTTGACTTTTCTGAGCCTGTCAAGTCCTTCTTTTGACCCATTTTGCCAAAGGAAAGGAAGTTGCCTAATAATTATGCACACCTGATATAGGGTGTTGATGTCATTAGACCACACCCCTTCTCATTACAGAGATGCACATCACCTAATATGCTTAATTGGTAGTAGGCTTTCGAGCCTATACAGCTTGAAAAAAGACAACATGCATAAAGAGGATGATGTGGTCAAAATACTAATTTGCCTAATAATTCTGCACTCCCTGTACTGGGACTTCAGGTTACTGAATATTCATTTTTTTTTATTCTGTTTGTATCCTTTGCTGCTATTGGTGGTTTTTATAATGTGTATTTCGTAAAGCTGGTGTGTGCTATTCCTGCACAGAACCCCATATTGTGTTCAGCTACATCTGCGGAGTATATGGATACCCCCATTGTATGCCTTTCGCACTATTCTGTGAAGATACAATGCCATATAAGAGACAAGGCTCTTTCAGTTTCTAAAGTAACAATTTTCGTAGATGGATTTGACGGGCCTATGTATCATTTTGGGGTATTATAGCAGTTTGACAGTTCAACTAACCCAACAAAGGGCTTCCATTTGATAATGCAGACACCCCAGGGTATCTTATATGCTTATATTGTAGGGGGACAACAAAGGGGGTAACCCTCAAATTGTATATAGATATAGAGGAGGTAGCTCCAGGGCAGAAGCCCAGGCTGCAGGGATGGGAGTCCCCTCAAGACTATTATGTACTAAAAATTTACTTTTATTGACATAAAATAAAAAATAAATAAAGGAGATAAATAGACATAGGAAAAAGGAAAAAAAAGGAAAAAATTAAAACTGAACCATAAATGAAAAGAAAATGCCCATATAGGCAGTTGATAATGCGCTGATTGCGTATATCTGCTGAAGTTTAAGGGCGTAATGCACTATACCAACGGTTCTTCTACTACTACATGCCAAAAGGGAGCATTTCTGTATGAGAAGATGCCGCCTATAACGGCGATAAACCACACATTGACAGTGTATATCTGCTAGAGCTATAGGACTATAAGACCAGTATAACGTGGAACTAATTCACTACTGAGTCTCCAGTAAAACCTTATGACCATAGCAATAGCTATAAAGCTGCCCTTTGTTGTCCCCCTACACACACTCTGGCTCCCACAGGGGAACTAGATTCTTTTCTTTACCAAGTTCAATCAGTATTCTGGTTTGGAGCACTTTAGCAGGCTACATATTCCAACTACACCATAAAGGTGTACCATTTCTTAAAGAAGACATCCCAGGGCACTTCAAAAGGCATATTTTGAACCCTAGCTTGGGATAATTTTTCCACAAGCTTGTCCCAAGTGGTAGTGGTAATAAGCATTTTTCTGCCTTTTTGACACACAATGTGAGTTTGCACAGTATATTTTGCAAATCTTATGTGCGCTACGGCTGTATAATATTTCATATGTTGCTCTGCTATGTCGTCTGAGTACAACAATACTCCCGTATGTACCTTTGCCAGTATTTTTTCTGCATTTTTTACCCACACAGTTAGTTACTACTGTACATTTTGCAAACCTTATGTGTACTATGGCAGTATAACACTTCATAGGTTGCTCAGCTATGCCTTCAGAGTATAGGAATACCTCCGTATGTACCTGTGTCAGGTATATGTGGATGTTGAAGGGGTCACATTTGAGACACAGCCATTCAGTTTTTTTCTAACTTTCAAGTTTTTATGTTCCATTTTGTAGTAGTTTAGCTGGTTTGTTATTCAAACTACCCCACAAACGCATACCATTTTTTTTTTTAAAGAATACACCATGGGGTATTTCAAAAGGCATATTTTATACCTTAGTGTAGGATAATTTTTTCCCTAGTTTTTTTAATGTATTTTTTACTCTTTTAAACTTTTTTTACTTTTTAAAACTTTTTTTTAAACTTTTTTTACTTATTAAATTTGTTTAACTTTTTTAACTTTCTTAAAACTTTTTTTACACTTTTAAAATTGTTATAAACTTTTTTTTTTACCGTTAATCCCTAACTAGCAGTAATCAGCACTAACGGTAAACCCCCCAATTTCCCATAACTTCCAACCACCCCAGCTAGCAAAATATATAATTTTTAAATATTTAAGTTAATTAATAAAATAAATTGAACCCCTGAGGGTTAAAAAAATAAATAAAAGTTAACCATCAGAGAGGTTAAAAAAAATCAGATCACAGTAGAATACTGTGATCTGTATTTTGATCACTGTAGGCAGTGATCAACTGGCAGGGAAGGGGTTGGTTTTTATTACGACTTGATAAACGTGTTGGGATTTTATAAAACTTTTTTTCTCAATGTTAACCCCTAGCTAGCCTAACACTAAATCCCCCAATCCCCACTAACTTCCACCCATCCCAGCTAGCTAAATATATAATTTTAAAATATTTAAATGAATTAATAAAATAAATGTTACCCCTGAGGGTTAAAAAATAATATCAGATCACAGTAAAATGTAGTTAGTAATCAATTGGCAGGGAAAGGGTTAATTTTATTAAAACAGGGGGTAGGGGAGGTGGGATTTAACTTTATTTTGTATTTTTTTTCACACGGTGAAGAGGATCTGCACTGATCCGTCTCACTGCACTTCACACTGACCGCGGAAGTGCAGGGAGGCAGATCAGGAGTCAGATAATAGCCAACAAAAACAGCAGGTATAACAAATCTAAAGTATGTGCTTAGGTTATATTAACATTGGATCAGACAATATTAAAGGGTTTCTTCAAGCACCATGACCACTTCAGTGGTTTGAAGTTATGATGGTCCCTGGCATCTATATGTACAAAGTTTCAATATGAAACACTGCTTCCGGAGGTGTAACTCCACATCTGGCAGTTTCATTGGGACATCATTAGTCAGCCCAGCACGCTTGTGTATCTAATATCAAGTCTATGCATATTGGACGTCTGTTGTCATTACGCACAGCATACAGGTTAGGAAAGGTTCCTATTACATTTTTTTTAAAACAACAGTTAAGGGTTGGAGTAACCATTTATATTAAAGCAAGATAGGTCCCATGTGTAGGAATCCTTGCAAATTAAAAATTAACAAGACTTTGCACAGCCCATAACACCACATTCTGCAAATTCTAATTATCCTTTTTTATCTCCAACAATAATTACCACACTGTGAACCCCCACTCATGGTTCCAGATAAATATGAAGGCTTCTAGGAATGTGCATACCATGTGGTATACATAGTGGGCATGTTATCCACCTTCCAGAACAGCTTCTTCATGCTCACCTTGTCTTCTTATAAGCTTCCACTTGATTAATTTAATTGTTCACATTTTAAATATACATACTTAGTATAAAGTTAGGTACTGACCCTTGTTACAAAATGTAGGTTTGACTGGTGCAAGAACAAAAAATAAGTGATAGTAATAAGTATTACCATTCCTTAGAATGGGTGTGAATCAGAGAAGTCTCTAAAGGGGGGAAGAAACCCAGAAAGGGAGGAGTGACCCCAAGAAAGGTAAGCAGAAACCTTAAACAATCCTGTTAGAAAACCACAAATACTTACCGTAGTTAATAACATTAGTCAAGGTCTTAAAAGCCAGAATGGGTAAAGCATGAATAATTTTGGATGTTCATATCAGCAAGCAGCATTAAAGGCACACTCCAAGCACCGTAACCACTATTGCATGTTCATGCAGAGAGTTTCTGGCTCTCACGGAGGCAGGGAATGGTGTCTGACAGAGCCCAGGTAAGACGTCAAACCATTCTAAATGGTTGAGCTGTTTCAGTATTTGGCAATACCTGAGTGGGACACTGAGGGGCAGTTTGTCCTCCATTCTCAGAGTTCTCCTACACCATGTCTTAGTTTTTTATTACTATGAAAAAGTTTGAAATAATCTAGATGTGTACCCTTTGCTCACTCTGTCTAGAGGGGTATCTGGCAAAGCCTAGCAGAAGTAGTACAATTAGCTGGGGCTATGGTAACTCTAGTATGGATAAGATATATCTTGTCAAGTCAACACCACCTCAAACATATTGACAGGAACGTAAGTAAACGTCAAAGTCTCTTCTAATTTCCGATGTGTTTTTATTTCATCCACCATGGTATAACCTGACCAGGAGGCTGAAGTAAAGGCTCACTGTAAAAACTTTAATATTTATGTTGCAGCATTTTGGTTCTAGACTGCCTTTGTTGGTTGGATTGATTTGATATGTTAATGATATAGGTATAGTATTGACACAAGTCAGCTAAATCTTGATTAAAATCTGAGGTGGGACAAACAAAAAGGCAAAGTATTCCAGCATTTGTCCAATATACATGGGTTCATTTATGATTTGTGTGTGGAATATTGCAACTGATGATAGAACAATCACTGCCAAAATTGTATTTTAAATAAAACATGTATTGCGTTTTCTTAGAAATGTGGTCCTCTCTCTAGCTCTTCTACAATTTTGCTCTAGAGTTGTTTGATTATATTTTTTCTGTGTATTATTTTTTTTTGTTGCAGTTTTCAGACATTACTCACATCACAAGTGGTACTCATAGTGTCTGGATATGTCATTATGTTGCTGCTTTATCAGGCATAATCAAAAATATAAAGAAATATATAGACAAAAAAAAAAAAATATATATATATATATATAAAATTATTAACCCATCTCCCACCCCCGCCTTCACCTGTAATGCGTCTTCTTATTTGGCCGTCATCAGCATTTATATTATGATGTCATACTATATATATCTTCAGGCTCTTCTATAACTCCGGGTTTGCCTGGGCAGTGAGAAATCCTTTAACATCAGAGCAAACTAATTGATCTGGTTTTTGATCGCTTTCCTGCTAATTAGCTTTTGTTTTTTCCTTAGTTGCCTTAATTATTCAAATATCGTAAAGAAGCCTAAAAGTGTTATTTCTTAGGGCTATTGGATTGTCAAAAACAATAAAAAAATAGAAAACAAAAAATCTGAAGAAAAACATGAAAATTGTCCAACGCCAAGAGAAATGACCGCGGATTTTGTCCAGTATAGTATCATCTTCTGAGCTAATTTAGATGGCCAGTCTTCTTTTAGTGCAAGACTAGATTGATTATTAAAGCTCTAATTTTTGTATCCAAAAATCCCAAATTTGATATGATTTAGATCCATATCCCTTTGCAATACTAATATTTATTTTCATTCTCATTTGAAACTCTAATTGGTTCACAACCTCCTTCCATCTAGGGCTTAAGGGAGTTTAAATTACGTGCTATTATAATTTTAACCACAAGGAAGCAATGTAGAATTAAGTAGTAGTTCTTATTATTCACGTTTGGCCAATTTAAGTGTCGAAGGGTAGTTTCTGGAGTAGAATTAATTTCAATATTTGTATTTCTTTTTATGTAATAAACTATTTTTTTAAAAATATTAGTAATTTCACAACAACTTCACCATATGTGGATAAATGAACTGTTAGATTTGTTACATCTCCAGCATAGTAGTGATTGGTTATCATACATTTTTGCTAATCTTGTAGGTACAAGATACCACATATACATGCCTTTAAATTGGGTTTCCAACCAGTTTATACAATGGATAACCTTCCGACACCTTGCCCAAACTGTGTTCCAGCTTTCAATGTCTATATTAGATTTTATATCCTTTTGCCATACTTGGGAAACGGAGGTTGTTGTTAATTTATCTAGTCAGATCAAGACATCTATTCCTTTTGATATTACCCTTTTTACTGGTTCGTATTTAATAATATTGAGAAGATTATCTATTATAATTGTTTTATTAAGTTTTTATTTATAAAGTTTTTTATCCTTAAATAAAGATTTCTGAGTCTGGTAGCTGAAATTCTTGTCTTAATTGTAGCAAAGATTTTACTTCATATGATGTTATAATTTGACTTATAGAGAGAATACCTCTCCGTCTCCACTGCTCTAGACCAATGTCCGTAATGTATTGTTCCAGCGATTTTACAGGGATCGATTCTGGAATCTGATCTTTTATGCAGCATTTATTTTTTTAATCCTGTCCAGAACCCCAAAATCTGATCTAGAATTGTATTATCACTTCTAGCCTCTTTAAATGTTTTAGATTTTTCTGGGTACCATAATAAAGAACTCAGATCTTTCACATGGCAAATCTCTGATACCAACCTTAATTTTTTTACATGATTTAGTTGTGTATTGTATATGTAATATAGCATATTAGCCATATAAGAATTTTTTAATTAGAGGGAGATTTGCTCCTCCATTTGATTGTTTTTGGGCTTATACCTTTTGGGTTAGTCTTAGTTTTTTCCCTTTCCATATAAAGCTTATAGGACATTTCTGAGCTAAATTTACCAATCTGAGTATTTTAACCAATCTGAGAATTATCACTTCTAGCCTCTTTAAATGTTTTAGATTTTTCTGGGTACCATAATAAAGAACTCAGATCTTTCACATGGCAAGTCTCTGATACCAACCTTAATTTTTTTACATGATTTAGTTGTGTATTGTATATGTAATATAGCATATTAGCCATATAAGAAATTTTTAATTAGAGGGAGATTTGCTCCTCCATTTGATTGTTTTTGGGCTAATACCTTTTAGGTTAGTTTTAGTTTTTTCCCTTTCCATATAAAGCTTATGGGACTTTTCTGAGCTAAACTTACCAATCTGAGAATTTTAAAGGGATCATCTTAAACATATAGTGCCATTTAGGGAGAATATATGCATTTACTGTGTTAATTATTCCCATCTACGATGTTTCTATATTTCTCCAATTCTTTAATAGGTGATTAGTATGGCGTAAGAGTGATAAAAAGTTGATTTATCTTATTTTATTTATATCTCTTGCTAGATTGATACCTAAATATGGCATTTCTTTACTTATCCAGGTGAAATTGTATTTTGCTTTAATAATTTCTTTTGATGTTTTATCAATGTTTAAATCCATAATTGTGGTTTTGTCTATATTGATCTTGTAGTTTGCTACTTGTGAGTATTCCCCTATTTCTTTCATAAAATGTTGTAATGAATTGATTGGATCTAAAATTGTTATTAAAATGTCGTCCGCATATAGATTGATTTTTAATTAATTTCCCTTACAACCGAATCGTTTAATATCTGCCCTTTTTCTTATTTTATTTGCAAAGGGTTCAATGGTCATAATATAGAGCAGTGGAGATATAGGGCAACCCTGTCTGGTCCCATTGTTAAAAGTAAACCAACTAGAACATAAGTTAGGGCCGACTATTCTTGCTGAAGGAAATGTACATAATGCCATAATGACGCGATGCATCCAACCCCGAATCTCATAGTGATGTAGTGTATGACTCATAAAGTCCCAACCGACCCTGTCGAAAGCTTTCTCAGCATCTATCGACAGTGTGGGTATGTTTTTCTTTGTAATGGGTGTAATGTGGATTTAATACTTGCCATATGTTAAACAGGTCATTGCTATTTAATATATTTGATTATAATCTGGCCTCTTTGCATAAAGTTTTATCTGGTTTATGTCCCTTCGCTTGTTGGGTCCAAAATACTATTAAAATCACCCACTATAATCATAAATCCAATTTTAATGTGTTCTAAAATATCAAAGATTTTCTTTAGAGTCGATACTGGATTTATGTTCGGTACTTACAAATTAACCAGCGTGTATTCCCTGTTATCAATTTTACATATGAAGATTAGATATCTCCCCTCCGGGTCAATGACTTGATGCAGAATCTCAACTTGAAGCTCATTTGATAATATAATTGTAACCCCGCATTTTTTTCTATCTTTTTGAGAGGAACATATCGTAGTGTGATATTTTTTACCTCCAAAATGTATTTGATCTTGTTGCCTCCAATGAATTTTCTGTAAGAATGCCACTTTTATCCGTTACTTCTGCATATAGTCATAGACCTCTGAAAATTTTTATTGATGCCTTGCACATTGACTGACATCATCTTTGTCATCTCTTTAAATTCCACGTCGTCTCTCAGTGATGGACAATGCTCCATTTACATGGCAAAAAAAAGAAGAAAAAAAAAGAAAACAAAAACAAGACATACAAAAATATCAAATTGATGTAGACTTCCAACGACATGGTTGGATCTACTCCTTTGCGTTATTTCTATTATAACACGGTACCTGTGTTCCATGATGAAACACATGGAAGAGGTTGTCAATTAGCCTGACCCAAGGAATATTTTTTTTCCCTCAATCTATCACATTTTTCTGGGGTTAAAGGATAGTAAAAGAAGAGATTCCCTCTTAAGAATGTATGGGAGGAAGTACTTATAATAAATGTTAAGAAGAGTTCAAACCCCCCCTGCTATCGTAAAGAATCAGCCTTGTGGGTCTGCTATTGTGCGGTCCACTATCAGTGGGTATGACTTGTGAGTCAAAATTGCGACTCTGTTTTGTTTCTCTGCCGGGGAACTCGCCAGGTAGTATTTGTTGAAATGTCGGCTTAGGAGAGGGAATGGTTTGGTCTGCGTGAAGTGAGTTTCCTGGAGTAATATAATTTGGGCTTTGGTTCTGTTTGCCCATCTCATAGTTTGGTGGCGTTTGGAGGGGTTGTTTAATCCTTTGCAATTTATGGATGTGCAGGACAGAGTGGTGGAGGTAGGGAGGGGTGGCAGGGTGTGTGTGTGTGTGTCAGTGCATACCACGGGTGGAAAAGTGGTGTGGGGAAGGAGGTGTGTTGGTTAGGTGGCCTGGTCTTATTCCTGGGTTGCCAGGCGGTGTTGGGGCGGAGTTGTCACGAGAGGCCGGGGGTCAGGGTCCCGGTCCAGGGGAAGTGGGTGTATTGTACAACAGTTGTGGTCGTGTGGTGGGGGGATGGGTGGTGGTGTGTCCTGGTGGGTTGGTGGTGGTCCCATCCCTCCCCCCCGAGCTTGCCTTGGGTGTGGTTATGTAGCTTTTGGTCAGTTGGGTACCTGGTGTGTCCTCATGTGGCTGGCTATTGGTCGGGGTGTGTCTACGTACCTTGGTGCCGGTGTGTGTGGGTTTTGGTTCCTGGCTTTGGCCTGGGTGTCCCTGGGGGCGTCATGGCCCAGGTCGTGGGGTCATTGTCCGGGTGTTGTATATAGTGGTTTGTCTTCCCTGTGCGTGGTGGGGTGGTCCCTTGGGTCGTGATGTGGACACCTTGTCGGTAAGGCAAGTTCCTGTGGGTCCGAGGGGAGGGTTGATGGTGGGGTACCTGTGTCGTCAGATATACATTTGAAGTGCATGTATCATGTTATAAACTTTTAGAAACCATATTTTCAAAACATAAACATTTGAACAGCTTTTATCCATACATAAACCTCTAATGAGCCCGTAATAGTGTATTCAATAATGAGAGGTTTTTTTCTTTTCTCTTTCCTTTACTTACCCCCTTTTTCTTTTTTTAATTCACTGAAAATCTGGTTTCTCTACTCTTCTTTTGTTTGTTATTCATCGTTGGAATATTTTCCTGTACTCTCTTAACCCCTTAAGGACGGAGCCAAATGTACACGTTGTGAACGAAACAAAATGTAAACAAAACCTGGCATTTGCGCTATGTGTCTGTCCAACTGTTATTCACCTCTTTCATATTAAATACACCCACCCTTATTATATATAATTTTATTCAGGGGAAACAGGGCTTTCATTTAATATCAAATATTTAGCTATGAAACATAATTTAATATGAAAAAAATGGGAGAAAATAAGATTTTTTAAAAAATTTTTAGTTCTACATGACATTTTAACGGTCAATGTCATAATACTGTTTGCTTTTACTGCAATAAAATACACATATTTGTATTCAGCAAAGTCTCACGTGTAAAACAGTACCCCCTATGTACAGGTTTTATGGCGTTTTGGGAAGTTACAGGGTCAAATATAGCACGTTACATTTGAAATTGAAATTCGCCAGATTGGTTACGTTGCCTTTGGGACTTTATAGTAGCCCAGGAAAGAAATTTACACCCATAATGGCATATCATTTGCAATAGTAGACAACCCAAGGTATTGCAAATGGGGTATGTCCAGTCTTTTTTAGTAGCCATTTGGTCACAAACACTGGCCAAAGTTAGTGTTAGTATTTGTTTGTGTGTGAAAAATGCAAAAAACGCCAATTTTGGCCAGTGTTTGTGACTAAGTGGCTACTAAAAAGACTGGACATACCCCATTTGCAATACCTTGGGTTGTCTACTATTGCAAATGGTATGCCATCATATGGGTAATTTTCATTCTTGGGCTACCATAGGGTCTCAAAGGCAACGTAACCAATCTGGCGAATTTTAATGTGAAAAAAATGAAACACAAGCCTTATATTTGACGCTGTAACTTTTGAAAACACCATAAAACCTGTACATGAGGGGTACTGTTGTACTTGGGAGACTTCGCTGAACACAAATATTTGTGTTTGAAAACAGTAAAAAGTATCGCAGCAATAATATCGTCCGTGTAAGTGCTGTTTGTGCGTGAAAAATGCAAAAAATGTCACTTTTACTGGCGATATCATCGTTGTAATGCATTTTACTGTTTTGAAACACTAATATTTGTGTTCAGCGAAGTCTCCCAAGTAGAACAGTAGCCCCCATGTACAGGTTTTATGGTGTCTTGGAAAGTTATAGGGCTAAATATAGTGCTAGCAAATTAAAATCCCTTTACTTTCGGCATGGGTTGTCAGGCAGGTCCGCTAATTGTAATTAATTAAGATACCTAATTATGTAAAAATATTACATAAATATATATGTAGAATTAAAAATGTATATATATACGTATGTGAATATATATGTATATATATATATATATTTTTTAAAATATTTGTATTTATATATAGGTATATATATAGTGATATATACGTATATATTTATGTATATAGATATATATATTATTTCGTTCTATGTGTATTTTGATATAAATATATATATATTAATATCACAATACAGTTAGAACGAAATAACACACATCTATATATTTTTAAATTTTTTTTAATTATTTTTTTAATTTTATTTTTTAACGTATTTACATATTTAATTTTTTTATATTATATCTAAATATATATAACAATAATTATATATATATTTAATCAATATCAGTATACGTGTAATTTGATATTAATATATATATATATATATAGTTATATATATATATATTAATAGTAACATACACCTAGACAGTGTATGTGTGTGTATGTATATGTGTATATATGTACTTAGATCATATATACATATAATATATGTATAATAAGTATATATTTTTTTTTTACACTTATTTAACTTTTTTTAATTTTATTTCCAGCCAGCAGGGGGACCACCTGTCATTACAGGCAGCCCCCCTGCTGGCAATGCAGGAGGCAGCTATCCCGGCCATGTGATTGTGAGGTCCTCGCAAGGACCTCACTCTCACATGGCCGGGGGGGCTGCCAGGGGGTCGGACGTGCCGCGGGGAGTCCCCCCAACCGCGATCGCCGGCGTGGGATCGCCGGCGACCGGGTAAGACTGGAGGGTGTACTATTACGCCCGGCGGCGTTTATAGCCGCCTAAAATAGGGCGTAATAGTACGCCCTCCGGTCTTAAGGGGTTAAATTACATTGGTTATGATTAACTGTGGTTCTTGTCTATTATGACTGGGCTATCCATTTTCATAAGATGCATACATCTCCTTAATTCTGTCGGAGTCCCAAATAATTCTTGTTAATTATTCCAAAATATTTTTATATTTTCTTGGTATCCCCATTAGTATCTCATTTTTCTCTCTCTTCATTTCATTAGCATAGGATTTAACCCCTTAAGGTCCTGAACAGTCATAACGGTATTGGGGTACTTACCTGGTCACCGCTGTTCCCTCCCCCCCCGGCGATCAGCTTTTCTCCCGGTATAAATAATATATAAATAATATAAATATAAATAATATGTAAATAAAAATAAATAATACAATGTAAAAATGATTTAAAAAAAATTATATATACACTTAGAATGAAAGGATATATATATATATATCTATGTATAAATAAATAAATAAATAAAAATTATACGAAATATACATATGTCCATTTACATAATTACATAAATAATTTAATAAATATACATGTAGACTTCAAATATATAAATATGTATATATATTTAAATTCTACGTGCATATTTATGTAATATTTTTACATAATTAAGTAATTTTATTGATTGCAATTTGAGGGACATGCCTGACAACCCAGGCCGAAAGTCCAGAGAATTTAATTTGCTAGCACTGTGTTTAACCCTGTAACTTTCTATGACACCCTAAAACCTGCACATGGAGGGGTACTGTTTTACTCGGGAGACTTCGCTGAACACAAATATTAGTGTTTCAAAACCGTAAAACATATCACAGTGATGATATTGTCAGTGAAAGTGAAGTTTTTTGCATTTTTCACACACAAACGGCACTTTCACTGATGATATCATTGCTGTGATACGTTTGACTGTTTTACACTAATATTTGTGTTCAGCGAAGTCTCCTGAGTATAACAGTACCCCACATGTAGAGGTTTTATAGTGTTTTTGAAAGTTTGTCAGATTGGTTATGTTGCCTTTGAGAACGTATGGTAGCCCAGGAATGAGAATTACCCCCATGATGGCATACCATTTGCAAAAGAAGACAACCCAACTTATTGCAAATTGGGTATGTCCAGTCTTTTTTTACTAGCCACTTAGTCACAAACACTGGCCACGGTTAGTGTTTTTTGCATTTTTAACACACAAACAAATATAAATGCTAACTTTGGCCACTGTTTGTGACTTAGTTGCTACTAAAAAAGACTGGATATACCCCATATTGGATACCCTGGGCTGTCTACTTTAAAAAAATATGTACATGTGAGGTGTGATTCGGGGATTCATGACAGATAACAGTGTTACAATGTCACTATTGATAAATTTAAAAAATATATATATTGAAAAGCAATTTCCTACTTGTACTTATAGCCATATAACTTGCAAAAAAAAAGTAAACACTGGGTGTTATTACATTTAGGACAAAATTTTGAATCTATTTAGCAGTTTTTTTCATTAGCTTTTGTAGATAAGTAAAACAATTTTCAAGTAAAAGTCCAAAAACAATGTTTTTTTCATTTTTTCACCATATTTTATTATTTTTTTTAAAGTAATATATGACATGATACAAATAATGGTATGTAAAGAAAGCCCTTCTTGTCCTAAAAAAATAATATATAATTTGTATGGGAACTGTAAATGAGAGAGCGGAAAATTACAGCTAAACACAAACACCACAAAAGTGTTAAAACCGCTCTGGTCCTTAACGTACAACATGGCCAAAACATACCGGTCCTTAAAGGGTTAAAATTCTATGCCATTGTCTTGTATTGAAAGACAGATCATGAAACGTTTGTATATCTTTAATGTTTTCTTCTGAAGGAGGGTTGTCTTTGAAAGCTCTCATTATTTTTTCTTTAAAGAGATATGAATGGAAATTGATCATGACATCTCTTGGGTATTTTCCCATGATATTTTTTAGTTTATTTAGTCTGTGGACTCTTTCCATTTTTAATGCATGAGTATCTGCATCCGGTCAAATACTCTTATATAATTCTGTCAAAAAGTCTCTCAATTTCTCTTAGGGGACACTTTCTGGGATATTTCTGATTCGATTCGATTGGATCTCCTTGCTCTGTCTTCTAAATTTCTTATTTTAGTTTCTAAACATCCTATTTTAATGGTGCATTGAAAAAGGGTTGTACCCAAAAACGTCTGTATTCTGTCCTCCAATAAATTTTGGTAGCACTTTGTTTGTGCACATAGCAACATTTTGCGCAGCCTCTATTTGTTTGATTTGTACTGTTTAATAGATGTTTGTTTGATGTCTTCTTTTAATTCATTATATTTAATGTCGATATTACTAAGACTCTCTTCTAGTGAGAAGATCCGGTCAGACATTATTTTAAAATCTTTAATTTCTGCCGACCTCTGCGTAATTTTTCCTTTAAGAATTAAAGTCAAATTTGCTAAACAGTGTTTTAAGAATTCTTGTGTTAAAGCCGAACTTTCTGATTGAGAGCCACTTTCTTGATAACTGACGTTTTGCATACCGGCTGTTTCAACTCTTGTTTCTCTGCTTGATCTTTTAACGAGGTGGGGGAGAAAAACCCTGATAGCCTTTTTTTCTAGTAAGGCTGTTGTTTTTCTAGTTGCCATTTTAGAGAAATTTTAGAGAGATTTGAATTTATTGCACACCTTTGTTTTTCTTCCTCTCCTTCTCACCTTAATTTGTGCAAGGTTTTCCTTTCTTTTTCTTCCCTTTTTCTTTCTTTTTTCTTTTCCTTCCTTCCTTCCTTTCTTTCTTTTCTTTTTTTCCCCTCCCCCCTTTTTTCTCTTCCTTTTTCTTTCTCCTTCTTTCCTTTCTGCTTTTTCCCCTTTTCTGTAGTAGCTGTGTTTGTGTTAGGCAAATATATACAAGTGTAGAATAAATCCAAGAAGCAAACTGGTATTAGCTCTCGTAACTTAAACTTAACTTAAAAGGGTTTTAGTACTTTTTTTATGTATTGAGTATATTAGGATAGGGAGTAATTGTTTGAATAGTTTAAATACTAATAGAATAGGGAGTAATTATTTCATTAGTTTAATTAGTCAAAAGAAAAAACAGACTTATCTCCCAGCCTTAATGATCGTGCAGATGTCGTCCATTGTATAATAGAAGCCGCTCATGTTTTCAGTTTTGACGTTCTTCTGGAGTCGTTCCAAGAGTTTGAGGTTTTGTTTAGTTTAGCGCCAGCTTTGTGCTCGGTGTGCCGAAACTCCTGTTATTAGTAGTGATAGGTTAGTTTGCCATGTCCCGAGATCGTCGATACTCAGGATGACTAAGTATTCCCTCAGTTAGTGCTTCCTCTTCCTCTCGACGAGCACGTGTGTGCTCGCTTTCACATCATCACGCCCCCCAAATATCCACCATTATGACATACTATCTTCAAAAGGAGACCGTAAAATGTATTCTAATTTGTCAGCTGATGACTCACAGTTTTTAGTTTGCAAACTTTTGTGCTTAATTATATCTCAAGTACTATCTTGGAGAGAAATCAGAGAAAATTAGTTTTGGTAGCAAAATAATGGCCAATATAATGTATTTCCCTCTGTGTGCTTTTGTAGTTTCTTTGCCCTAACAAAAAAAAATAAAAAAATAAAAAACACTTTTAATATCTGTGTCATGCAATGATGTAAATTTAGACTGATGGACTTGGAAAAACAAAAAACCAGTCTCATTGTTATTATTCTGCCAAATAATCCAGTAAGTCATCAATGTGTCTTCCTGTTAGGATTTGTTTTAGTCCAAATATAGAGCAGTTCTATTTCAGAGAAACAGGAAGTCATATAATATAATATGCATTACTGGTCCTAAATAAATATAAATGAAGGAATAGTTCTATTACTTAAATGGCTGGAAATAAGGCAAAAGATCTCTAAGAGGAGAAAAACATGGTCAAGCTGTGGTCAAGGAAACCAGAAATACACTAATCAAGCGTGCAAGCCAATTCAGAATAATAGAAGACTGGATAAATAAGAATTCAAGCGAAGTAAATAATCAGTACTATCACTAAAGTTCAGGTTGCATTAATGGCTACCAGAGATTATGCAAAGGCAACCATACTGGGACAATGTATTTTATAGGACAAATCAGTGACCTCATTAACTATTGTCAGTGTGCCCGCATCAGAATATGTGTTAATTCAACTGTGATGCCGTATAAGGTTATGGTGGTTGTGACAAACTCCCCTTTTCCTGTGAGTTTGCCACAAGTTTTTGGAGGGGCCTGTTTGCCAGCCTCCTACCCTGTGACTATGGCTCCTGCAATAGACCTGGCTAAAATACTTTAAAAGGCTCTGTTCATGTGAAGTATGTACTTTTGTACTCCAGACAGAGAGACCGACCGTTCGCACTAATTCTCTGGAACTGTTTTGGGTATGGATCCATGTGCATGGTCAGTGAAAAATAAGACTTCCAGGAATTTTCTGAACCTCTGCTCTGATCTGGGTGATTTCTGGATATGTTGTTCACCCAGACCATGGCTATCAGGGAATTTAACATTTATGGGGATATGTTGCGTTTTGGGGTACTTATGAGACTTTATAAAAAATTTGTTTTTTTCTGCCTGGAGATAATTGAGTTACATAATGTACTTTACTCAATTATCTCCCATGCAGCGGGGAGGGATTGTGTGCTGTGTGTGGGAGTGTTGTACATTTAATTACTGTTCTGATTGGTTTGTAAGCTTTGTGTCCCTGTCCCCCACAAGGTCCATACAGGCGTATACCTTGCTTGGGGACTTGCATAAAAGGCCAGCTGTGACTTCCATTAAACACACTTGTTTTACCCTTCATGAAGTCTAGGCTCATGTTTGGGGGATTGGAGAACTACAGTCACTCTGGGGATTGCTATAATCACTATACTCCCCAGAGTATAATCACTAAGCTCTTGTAAGAGCTGTTCCTGCTACGCTCTCTGGGCTAGGAGATGTCTACCTACTGGAAGCTGGATTCTGGTCTTGGGTTCAGGGTGGGTGAAGGACGGCGAGACCCCAACAAAGCTGCGGCGGTTCATGGGGTTTACGGTGGTTATGGTGTTCCAGTGCAGTGCTTATGGTACTCACAAGTACTAGGAAGCAGCGATTGACGGAGGTACCCGGTTGGGGTGCCAAGCGGTCCCTCACAGTGGTGTCAATAAATTACATTTTGCAATTTCGTCTGCATGAAGAGAGTGCCAACAAATGTGCTACAGAACATTCCAAAGAACTGACATATTTTGACAATTTCCTAGCACACAATAACTTTATAAAATAATTCCTCCTGTCAACCTCCCATACACAATTTAGCAGAATGATGGGTATAGAACTAGCAACCATAGTTTTAGCTATAGCTAGAAATCTCTCTTGAAAACAAGTTGTTTTTTTACCCCCTTTTTTGTTTCACAACTATACAAATGATAAACTCAATATCCTCAAACTAATAATTGAAAACCAGTCACACTAAATTTAAGAGAGACAAGCAAGATTTACAGGGTTATTTATTAAAGTGAGAATTCTAAATGAATTTCAAATCAAAGGTCAAAATAGCTGAAATGTAAAAATGCAGCCTGGCTACTCTGGCTTAAAATCTGAAATTCACATAAGTAAATAACCATGTGTATAGATAATTATATAATCTGGAAAAAGCAAGGAAACATATTGTAAGACCATTTTAATGAAAAAGTTTAGCAGCCGACGGGAATGGTCGCATGACTTTGCTAAACTCCTTCCTGAGATTGAACCCACAGGGTGGGCAGGCCGAAACACCTACCTCCAACTACACAGCACAATGTACTAATGCAATTCCACTATTACCATATCTAAGAGAGAATAATGAGGGCTAGCCGAGCACACCCACTGCTAGCTGAATACAAAACCCTACAAATTTACGCTGATGTATCTACCACGTTGCAACAAAGAAGGGGATTGCCCCCTATCACAACGGCTCTGAGATAACACAACATCCAATACTGCTGGGTCTTCCTCACCAAGGTCAAGGTCTTGTTACTGCGAAATGGAACCATGTATGCCATTAAATCAGTGGAAGATGACCAACGGATTTTAGGTGAATGGGACATAACTGTTCAAGCTTCTAAACCCTCGACAGCAGAGAAGACTCAAAGAATACAGATGGAGTGCCACAAGGTTCCATGAACTGTGAATGAAAATTACAGAAGGCTCCTGTTATGTAATCTGCTTAACACTTAAATTTTCAGCACCACTGCACATTTTGATTATAACAGCCACTTAACGCCGACTTGATTGATTAGTTATGAATGGGAGGGGAGGGAGGTAGAAAAGACAGAAAAGATATATAAGAAAAAAATACTCCAATTTCTTTTAGATTAGCTCAACAATAATGTCGGTCAGAAGCTGTGTTCCATACTTCTAACATTAGTCCAATCCAGAATTCTAACTTCTAGTCAAATCCAGACTGCTAAGAAATATTGACTAGAACCGCTACTATGCCTTAGTCCGGCCATTCTAAGGCTTGGTAATACGTCTTTCGAATCCACCTTTTTTGGGGTTTACTATTTTCTGCGTGTTTGGGTATGACTCCCGTGACATCACGATAGGGCCATGGACCCTGCAGGAATGGGATCTCCATAGAATCCTTGTGAGGCTAAATTTGAGGAAAAGGACCAATTTGCTCAGGCCTTCCAGACCTTGTTAGCCAGCCATTTCTCCTGAAAACCTTGCGCCTATGCCTTGCCAGCCTGTACCTGTGGTGATTGAAGCTTCTGGTCAGAACAACATGACCACCAGCCTGACACCATCTACTAGATGTGGTGGTGATCCTAAAACCTGTTTAGGGTTTATGAACAGGATAGTTTCATTTTCCCACTGAAAGGTCCAAGGTCGGTTTCTTTATGCCTCAACTAACCGACAAAGCCTTGGAATGGGCTAATCCTTTATGGGAGGCAAACACGGACTTGATTTTTGATAATAAGACCTTATTAAGAGCCTTCCATAAAGTGTTTGATCCACCTGGCAGAGAGATTAGTGCAGCTAAATATCTTGAGGATTAAGGATTAAGCAAGGAAACAGATCCATAGCGGATTATGCTATTAGTTTCCGCACTCTTGCCTCTGAGGTGGATTGGACCAATAGTGGTTTGGTTTCTGCGTTCATGGAGGGGGTTAATGATAACATCCTGGATGAGGTGGCAGCCAGAAACCTTCCAGTCCTTCTAGAAGACCTTATCGATTATCTAATCGACATCGATAATCGGCTAAGAAAAAGATCCCAACAGAGGACACATGTTAAACTTCCTACTGTTACCCCTTTAACTCCTAAGGCCTAGGTTCCTGATGTTTCTTCATCTACGGATACTGAGCCAATGCTCAGGGGTGACCAAATTGTCTGAGGCAGAGAAACTGTATAGGAGAAAGAAGGGGCTCCCTTAACCCAAGTACACATCACGTACACGTCTCTATGATTTTGCAAACACTTCTCAACAGTGGTCTGTATTGTAAACTGGAGAAGTGTTAGTTTGATCAAGCGGATGTCTATTTCTTGGGTTATGTTATCTCTGCCTCTGGATTCAGTATGGATCCAAATAAGTTATCAGCTGTTGTTGAGTGGCCTTTGCTTTCGGGATTAAAACCTATACAGAGGTTTATAGGGTTCACTAAATATTATAGGAGGTTTATTTTTCTACTGTTATAGCCCCGATCACGAACCTCACGAAGAAGGCTGCAAACCACTATGCTTTGCACCCCGAGGCAAGGGAATCATTTGAGAGCCTAAAAAGAGCTTTTGTTCTGCTCCTATCCTTTAGACATCCTGACCCTTCACTTCCTTTGTATTGGAATTAGATACTTCTGAGATAGGAGTAGGAGCTATTCTTTCCCAGTGCTTGTCCCCTGTCCAACCATTGCATCTGTGTGGTTTCTTCTCTATGAAACTCTTACAGGCGGAACAGAATTATGATATTGAAAATAGAGAATTATTGGCCATTATCGTAGCCTTGAAGTAGTGGAGACATCTCCTAGAAGGTACGAAAGATCCCTTCATGCTAACGGATCACAAGAACCTTCTGTACCTCGGAGAGGCAAAATGGTTGAATTCCAGGCAGGCGAGATGGTCTCTCTTCATGTCCAGATTTAATTTTATAATTTCTTGTAGACCTGGACCACGCAATGCCAATGCTGATTGTGGCGGAACCCGCCTCGCCACCTGGCATTGGAGAGGCCTGGCTGCCCGCCTCCTACCTGCTGACTATGGCCCCTGGTAAAGTTGTACTTTTGAATGCAATATTTGGGCATATTGTATTTTATTTAAGCACAGTGAATGGACTTTTATTGTACTGTGCTGGCCTTTTAAAAACAGTATATGGACATACTGAAACTTTTTGGACACTTCCTCTTCCCCTCCCCCAGATCCATTGTTCTCCAGCAGGGTGTTGTCCCAGGGACACTGCCAAACCAGTGGGAACTGGTTTGCCAGGAAAAATCATGCTTGCAAGTGAAAACAAAGGACGTCGACCTAACCGTTAAACCCCTGAACCTATTCAAGTGAATTTTGGATATGTTTGTCCCCAAGTTATACTGGTTAAAATAATATAAGTTTTATGTATGTACGATGTTAACTCACAAAGTAATAAAAATGTACAAAAAGTAACTTTTCAGCTTGGAGATAATTGAGTATATACAGTAATTGACTCAATTATCTCCTAAGCAGAGGGGAGGAATATGCTGGGTGTGTTTCTATTTTCCCATTGTGTCTGATTGGCTGCTGTACTTGCATTGTATGTGTTGTAATGTGTTTATTGGTGGTTCTGCAAAACCCTGTGGGCAGTACTATGTTTTGTGGATTGTGAATAAAAGAGGCTGTATGTGCCAGTACAGGGAGTTCCTGTTTTAACCCTCAAAGTGAAGTGTCGTCTCATTATTGGGGGAGGATTCATTGTATGCTGTTCCAGTTTGACTGCTAGGAGTGTAAACCTATTCGCATGGTTTTTCCTATTCGGCTGTATACAACATTCATATGCTTGGGAGAATTTATTTGTTTCTCCGGTTCGGTGGTTTTGGTGTCTGCTGCAGTGCTTGGAGTCCTCAGGAAGCAGGGTGCCAGGCGATCCGTTACACCGATGCTTTGTCCAGGCTGTTCGATGTGAGTGAAGAGAAAAGACGCGAGGAGTGTTGTATCATTCCCCCGAAAAAAATCGTAGCTACAACAGTTTTTTCTGTATCCTCTTCACTGTTAAGTCACACCATATCTACTCAATCTGAGTCCCTTGAAAACAAGCCTAGCAATAAATTGTTCGTTACTCCTACTGTCAGACAGGAAGTTATGACTTTGTCATGACAGCAAATCTGCTAGGCATCCTAGAATAACCAAGACAACTAACCTTGTAGCGCTTGACTTCTGGTGGCCTTTTAAAAAAGGGACATAGGGACATGGACTTTACCCTGGACATTTGCCACAAATTCATGGAGGAGTGTGGAAGCTAGCCTCCTGCCCACTGACTATGGGCCATATACCTTGTGCCAAACTTAATAATTTTCCCTTCTGTTCACAAGACATTTTATAAAGTTCCCGAAGAGAAACACTTTCCTTGCGTTCGGTAGACAAATCTACCGAACACTGAACACCCTTCCTGGCTCATTAACTACAAAGAAACCACAGACTTAAGTGCTCTCTCTGTGTGGCAACCGTTCATATAAACGAATGCCACGTGCTGGAGAAAATGGCGGCCATCTTGTTACACGAACGCAGGCAATGGGACTTGGTTGTCAAGTGCCTGGAACTCTAAGTCGGACACTCAACCTGGCGAACACCGGTAAAACCATATGAACGCTTGCTTCTTTCCGCAAGAAACCAGGAGAGCGCTTTTCGGTAGGTTTGTTTGCGTGAACAAATGCTACCTATGAGTAGGGCAGATTTGGGCAGACACCTCTTAAACGGTCGGTCAAAACTTTACCCTGTGGTGATTCGGCTGTATTTGTGGGATCTAACTGCGATTTCGACAACTTGGACGCTCAGATCCAAGCTATCTGGGGATTTATAATTTGTGGGGGTTCCTCTATGTTTTTTATGTGTTTTTAATATTTTATGTGTTATGCCAAGTCATGCTGACAATGTATGGGCATGTTGGGGGAATGTAATGGGCGTGTTTAACTGTATCCCTGATGTGTATAAAAGCAGGCCATCGGGCTAGAAAAAACATTCCTGCAGTACCCTTCACCAAGTCTAGGCTGATGTTTGGGTAGCTAAGAGCTTTAATCACTGCTTCACTTGGAATTTAGGAGAACTACAATGGATATACTCAGTCGAAGTATAGGGGATCCGTTACAATATGCTATGTCTTTCCCAGAGTCGGAAGCTAAGATTGGCTATTGCAGATTGGAGAGTGGTGATAGTCATTGCTGGAGAATATAGTTTATGTGAGCAGTATCTATGTCTGTGTGCTTTCCATATTTGCAATGTCAATGTGGTCATGGGAAGCAGGGGTAACTTTTTAGGTCGGAGGTGGTTGGGAAGCCACATCAAGGAGGAAAAATGATGACCCTGTGCCATGGTTGATTCAAAACTCACCCACTGTGGAGGAGTTCTGTGGGTCTGTGCCGTTACCAATGGGCAAGTGTTAGCTGCAAGGTAGTAGTATTTTAAATTCGGTAGGCTCATGCCTCTATTTGTAATGTGGCAGTATTGGGTAAATGCAGAGACTCTCTGTCTTTTGTCAGCCCAAATATATTTGTTAATAGTTTGTTGAGTATCTTTAAAGTAATAGATTGGGATTCTAATTGGGAGGGTTCTAAACAAACACTGATACTTAGGGAGTACCACCATCTTAACAGCGGCCTTACATAGTTACATAGCTGAAAAGAGACTTGCATCCATCAAGCTCAGCCTTCTTCGCATTTGTATGTTGCTGTTGATCCAAAAGAAGGCAAACAAAAAAACAGTTTGAAGCACTACCAATTTTGCAACAAACTAGGAATAAAATTCCTTCTTGACCCCAGAATGGCAGTCAGATTTATCCTTGGATCAAGCAGCTATTACCCTACATTAAAAAATATTCTCCTTGAATATTCTGTTTTTGCAAGTATGCATCTAGTTACTGTTTGAGCATCTGTATGGACTCTGATAAAACCACTTCTTCATGCAGAGAATTCCACATCCTTATTGTTCTTACAGTAAAAATACCTTTCCTTTGCCTTAGACGAAATCTTCTTTCTTCCAGTCTAAATCCATGACCTTGTGTCCTATGTAAAATCTGGTTTGTGAATAGATTTCCACACAATGGTTTTCATTGTCCCCGAATATATGACTTTTTTCTAAAAGAAGTTTAAATTTGTTAACCTTTCTTCATAGCTGATATATTCCATTCCTTTTATTAATTTTGTAGCCCGTCTCTGCACTTTTTGTAGTGCCATATTATCCTTCTTTAGAACAGGTGCCCAAAATTGCACAGCATATTCAATATGTGGTCTTACCAGTGATTTATAAAGAGGCAAAATGATATTCTCATCCCGAGAATGAATGCTCATTTTCATGCATGACAATACCTTACTGGTCTTAGCCACTGCTGATTGACATTGCACATTGTTGAATAGTTTGTTGTCTATAACAATCCCCAAGTCCTTTTCGCTTGTTGCTATCCCTAATTCGCTTCCATTAAGGGTATACGTTGCTTGTGCATTCTTTACGCCGAAGTGCATAACTGCATTTTTCAACATTAAATTTAATCTGCCATTTGAGTGCCCAGTCCCCAGTCTATCTAAATCCCTCTGCACCAAAGTAATATCTTGCTTACATTGTATTACTTTACAGAGTTTTGTGTCATAGAAACATAGAATGTGACGGCAGATGAGAACCATTCGGCCCATCTAGTCTGCCCAATTTTCTAAATACTTTCATTAGTCCCTAGCCTTATCTTATAGTTAGGATAGCCTTATGCCTATCCCACGCATGCTTAAACTCCTTTACTGTGTTAACCTCTACCACTTCAGCTGGAAGGCTATTCCATGCATCCACTACCCTCTCAGTAAAGTAATACTTCCTGATATTATTTTTAAACCTTTGTCCCTCTAATTTAAGACTATGTCCTCTTGTTGTGGTAGTTTTTCTTCTTTGAAATATAGTCTCCTCCTTTACTGTGTTGATTCCCTTTATATATTTAAATGTTTCTATCATATCCCCCCTGTCTCGTCTTTCCTCCAAGCTATACATGTTAAGATCCTTTAACCTTTCCTGGTAAGTTTTATCCCGCAATCCATGAACCAGTTTAGTAGCCCTTCTCTGAACCCTCTCTAAGGTATCAATATCCTTCTGAAGATACGGTCTCCAGTACTGTGTACAATACTCCAAGTGAGGTCTCACCAGTGTTCTGTACAATGGCATGAGCACTTCCCTCTTTCTACTGCTAATACCTCTCCCTATACAACCAAGCATTCTGCTAGAATTTCCTGCTGCTCTATTACATTGTCTGCCTACCTTTAAGTCATCAGAAATAATCACCCCTAAATCCCTTTCCTCATATGTTGAGGTTAGAACTCTATCAAATATTCTGTACTCTGCCCTTGGGTTTTTACGTCCAAGATGCATTATCTTGCACTTATCCACATTAAATGTCAGTTGCCACAATTCTGACCATTTTTCTAGTTTACCTAAATCATTTGTTATTTGGCTTATCCCTCCTGGAACATCAACCCTGTTACATATCTTAGTATCATCAGCAAAAAGACATACCTTACCATCAAGACCTTCTGCAATATCACTAATAAAAATATTAAAGAGAATGGGTCCAAGTACAGATCCCTGAGGTACCCCACTGGTGACAAGTCCAAGCTTCGAATATATTCCATTAACTACAACCCTCTGTTGCCTGTCACTCAGCCACTGCCTTACCCATTCAACAATATTGGAATCCAAACTTAAAGATTGCAGTTTATTGATAAGCCTTCTATGTGCAACAGTGTCAAAAGCCTTACTGAAATCTAGGTAAGCAATGTCTACTGCACCACCCTGATCTATAATTTTAGTTACCCAATCAAAAAAATCAATAAGATTAGTTTGGCATGATCTCCCTGAAGTAAACCCATGTTGTCTCTGATCTTGAAATCCATGTGTTTTTAGATGTTCATCAATCCTATCCTTTAACATGGTTTCCATCACTTTCCCCACTACTGAAGTAAGGCTTACTGGCCTATAGTTGCCCGACTCCTCCCTATTACCTTTCTTGTAAATGGGCACAACATTCGCTAACTTCCAATCTTCTGGGACTACTCCTGTTAACAATGATTGGTTAAATAAATCTGTTAATGGTTTTGCTAGTACACCACTAAGCTCTTTTAATAGCTTTGGGTGTATTCCATCAGGTCCCATTGACTTATTTGTCTTTACTTTTGACAGTTGAAATAGAACCTCTTCCTCTGTAAACTCACGTGTAATAAATGACTCATTTATCCACTGAAACATGACTTGCAATGCTTTTTTCAAGATCATTTATAAAGATGTTAAATAGAAGGGGTCCCAGAACAGAACCCTGAGTTACACCACTTGCCACCTCTGTCCAGCTTGAAAATTTACCATTAATCACAACTCTTTGTACTCTGTTTTTAAGCCAATGTTCTACCCAAGAACAAGCATTTTTAACTAGACAGATTTCCTTGAACACTAATTGTGTGCAACTGTATCAAATGCTTTGGCAAAATCCAAATAGATCACATCCACTGCAACACCCTGATCTATACTTATACTTACTTCTTTGTAGAACACAATCAAGTTCGTTTGACATGACCTGTGCTTCATAAAACCAATGCCGATTTTTGCTGATTAACCATGTTCTTCTCAAGGAATTCTTGAATATTATATCCCTTAATAACCTTTCAAATATTTTCCCAGCCACATAAGTTAAGCTCACAGGTCTATAATTTCCAGGCAAGGATTTTTAACCCTTTTTGAATAAAGGAACCACATCTGTCTACCTCCAATCCTCCAGAAAACTTCATGAAGGAAAAGAATCTTGAAAGATTAAAAACAAAGGTTCACTTATTTCTACACTTAGTTCCTTAAGTACTCGTGGGTGAATACCGTCAGGCCCTGGAGTTTTGTTTTTATTAACTTTATTTAGCTGCTGCAGCACCTTGTCTTGAGTTAACCAATTACAATTATTCTACACATTTTTAGCAGCAATCATTTGCACATCTATTGCCATGGGTTCTTCCTTAATATATACTGAGGAGAAATAGTTATTTAAAATTCCTGCCTTTTCCTGGTCTTCATTAACTAACACCCCAATTTCAGTTATTAGTGTACCTACAATTTCATTTTTTGTTTTTTTTAGACTTTATGTACTTCAAAAATGCTTTGGGGTTGGTTTTGCTCTCTTTAATTATCATTTTGTCATTTTGAAGTTTAGCAAATCTAATCGCCTTTTTGCACGCATTATTGGCTTCCTTATATCTTTTATAAGATGCATCTGATGTGTCCGATTTGAAATCCTTTTTAAAATTATATGTTTTAGTATACCCCATGTGCTTTTGTTTTTTTGAGTTTATTTCAAAGGACACTATATTATGATCACTATTTCCCAAGTGCTCACCTACTTGAATGTTGGTCAAAAGATCAACGTTGTTTGTTAAAACCAGGTCCAGACAAGCGTCCATTCTAGTTGGTGCTTGTACAAGTTGTGACATGAAGGTGACATTTAACAAGTTCAAAAACCTAATTCCCTTTGCTGAGCTACTAGTCCCTCCGTCCCAAGTTATGTCCGGGTCATTAAAATCTCCAATAATTAAAGTGTTACCCAGATCTGCAGTCTTTGCTCAAACAGCTGTTGTTCCTCGTCAATATTAACATTCGGTGGTTTATAAGATAGCCCCAAGATGATATTTACCCATAAAGCTTCCACATTTTCCGCATCACATTCCACTTGCTTAAGATATGGCTTTAACTCATGGTTGACATACAAACATACCCGACAACCCTTCTTGTTTTTCATATCCTTCCTAAATAACATGTACCCATTTAAGTTAACTGCCCTGTCATGTGTCTCATCGCACCATGTTTCAGTTATGCCTATTATGTCATATTGTTTAGTGTATGCCATTGCCTCCAGGTCCCTCATTTTGTTATTTAGGTTCCTTGCATTAGTAAGCATACATTTAATATCATGAGTCACTTGTACTTTTTGTGAATTATCAACATTACATACCTTCTTTGTTTCTGCTTGCCCCTCCCCCCGTCTCCACCCCCTTATGCTGATCTAAAGCCCATCTCCTTTCTGTCCTATCTCCATTTTGTAGATTGCTATGACCCTCCCCTGCACTACTAGTTTAAAATCTCCTCCAACCTTCTAGCCATCCTATCCCCCAGCACTGCAGACCGTCTCCCGTTTAGGTGCAACCCATCACTGCTATAAAGATTGTACCCAAGCGCAAAGTTGTCCCATTGCTCTAGAAACCCCAAACCCTCCTTCCGGCACCAAGACTTCAGCCACGCATTGACCTTTCTAATCTTCTGCTGCCTTTCCACTGTAGCGCATGGCACAGGTAATACCTCAGAGAATACCACCTTGGTAAGTTTGCTACCTAATTCCCTGAAATCATTCTTTAGGACCTTCCATCTTCCTCTTACTTTGTCATTGGTACCAACATGGACCATGACTGCTGGGTTATCCCCAACCCCTCCCAATAATCCATCCACTCTGTCAGCAACATGCCGGACCCGAGCACCCTGGAGATTGGTAGCTTGCCCTATCTACTCTCCTAATGATAGAGTCCCCTACCACCACAACCTGTCTAGTCTCCTTACATTTTCATCCCCACCCATACTAGAGGGACTTTTCCCTTGGCTGTCGGAAGTAACAGCTTCCTCTAATACAGCTACTCCTGAGCTGATGCTCCCAACATCTTAACTCAAACAGGCAAATCTGCTAGGTGGCACAAAATCATGACTAGCTAGCCCTTTCCTCTTCCCTCCCCCCTGCTTCCTCGCCCCACTGTCAGTTATGTGCCTGTTCGCCATCTGTCTTATCTCCTCCCTCTCCACCAGGGCTGGACTGGGAGAACATTTGGCCCGGGCATTTTTTTATCACAGCGGCCCACTAAGAAGGGGCAGAGAGGGTGTGTTTCGTCATCACCAAATCCACTTATAGAGACATCAGAGACAAGTTGCAAGGAAACACAATGCAAGCATGTAATTTGTGTTTGGTGCAGTGTGTGTGTGTGTGTGTGTGGGGTGCAGTGGGTGTCTGTGAAGGATGTAGTGTGTATGTGAAGGGTGCAGTATGTGTGTGTGATGGATGCTGTGTTTGAGGGGTGCTGTGTGTGATGTGTGGGGACTGTGTGTGATGTGTGTGAGGGTGCTGTTTATGATGTGTGTGAGGGTGCTGTGTGTAAGGGTGCTGTGTGTGATGTGTGTGAGAGTGCTGTGTGTGAGGTTGCTATGTGTGAGAGTGCTGTGTGTGATGTGTGTGAGAGTGCTGTGTTTGATGGGTGTGAGAGTGCTATGTGTAAGAGTGCTGTGTGTGATGGGTGTGAGAGTGCTGTGAGAGTGCTATGTGTTACCCAATGTGTGTGATGGGTGTGATAGTGCTGTGTGTGATGGGTGTAAGTGCTATGTGTGAGAGTGCTATGTGTGATGTGTGTGAGAGTGCTGTGTGTGAGTGATGTGTGTGATGGGTGTGAGAGTGCTATGTGTGAGAGTGCTGTGTGTGATGGGTGTGAGAGTGCTATGTGTGAGAGTGCTGTGTGTGATGGGTGTGAGAATGCTGTGTGTGAATATTAGAAGGGATTGTGTGTGTTTGGGGGGTAAAAAATAAAATTAAGCAGGCATTTAATCTCCCTTCTTACCTTTAGCCTGGGTGGGGGATCAGCACGCTGGTACCTGGGAGAGAGGGGGGGGGACCGGCACTCGCACTCCGACACCATCCCTGGTGGTCCAGTGGTGAGTGAACTCTAGTCTGTGGCAACGACCGGATCTCGTGAGAGGAACCCGGCGGAGCTGCAAGATAGAGCTCCGCCGGGTCCTCCTCTCCCTCCCCAGCCGCATGTCTGATCTCCCCACCGGCCCATAAAGGCACACAGCGGGGCCGGCGCTCGGATAGTGCCGGCCCTGCATAGACCAGCAGGGGAGATACTGTGACCTCCCCTGCCGGCCTCGGTCCAAGGCCACCTCGGCCTACCGGGCATTTGCCCGGTGTGCCCAATGGCCATTCCGGGCCTGCTCTCCACTACCTGTTCCCACCAGTTCCTCCTCTCAAGATTGTCGATCTCCCTCAATGTTGCAATTTTCTTCTCGAGATTTCCAATCGGAGCTTCCAGAAAAGCCACACACACACAACCGTCACAGAGGTATGGACCCTGGACGTGTACATCCAGGCATGCATACATGCAACAAGATGTGCATTGAGTCAAACCGCCAATCTTGCTAACACTCATTTCCTCAGATACAGAACAATAAAACAATTGCCTTGTTAGTTTAAACTCCTTGTTTGTTTGAACTACTGATTTTCTAACTCCTACTTAATAGAGTCTGCTTTCAAGCAATGTGAGCAAGCTCAGTGAGTAAGGGGTGTGTCTCTGTGGGAATACAAATCCCACACAGGTGGCAATTAATGAACAATCCTCCAATTAATCAAGCAGCAGCACAAAGGAGGGAAAAAAACAGAACACATAAATGATTTTAATTTTTTTTTTTTAAAGACTTTTTTTTTTTGTAACTCCTTCAGGACCGGACTGTTTTGGCCATGTTGTACGTTAAGGACCAGGGTTGTTTTAACATTTTTGTGGTGTTTGTGTTTAGCTGTAATTTTCCTCTCTCTCATTTAGTGTTCCCATACAAGTTATATATTGTTTTTTTCAGGAAAAAAATGGCTTTCTTTACATACCATTATTTGTATGTCGTTTAATTTACTTTAAAAAAATAAATAAATATATGGTTAAATTGAAAAAAAAACATGTTTTTTTACTTTTGCTTGAAAAATCTTTTACTTCCCTACGAAAGCTAATGAAAAAAACTGCTAAATAGATTAAAAATTTTGTCCTGAGTTTAAAAAAACCCAGTGTTTACGTGCTTTTTTTTTTTGCAAATGGGGGTAATTCTCATTCCTGGGCTACCATACGCTCTCAAAGGCAACATAACCAACCTTGCCATTTTCAATGTGAAAATATTTAACCCTTATATTTGACCCTGTAACTTTCAAAAACACTATAAAATCTGTACTCGAGAGACTTTGCTGAACACAACTATTAGTGTTTAAAAACAGTAAAACTTATCACAACAATTACATCATCAGTGAAAGAGCCATTTGTGTGTGAAAAATGCAAAAAAAGTCACTTTCACTGTCAATATCATCGCTGTGAAATGTTTTACTGTTTTGACAAATATTTAGTATTGATATAGACTTAGCATAGGCTGAGTCCTAGAAGAAACATCCATTGAGGAGAGACTGTAGAGCAAGAACCTGTGACCAATAACGATCCCAACCCGGTATTGACGTCATCCACGGAGCTCACCTCTCGATGTGAGGTCAGAGGTGAGACGCAGAGGAACACGCACGCCGCCCTCACCGGCTGCTGGATTACCGAAAGGACACAAACTATA
The DNA here is from genome assembly GCA_933207985.1 of Pelobates cultripes. Taxonomy (NCBI): domain Eukaryota; kingdom Metazoa; phylum Chordata; class Amphibia; order Anura; family Pelobatidae; genus Pelobates; species Pelobates cultripes. The sequence continues at coordinate 224,045,373 of OW240913.1, forward strand.
CCAAGCCACTGTTAGTGACCTTCGCTGCTGGGTTGCTATATAACGCATTGACTGCTCTGAAAAATCAGTGGGAATTGACATTTTCTCAACAACGCAAGGACGAAGGGCCAGTGCAGCCTATCAAAAGCTTTTTTTTTAAAGTTCTTTATTTATTCCAAGACACGACATCGTAAAACAATGCATATACATCAAGATAGGGTTATGCATAAACAGGCATGTAAACTGTGTACAAGGCGTTATTACAATCATATGATAAGTCAACAGTCCCATTCGCCCATCTCCTGTAGCTAGATAGAGCTAATTGAGTTTACATTTCGACAGTTCTCTTCCCTATGTATATTTAGATATCCCGCCTGGTTTTATATAGTATATAAAACAATTAACAGATAACACATAATATGTAAAATAATATAAGCCGACCGCTCTCGTGTTTGCATACGTAGGTATACTCAAAAGAAAGATAAAAAAAAGGGGGGGGGAGAAACGTCTGAGCGTAATATACAATCGTACGTTTGCTCACGAGTCACTATTGTCTCGCGCATGTATTCCCTCCTTATACGGTCGGAAGATAAGATTCCGGAAATAAGATGTGTAAGAAAATAGAAGATAATAGGAGTACCTCGAAGGGTCGAGGTCGCAGAGAAGGAAGTGTGGGGGGAAAAGGGGGGGAAAAGGGGGGGGGGCGAGGGGGGCCAAGTATGGCTTCTCAACAAAAAGAAGGTGTCCTAAGGGATGTGCTTTTCTTCCTGCCCTATCCCTGTCGGGAGTCTACCAGAGGCCTTCCTTGCTACCTGAATCTAAGTAAGTCGGCATACCTCCTCTCACAAATGTCTTGTGCTGTATTTTGAATAGTTTAGTCAGCTTTTCTCTAATCGCTTACAGCACTATTTATCCATGGGCTCCAAATCTTGTCGAATTTCTTCATTGTCCCCCTGACCTGTACTGTCAGCTTGTCCATTAGGTAAGTATCTTTTATTTTTTGTTTTACTATAGTCAGTGTTGGGGTCTCCCTCTGTAGCCACACCTGTGCTAGGGCTCTTCTAGCTGCAAGATTTTTTTTTGTATAAGGTTTTGCTCCAGTCTGGTCCAGCCATCCATTGTTCTGGACAAGAGAAACACCCATGGGTCAGGTTTCACCTCCCTATCAAAAACATCTCGCTGCAAAGCAGAAATACGCTTCCAATAGGTTTGTACCTCCCAGCATTCCCACCACATGTGTATATACGAGCCTTTGCAGCCGCAGCCCCTCCAACATAGGTCTGTCGGGTTTTTACGCATTCGGTACAGTGTCACTGGAGTGGTATACCACCGAAATAAGGTCTTATAGGATTGTTCCTGCAAGGAGACACACACCGAAAAGGATGCAGCAGCCTCCCATATTTCCTGCCATTCTATGCCCTCCAGAACCTCTTTGAGATCTGCTTCCCAGATCTGCTTCCCACTGATTAGTATATGTGATGTCACCCCATTCTTGCATGTGAGTGCTCAGATGGGAATATAAACATGAAATTAAACCACTTGGGAATTGTTCCCTCTTGCACATCCTTTCGAAAAACGTTAGCTGCGTCAACGCAGCCGTCTTGATCCGAGGGTTTCGAGCGAAATCTCTAAGCTCTATATACCGGAAGTAGTCGAAGGGTCTTAATGCTTTTCAACTCCTCGAATGTGAAAATGGCTCATTTATTAAACATTTCTCAGAATCTCTGTAATCCCGCGTTCTCAATGCCCTTGAGATCTCGGGGACTCAAGCCCGGAACAAATGCTTTGTTTCTTAAGATTGGGGTCATGGGCGATGGGTCGGAGGTCAGGCCGTATTTAAGGGCAGTGGCATCCCAAATTTTAAGGGAGTTGCGTATAGCAGGGCACATCACTTGTTCTATTGGTATGTGCTCTTTGGGAGTCCACATGAGGAATTGGGGCATGTCTGGGCCCATTAGGGCGGACTCCAGATCTACCCATCTCCTGTCTTCTGGGGGGAGTGCCAAAGTGCAATTTGGGCTAATTGAGCCGCCACGTAATAAAAGTAAATGTTCGGGAGGCCGAGGTCCCCCCTCCCCTTAGCCCTATAAAGTACATTGCGGGAGATCCTGTGTTTTTTATTCTGCCAGATGAACTTACCTGTAGCCTGTTGAAGTGTTCCCAGATTAGCTTTAGTCACCCGGATTGGAAGAGCTTGAAATAAAAATAGTATCCTGGGCAGCACATTCATTTTCACTGAATGTATTCTTCCTATCCACGAGATTGGTTTGTCTTCCCACTTCTCCATGTCGTCTTTTAGATGTTGAATTAGCGGAGTGTAATTTTGCAGGTATAGTTGGGAGGGATCCGCCGTCAGCCATATACCTAAGTATTTAATATGGTCCTTCGCTATGCGTATGTGGTAGGTCCTCCCCATATACGCCACTTCCTCGTCCCCCATGCCTATGGGTAGCGCGCTCGATTTGTGTAGGTTGACTTTATAGCCAGCCATCTCGCCATATTCCGAGAGGATCCCAGTCAGAGCTTCCATGGAAACCCTCGGATCCGTTAATGTCAACAATATGTCGTCCGCGAAACCTGAGATAACATATTGTTTGCCTCCCACGGTAACGCCCTTGACCTCTGAGGATTCGCGTATTGTTTGCATGAGGGGTTCCAACGAACCCGAGATCTGGATCTGCGTCCTGACATTTGAGTACAAGGCCTGAACAGCCTTTACAAACTGGGCCGGCATGCCGAAGTGATGTAATACCTCAAATAAATAGGACCATTTGACTCTGTCAAATGCTTTTTCGGCATCCAGCGACAGCATCAGTGTCTGTATGCCCTTTGTGGCCTGTCTACCTATAAGTGTAATATTACGTCTAGTGTTTTCGAATAGTTGCCTCCCAGGTACAAAGCCCACTTGATCTGGGTTAATCAGACCTGTAAGGATCCGATTTAGCCTGCCTGCCAATACTTTTGCTAAAATGTTGGAATCGTGATTAATTAAGGATATCGGGCGGAAATTCTCCCGGATTGAATCGTCTTTGCCTGGTTTAGGTAGTAAAACTATGTTTGCCAAGGACATGTCTTTATCTGGTGTCCCCCCATCCATAAGATCGTTGAACCAGGGTTCTAAGTGAGGCACAAGCTCCTCTCGGAAGGTTTTATAATAGCTACCATCGAAGCCGTCCGGTCCAGGTGCTTTATTGCTTTTCTGGGCGGATATTGCTGCATCTATCTCTTCGACCGAGATAGTACTCTCCAAGGTCGCCGAAGCCAGCACGTCCAGCTTAGGAAGGTGTTGCCGAGATAGGAACACTCCTATCCTGTCCACTTCCTGCCCTGGGTCCCTGGATCCGCTTGTCGAATGGTTATAAAGTTTGGTATAGTAGTCCGTGAACACCTTGGCTATCTCTGTGGGATTAATCTGGTACTCTCCTGCTACATTCTTAATCCTAGTAATATGTGTACTCCGTTGTCTAGGTCTTAGGGATCTTGCCAATAGGGTATCCATCTTGTTGGCTTTTTCATAGAAGGTGCATTTTGACCACACTACAGCTCTCGAAGTGTCTTCTAAGAGTAGTTCCCGAATAGAATTCCTCACGTTCTGCACCATCGTTAAATTGGTAGGTGTGGGATCCGATTTGTGCCGTTGTTCCGCCTTTCTCAAGGCTTCTAATAAGGACGTCAGTAGTTGGGACTTACGTCTTTTCTTCAATGTCGCTTCTCTGATCAAAATGCCCCTTATAACCGTCTTATGTGCTGCCCACACCGTAGCTTTCGCTACCCCTGAGTCCGCCTCTCTGACAAAGTACTCGTTGATTTCCGTGCGGATAGTCTCCACTATTGCTGGATCTTGTAGCAGGGATCTATTTAGCTTCCAGGACCAAGGAGATGCCATGCTCAGCTTATCCAAAGTAAGGGAGACGTCCGCGTGGTCGGACCATGTTATGGACCCCACCTTAGATTCCGTGACCTTGGGAACAGTTAGGGGGTTCACCAGGAAAAAGTCTATTCTTGAATATGTATCATGTGGCGGCGAATAGAACGTGTAGTCGCTATCGTCTGGATGTTGGGCCCTCCACATATCTACCAATCCTGCTTGCTGTATGACGGTATGTAATAATTTGTCTTGGCTGCCTCGCCTGTGCGATCGAGGGATTCCCCTACATGGCCCCCTATCCATCGCCGGGGATGGAGCTGCATTAAAATCTCCCCCTACTATGATCATTCCACGTGGTAGCTGTTGTGGAAATAAGGTCTTTACATATTTCCTAGTTAGTAAAAATGTCTATTTACTCATTCCACGATATACATTATAAAGCTATACACACATATTTTAATCAAGATGGCTGCTAGAAGCTTCTAACCCCTCCTCCCCTCCCCTTTAACACCGACTAACTACCTCGTGCAGCAAGATGGCGCCGGGAAACCGTGGGAGACCCTCATGGTCCCGGTGACATCACCCTTACTAGGCAGAACATTAGGAAGACCACTTAACACCTAACCAATTATTGATGTATTATTCCATGTTATCTCTGACAATGCTTATGATGTAATTTTGCTTTAAAAGGGACCTGCCATCCCCTCTGAATAAACATTCCTCAAGTTATTCAACAACCTGGAACCTGTGTCTGGTGTGAATTACTTCAGGGAGCGTGCACGCATTGTTTCACTGATTTGGCCAGGGGCAGATACACAAAGAAATAATAAATGTATTGATTGATTTTTCCATTTCAGTAGCGTATTTACTATATGGGTCAGCTCTGTCCAGAATTCTCTGGAAGGTTCGTTAGGAGCGTATAAATTGATAATATGAATGGCTTGGGAATGCAAGGTCCCCGACACCAGAACGTAGCGCCCCCCCCTGGGTCTGCTTTAATCTTGTTTACCCTTAGCGGACATCTGTGGTGTATGAGAATAGCAACCCCATTCCTCTTGTTGAGGGACCTAGCTTCGTAAGAGGTTCTGAAGGTATGGTCCCCAAGGGCAAACTTTGCTGAAATAAGTGCGTCTCCTGCAGGAAGGCTATGTCGGGGTTCATGCGTTTTAGTTCCCTAAACATGAGCTGTCAGTTTTTGGGGGCGTTTAGGCCTTTAACATTAAGAGATAATAATTTTACAGGCATGTTGTATCCTGTAGAGTGTCTCTATATTTAAACATTCTGTCATGTCTATCTGTAGTCAGAGTGCTCAGAGCGCTGTCCGTCTCCCCCCCCCCCTCCCCCCGAGGAGATAAGGTTAGGGTGAGGATAAGAGGGAAAAAGGATAAGAAGGGTAAGAAAGAGGTCCCAAAGTGTCCTTTCCCCCCTCCCTGTCCTATAGTGTTCTTTCCCCCCTCCCTGTCCCATAGTTTTTTTCCCATCTCCCCCGTCCCATAGTGTTCTTCCCACCTCCTCTGTCCCATAGTGTTCTCCCCCCCTCCCCTGTCCCATAGTGTTCTCCCCCTCGTCCCAAGTGCAGTATTCTTGACTTTTCATGTTATCATTACTATCATTCATGTCTGTTAAACTATGCACTAAAAAAAAAAAAAATATCAAAAAATGTAGGCAAATTTGACCAGTTTCCGGTCAAGAAGTCCGAAATCTCAGTCAGTCGGTTGATTAGTGTGCTGGTCAGTAAGTTGTAGAGCGCAGTGTAGTATTGTGCTAAGTTATCTGTAATGTGTTGGGGTTTGTAAATTTTTGGACCATCTGTTTTTAAAAGGTAAGGAATTTTGGAAGATGCCTGTTGTTGGCGTAATCTGGAGACTAAAAGGTTCCCAGATTTATTGCTATGGGCATATTTACTAGTTTTAAGTTATTGCAGTATTTGTGCCATTTTAGTTATGTGTAGTTCGTTGAAAGACCTGTTCAGTTTATCTATTGTGTCTTGTAGTTGAGCCGTAGGAGCTATATATAGTGTTGTGTGGTCGCGTCTCACAGTGCTCGTAAGAGTATTAGCTTTTGAGTATCAGTTGCATGTTTTTTTATGTGATGCCTGGCAAAGAAAAAGGCCACACACAACAGCTTTGTGTGTTAGCCATTGGGTGAGGGCTGAGTTATCTGTGGTAATATTCATTGTGAAATATGCCCGTAATTCTGAGTTCACACTGATTCCTTAAATTTTTCATTATAAAGTAGTGTTTCATTGAGTTTCCAGGGTGGACGTCCCTTCGTGGGGAACTTCTCAGTGAGGGTGAAAAGAACTGAGGCATGGTCCGACCACACAATGTCTCCTATGGTGCTTTGTGTAGTATAGGGCCAGAGGCGAGTACATGGTCAATATAGGAATGGATTTTATGGGCAGGAGAGTAATAGGAGTAAGTGTGTTCAGATGGGTAGAGTGTCCTACAAACATCCTATAGGCAGTATTCAGTAAGTAGCTTAAGTATAGACTTACATTGTGTTTTAAGGGCTTTTGACAGTTGACAATCTGGTCTGTATGAGGAGAGTCCAATTTATGTAAGATTTTGTGGAGGAAGTTCCTTTGATTCGTATTAGGGCTATACACATTCGCTATTGTATACATTATGTAATTAATTTTGCACTTAAGTATTATGTACCTGCCTTGGTTATTGGTTAGTATTTTGAGTAGTCCGAAGGATAGAGATTTGTGAATAAGGATGAACACACCCCTGATTTTAAACTTAATGGGCTGCGTGTGATTGAATGGGGTAATCCAGGGCTCGACAAATCACAGACGTCAGGTTGCTATGGCGACTAGAAATTTCGACCTGGTGCTTGGGATTTGAAAGCTCTTTAGATAGGGAGCTTTGAATGTGTCCGCCGCAAGGAATAGTAGAGCAGCCCGCCCTGGGAAGCAAGCAGGCGGACGGCTGACTGAGGCAGCATGGAGGCGGGTGGCTGTCCGCAGGAGCATTGTAGGCAGCGCGTGAAGGAGCAGTACTCTTCTTGCAGCCCCTCTCTGCTCCCTTGCGCTGTTTAATGATGCCGGGAGCCGAAATATAACGTCATTCTTGCCCCGACATCAATACAGAGCGCGATGGAGCAGAGAGGAACAGCAGTAAGATTACCAGGGCCGTCTTTAATGCGGGGCAAACAGGGCAGCTGCCCCGGGCCCTGTCCCTGCTGGGGGGCCCGAGGTAACTGCCCTGTTTGCCCTCTGCACGCAAACTATGGGGGCCCATCGGGTGGCCCATGCACTTAGGGCCACCCAGTGGGCCTGTGTCAGCAGGGGCCCGGTCGGGTGCTGTGGCGCTTTAACAGGGCGACCAGGCCCTTGCTTTTCGGCAGCACTGGGAGGAAGTGACAGCCGTGCGTCACTTCCTCCCACAGAAACAGGAGCCGCGCGGGAGGAAGGAGGACCAGCTGTTCCGGAGGGGGCCAGGCCGGGAGAGCTTAACTCCCAGTCACCCCAGCCAGCTCACTGAACCCCAGGGAAGCCACCCTCCAGAAAAAGGTAAGAAACTGGAGGGTGGTTATCAAATTTTGCATGAGTGTGTCAGTATGTGTGTATGTCTGTTAATGTGCCAGTATGTCTGTCGTGTCAAAATGTCTGTATGTGTGTATGTCTGTCAGTGTCTGTGTGTATGTGTGTTTCAGTATGTGTGTATGTGTGCCAGAATGTCTGTATGTCTGTCAGTATGTCTGTGTGAGTCTGTCAGTGTCCATGTGGTTCTGTATGTCTGTGTTTGTCAATATGTCTGTCAATGTCTGTGTGTATGTGTGTTTCAGTATGTCCGTCTGTCTGTGTGTATATGTGCCAGTATGTCTGTCAGCGTATCTGTATGTCAGTTTCTGTGTGGTTCAGTTTTTTTTTTTGTGTATGTGTGTTTCAGTATGGCTGTCTGTGTCAGTACGTCTGTCAGAATGTGTCTCTGTATCTGTATGTTTTCCGTTTGTGTGTGTATCTGTATGTGTCAGTGTTTGTATCTGTATATCTGCATGTGTTTTAGGTTGTGTATCTGTGTGTCTGTATGTGTGTCAGTGTGTGTGTGTATCTATATGTAGTCAATGGGTGTACCTTTGTATCTACATGTATGTCAGTGTTTATATCTGTGTGTGTGTCTATGTGTGTGTCAGTGTATCTATATGTAGTCTGTGTGTATCTGTATGTTCTTGTGTGTATCTACATGCAGTCAGTGTGTATCTGCATGTGTGGCAGGTAGTGTATTTGTGTGTATCTATATGTAGTCAGGGGGCCCAAGTAAATGCTTGCCCAGGGTTTAATCAAAATTAAAGATGGCCCTGAAGATTACTAACTAAGCAAATGAGTAAGAGCATCCTATTGGATAGTTACTGCATGGGCGATTATCTTTCAGCTGGCAACACGTTATTTAACCCCAACTGAGGCAATTAGTATGTAGTGGATCGCAAGTTCCACATAGACTTTCTCTGCTGGTAATCCAAGAATTGCTCAGGACCAAGTAGTTAACACAGAAAGCACAGCATAAACAATGAATAAAACAATCCACGAATATCCCATCACCTTTCCCAATAACTGGACGACAAACAGTATCAAGAGCAGAACTGATGTTTAATGCCACATACCCTCCTTTAATGCAACTCTCCCATGCAAGGGAGACACCCACAGAAAATCATACATTAACCAATCACATACTGGTTACAGCCCACACATCCCCTCCCCTCAGCCTGAGAGATAACACAATTAACAGAACAGTTTCAACACACATTTTTCCCCGTTTTCCAGATGTACCTCAAAGACATGACATACAGCCCCAAATTGTACATCCCCTGATAGCCCTAATCTGGGTGAGCAACATACACAAAAATCACCGAGATCGGATCAGAGATTCGGGAACTTCCTGGAAGTGTTAGTTTTACCGACAACACACGAGGCAATACCCAAAAGCAGTTCCATGTATTCTGGCCTTGCGGTCGGTCTCTGTTCACGAGGTAAAAGACACGAAATAATCAACATAATGGGCTTTGCCTGGATTCGTATGAATCCCCTTGTTCGTGGGCATCTTTTTACTGAACGTCGGGCCGTTCATGTGTTTCCTCACGAACGGGTAGAGGTATGGAGGTCTCTGCGGTGTTTGCGTGGTTGAGTGTCCGATTTGGGTTCCAGACACTCGATGACCAAACACCGCTGGGCGTTAGTATGGCAAGATGGCAGGCGCCACGTGTTCGCATATCGAACGGCACCCACCTATAGGATATACTGTACATTCGTATGCTTTTCAACCAAGCTGGTGTGAAGAATGATGGGGAGGTAAATTAGAGCCACACTTCTCTCCAGGGTGGTCTGGTTGTTTGGTAGTTTGTTCGTATGTCGAACGAAGCTATTCAACCTTGTATCCATTGTGTTCCTACCAAACAACTGCTCCAAATAACAAAACATAAAAATACTGTTGCACCCAAAAAAATTTATGGACAGCCAAACGCAATCCGTTACAGAGTAGCTTCTCATTTCTTAAACAACGATGTTGAAAGACACATCGCATGGTTGTGGAATAGATGTTAGTCTGTTTGAGAAGGGTCAAATCATTGGCATGCGTCAAGCAGAGAAAACATCTAAGGAGATTGCAGAAGCGACTAAAATTGAGTTAAGAACTGTCCAACGCATTATTAAAAACTGGAAGGATAGCGGAGAACCACCAGTGATGGGCGCATCAAGGTAAGAATGCACCCATCATGCCTAGTGCCTACTGTACAAGCCTGTGGGGGCAGTGCTATGATCTGGGGTTGCTGCAGTTGGTCACGTGTAGGTTCAGCAACATTATGTGCCCAAAGAATGAGGTCAGTTGATTACCTGAATATATTGAATGACCAGGTTATTCCATCAATGGATTCTTTCTTCCCTGATGGCACAGGCATATTCCAAGATGACAATGCCAGGATTCATTGGGCTCAAATTGTGAAAGAGTGGTACAGGGAGCATGAGACATCATTTTCACACAAGGATTGGCCACCACAGAGTCCAGACCCCATTGAGAATCTTTGGGATGTGCTGGAGAAGGCTTTGTGCAGTCATCAATACAAGATCTTGGTGAAAAATGAATGCAACACTGGACGGAAATAAATCTTGTGACATTGCAGAAGCTTATCGAAACAATGTCACAGTGAATGTGTACCATAATCAAAGCTAAAGGTGGTCCAACTAAATATTACAGTGTGTGACTTTTTTTTTTTTTTGGCCAGGCAGTGTATAATTAGTGTTTATCAAGGCCTGGCTACTTGGTAAGTAAAGCAGGCTCTACAGTACACACTCTTATATGGATATTATTAATAACCTGTTACTTCTTGATATAATAATTAGAATAATGTTGGAGTTCAGGAGGAAGTTTACCCCTTTTTGCAATACAACATAAAATTGATTTATGTTGGGTTTGCTTCTTTTTAAAATCAACTGTAAAATCCAGTATATGTGAACTTTCAACTGTAGAATTTGTATTATAGTTTTTTTTAAGTCTATATAACTGTTACTAAATTACAATTTTCTTTTCCTTTTCTTGTAGAATTATCATCGGCCCTTAGTTTTACGTACAGCTGATGTTCGAAGAATTGCATCCCAGACAGGTATTTCTGAAATGTGGAAGAGTGATCTACAGCCTATGCTCATTGAAAGGGTTTCTGGTTCACAAGGGAATTATGCTGTACGTCAGGTGAGTATCGAATAGTTTACAGTATTTCTATATGAAATTCTAGAACTAGTGATGCACCGAAATTTTCAGCCAAAAATGGGCCTATCCCGTTTCAGCCGAAAACGGGTCAAATTTGCCAAAATTAATTTTTTTTTTATAATAATATATATTTTTTTAATATTTTTTTTTTTGTAGTGCATAGTTTAACAGACATGCTTGCATTAACAATTCAGATGATTATATATCACAATAAAAGATAGTGATGATAACATGAAAAGTCAAGAATACTGCACTTGAGACAGGGGGAGTGGGGAGAACACTTTGGGACAGGGGAGAGGGGAAGAACACTATGGAACGGGGGGAACACTATGGGACGGGGGGGAGGAAATAACACTATGGGACAGGGGAGGGGGGGAGGAAATAACACTATGGGACAGGGGAGGAGGGAGGAAATAACACTATGGGACAGGGGAGAAAAGTACACTATGGGACAGGGGAGGGAGAACACTATGGGACAGGGGAGGGGGGGGAAATAAACACTAAAAAAGAGGGAGGGGAGAGAGGAACATTAAGAGGGGAAGGGACCACTAAAAGAGAAGGGAAGTTTTTCATATTAGATTAATTCAATTCATTAAAAAGTCTAATATTAATAAAATTATAGGAAAAAAACTTTTCAAAAATCATTTGGTGAAAAAAGTCATTTTCAGTTTTGTTTTTTCGGCCAAAGGCATACTGAATTTTCGGTTTCAGCCCAGAGTTTTCATTTTGGTGCATCCCTATCTATAACAGTACTGCATGATTAAAAAGCTAAAGACTAAAAAGATTCTTGGAGGAAGAAGCCAAACTTTTAAAGAAGAAAAGCTACTACAATCCATAGAACATGGATGAGAAGAAAAGTACCTTTAATTCATCATAACATTGGATTAAACAAAAAAAGGGGGAGCATTGGAAGCATTTCATGCCTTAGAAGTCCCTGTTTTGTTCCAGCTTATACTAAGTCAAAATAAAAGTATTTTCCTTTTCATTCATTTTTCTGGTTTGTGGCATCTTTTCTTTTTAAGAATTTCGGCTTCTACTTTCTATTATTTGAAGCAGTAGCACAACCTAACCGTCATGGAAAATGTAATAGGTCTAATATGACTTCATCTTATGCTAACATTTTCATGGATCAGTTTGAGTCCAAGTTCATTTTTATTCATGGTCTTTTCATGGCCCATGTATACACTTTATGGTTTTACATGAGGACATCTTTAGTGTCATCAATGTAACTCTCTGATGGAATTCTTTGAATATTTTAAGTCACTTGACTTGAACATTATATTATCTAAACATTATAACCATCATGGCATCAGTTTTCTTTATCTGACCATATATAAGACTCCCTTGATAAAGGCATTTTGCCGAAACGTTGGGGGCTTTTTGATTGACTCTGTCCCGCCTTCTCACTAGGTCTGGTATACTTTTGTCTTCTTGTATGTGTATGTATATTGATTCATGAGTTGTTATGGTATCTCATAACTAACATAAATTTTGACATTCAGTAATTTATGTACTACATATTTGATGTATATGCAAGTCCAGAATTTTTTGGCTGTTGCTTTGTATCACTTATATAATTAAAAAAAATTCCGCTGAATATATTCAAAGAGATATCCAACTATTGTGGGCCCATTTAATAAATATATTTTTGTGTATACATTTATGGTTGTGCTCCTTACTTGATAAATACTTGTAACTTGTTTAGGCTTTTGGGAATAGGGCCTTGTGTGAGTGAGCACCCACTATTATGTTCCTAGCTCTGTTTGGAGACTGCCCTTATTAGCCTTTTGAGTGTGCCTACCTTGTTTAATTTTTTATCATATATAAGTATTGTGACAGACTGGGCATTAGAATCTTGTGTTCACTTCCACTAGGACTAGTCCACTAGAATCTTGTGTTCACTTCCACTGCGCTAAATCATGAAATTCTCAATTCAATAGGAAAGCGCAGTGAAAATAACACTATAACAATAAAATAGAATAGAATATTAATAACAAATTAGCTGCTAAAAACACATTAAAACCTTCCCAAGTTTTTCTTATATGCAAAGCTCGAACAGAAAGTATCAGCAGACCACAAACCTCAGTTATAAAAATCCAAGTTCCAATTCAAGGTATAAGTATAGATGGTTAAATGACCACACTGTATCAAGGGTGAAATTTCATATAAACTATGTCCACTTCCTTATCAATTCCCATTTTTTTTTTGTATCCACCTTAAAAATGACAAAGAAATAGCAACATAGTGTAACAGTAAATTTATTGAAACCCTCTGGATTCCACCATATAGGAATGTAGGATGTAATTGTGGTGCTTATGTCCTAGTCTAACTATTTGAATATGGGGTACACTCAAGCCAGCAATATAGCCAGAGTGTTACCAGTCCAAGTAGAGAAATGCCAACCGCTCTGTGCACTTAAGCCGAATTACAGCACTCTTTGCTTTGGAAAGACACCAGCTCTCCTTGCCGCTGGAAGTTAAAATCTTGTGGATAAAATCAAAGACTTGAAATGATATGTCCGGCACTATCAACGTGTTTCGCCCATCTGCTGCATGATTTCTCAAGATAAGTGCCGCGGTGGAATCTTAATACCCTGCTTTTGAAACACGATCACAGGATTTCTTAAAGGTACATGGTATACAAAAAATAAAAAGAATACATTTTAAAAACTTGAATGTATTGCAGATTGCATGTCCTATTAAATACAGCGATGATAACTGGACATGACACAATTTCTTGTGACAGTCCCACATTAAAAATTATCATCAAACTGCATCTTTATTTAAAACATACTACATAAGACTAAAATCGCAATATGTAAGTAGGAATTTACAACATCTACATAATTGACATACATCATATGTAAGGTAAGATGTATAACATGCAGGGATAGATGTCAGTTGTATTTCACCATAAAAAAAAAGATAAAAATGGTCAACCTACTTATCTTGTACTTAAACTAAGGCCCCCTAGTGCATATATACTATAAACCTCTTGTAATGGATCCCCTATACTCCGGCTGAGTATATTCGTTATAAGTCTCCCAACAAAATCCGTGATCAGAGCTCTTGATTACCCAAACATCAGCCGAGACTTGATGAGGGGTACAACAGGAATATATATCTTTAATGGGACATGGTACAGCCAAGTTTATACACAGACCTACAGCAGGGGGTTTCCATAAAATTACACACAAACTCCTTCCCTGTGTCTGCGAGATAATTGAGTCAGGAACAGTACAAACTCAATTATCTCCAATGTACAAAAATAAAGCATTCAATTTTAAAAAAACTAAAGAGTACATTTTCAATTTTAAAGGTCCAAGCTTACAACCTCTTTAAAGCTGGGACTCCAACAGAGCTATTCTGTAAGGTGTGAGAAGTCACACAAGTGGCCTGGAAGTCTGGACTCTGTGCAAACCAACTCTCACATCTGCCATATGTCTTGCTTGCCTCTCAGATAGGGAGTCCTTTGATATGGTAATGATCATTAGCTTTCAAGAAGAAAAAGAAACCCTTGTGATTCAATACCATATCCAAAAGAGACATTTGCTTAACCTAATTAGCCCACAGGCACTAGAGTTACAGATCATAAAACATAAACTATTAAATATACATCCCACACATATATGAACCCTAAAAATAAACCAGGGAAATGTCTTGTGAATAGAAGACAAAGTATTAATTTCGGAACAAAGTATATGGCCCACACCCCAAATGTCCAGGGTAAGGAGCGATCGTCACACCTCTCTGTATATATTAAAAGATTTTCCGGCATATAGAAAAACAAGTCCAGAAAAGCTCATTTTAGATATACAAAAAGGCTTTTTCAAATGTGGCAACTGTAATATATGTAAAATAACTGGTCCACCATTTGGGAAGGTTGCAACTTTCCAGTCCTTTGCAACAAAACAAGAGTTTGAGATAAGAGATTTTCTAACGTGTAACTCTAAACAAGTAATATATTTCTATGGTTGTCCATAGAAATATATTACTTGTTTAGAGTTACACGTTAGAAAATCTCTTATCTCAAACTCTTGTTTTGTTGCAAAGGACTGGAAAGTCATAGACAAACCAAGCGAATGCTAAAGACTAGGTTGAGTGAACATACCTACAATATTAAGAGACAATTTGAAAAACATGCACTATTGTTTCACTCTAAGATACACCATAACAGTAATCCAACTCTATTAACATACTGTGGTGTCTAAAAAGTGAATATACTGAGGAGAGGAGGAAAATTAGTAAAAAAAAAATAAAAAATTGAAACTTCAAGAAATGTATTGAATTTTTAATTTAAAAGCATTGGCTCCATCAGGATTAAATGCAGAATTGGAGCTGGCCACTAGTTTATCATAATTTTAGTAATAATAAAAATGATTTTACTAAAAGCTTATAAATAAAATTCTCTTTTAATTAATCTTTATAATATTTGTTAATTTAATTCTTCATGTATCTTATTCAATTATATCTTCTAAACAGTATGTCATTTTGAAACGTACGGTGCTCTGTCTCTTTAAGAGATTTTATAGTAAGTTTTTATTGGGTTTTATGAACATTTGATAATTTTTACTACTATGATCAGATTAGAGTAGTCCATTTAGAGATATATTTTGCATTGTCTCTTTAAACAATTTCATATAGAGGAAAGTAAAATGCTTTTTGAAGTTTTTGATAATGTTTTTACCATTATATTTATTATGTGACCTTTTATTTGATTATGAGGTCATGCATATGGTGAGAGACAGCAGTATTATGTTAAATGCAGTTAATAGGGATGGATACTCTTGGCGTATCTCAGATATATTATTATATTTAAAAGATGAGAATCCGTAATAAAGGTACTATGTACAGATCGTATAGAAAACAAGAGAATTTTAACGTAAGAATTCAAAAGTCAGCCTATTAGATTCACCCTGGTCTGTTAACTTCCTTCAGAAAGATTTCTTAATCATCACGATATATGCTGGAAAATCTTTTAATATATAGAGAGATATATAGTATATATGCACTAGGGGGCCTTAATCTAAGTACAAGATAAGTAGGTTGACCATTTTTATTATCTTTTTTCATGGTGAAATACAACTGACATCTATCCCTGCAAGTTATATCGCTTACCTTAATGTATGATGTAACGGCTACCCTGGTATGGTGAGGGTATCAGCCGTTGGGGACATCCTTTTCTTCCCGGCAAGTCGCTGTGTAGTGATGGAGTCGCCTATTCCCTTCTGCTGGATCAGGAGTAGAAGTCAAGTGCAGCTCTAAAAAGAGCTGAGTGATTATGCTGCATAGATTCCCCTTTCAAGAACGAGACGAGGCTATGTTTTGAAGGGTCAAGAAGAACTGAGGGTTTATTGACAGACACTCTCTTTTATGAGATTCTGCCCATGCAAGGGAGACACCCACATAATTAACAGTATAACCAATCAAGACAATATACATTCTGTACATCCCCTCCCCTTAGATAACTAAATAACACAATTAAAAAGGAACATATTTTCCCCAAAGTTTGGATGTACCCCAAATACTTGCTTGTTTCTAGGGGACTAACATATTTAAAAATCAGCCCATTCGGTTCAGCCGTTCGGGAGATATGGGACTTAGAAGTTTTGACCGACCGCACGGGCACAGTAGCCGAAAACAGTTCCATGAATGCTGGCCCTGCAGTCGGTCTTAGATCGTGTGTAAAAACTCCCGAACAGCCGGCCATCCGCATGCCATCCTGGGTTCGCTGAAATCCCCATCCGTTGCTGAGTCTTTCTACCGAATGCCTGGTCGTTCGGTAGTTTTGGCGAGGTTTTCCCGAAGGTATGGAGGTCTCAGCGGTGTTCGCCTATTTGAGTGTCCGATTTTAGTTCCAGACACTCGACAGCAAACACCGCTGTTCAGGAGTTAAAATGGCCGTGAACACGTGGAAGTCCTGAAACGGTGGCTGGGCTTACAGCTCTCATAGCGTTTGTGCAGTTTTTCGACGAAAATGCCCATCAAGCAGGGAGGTAAATTAGTCTCAATTTAGAGTCAGGGTGGCCTGTTAGAGGTTAGCAAGCATTCGCATGGAGAATGCTTGCAAAGTCCAGAACTGCATTGTAATCCATAAGTCTTTTCCAGGCAAACTGTTCTTTTTGTTACATATGATTTCCTGGCTAATCATGGCAGCATATACATCATGGGTTAGCTCTGCCCTTTTATGTCAGATAGGACAGGGAAAACACCAAAGGCTTTAAAAGGAGGCTCCATTCCTAAGGTCCTCAGTCTTTTTCCTGTCCTACAGCCTTAAGGATGTGAGCATTTTGTTCCCTTTACTTATGGACATGTATGTTTTTCATTACTTTATTTGTTTTTGCTATTTTAGGTTGCCTTTATACTGTGGTGGTTTTATACTATGGCACTTTTACACTGTGATTCCTTTAAACTGTGATGTCTTTAAACCAGGAGTTCCAAACCCAGTCCTCAAGTACCCCTTACCAGTCTAGGATTTAGGGATTACTCTGTTGTGTCTAAAGTGTTTTGTGTTTTTTTTTCTCCCCAAAACACCTTGTTAGGGGGTACTTGAGGACTGGGTTGGGAACCACTACTTTAAATTGTGGTGCATTATGCAGCTGTGCCTTATGCTGTAATGCCTTTATACTATGAAGCCTTTAAACTGGGATGTCTTTTTAAACTGTGGTACGTTATGCTGCTGTGCCTTAGGCTGTGATTCCTTTTAAACTATGATGCCCTTTTCAGCCAGTTTTAAATTTGTTTGACTGGTTTCTTGGTAATAGAATTTGACAGAGTCCCCCTTTTTACTTAAGTACCGTATATACTCGAGTATAAGCCGACCCGAATATAAGCCGAGGCCCCTAATTTTACCCCAAAAAACTGGGAAAACTTATTGACTCGAGTATAAGACTAGGGTGGGAAATGTAGCAGCTACTGGTAAATTTCTAAATAAAATTAGATCCTAAAAAAATTATATTAATTGAATATTTATTTACAGTGTGTGTATATGATGAATGCAGTGTGTGTGTATGAGTGCGCAGTGTTTGTATAAATGCAGTGTTTGTATAAATGCAGTGTGTATATGAGTGCGCAGTGTGTGTATGAGTGCAGTGTGTGTGTATGAGTGCGCAGTGTGTGTGTATGAGTGCGCAGTGTGTGTGTATGAGTGCAGTGTGTGTGTATGAGTGCGCAGTGTGTGTATGAGTGCGCAGTGTGTGTATGAGTGCGCAGTGTGTGTATGAGTGCAGTGTGTGTGAGTGATGCAGTGTGTGTGTGTATGAGTGCAGTGTGTGTGAGTGATGCAGTGTGTGTGAGTGATGCAGTGTGTGTGTGATGCAGTGTGTGTGTGTATGAGTGCAGTGTGTGTGTATGAATGCAGTGTGTGTATATGAGTGCAGTGTGTGTTTGTGTTGCAGAGCCTTGGTGGGGGGTGGGCATTTTTATAAAAAAAAAAAAAAAAAAATTAATATTATTAGTTATTATTTCAATTTTTTTGGTTATATTATTTTTTTAATTATTTTTTTATTATTATTTATATTTATATATTATTAATTAATATTATTTTAATTTTTTCGTTATATTATTATTATTATTATTATTATTATTTATATATTATTAATGTATTTATTTTGTTGTCCCCCCTCCCTGCTTGATACATGGCAGGGAGGGGGGCTCTCCTTCCCTGGTGGTCCAGTGGCATTGGCGGTTCAGTGGGGGGAGGAGGGGGGCTGGCAGAGCTGTTACTTACCTCTCCTGCAGCTCCTGCCAGCTCTCTCCTCCGCGCCGGTCCGTGCAGCTCTTCTGTCAGCTCACACTGTAAGTCTCGTGAGGGCCGCACTATGACCCCGCGGCTCTCGCGAGACTTACACTGGGAGCTGACCGAGGTGCTGACCGGACCGGCGCGCAGGAGGAGGGAGCTGACAGGAGCTGCAGGAGAGGTAAGTAACAGCTCTGTCAGCCCCCAGTCTGTATTATGGCAATGTAAATTGCCATAA
This sequence comes from Pelobates cultripes, assembly GCA_933207985.1. NCBI lineage: Eukaryota > Metazoa > Chordata > Amphibia > Anura > Pelobatidae > Pelobates > Pelobates cultripes. The sequence goes on from OW240913.1 coordinate 224,063,899, forward strand.
TACAGACAGTGACTCGAGTATAAGCCGAGTTGGGGTTTTTCAGCACAAAAAATGTGCTGAAAAACTCGGCTTATACTCGAGTATATACGGTACTTTGCTACAGGTAATTTTTTTTTTTTATTTGTTTGTTTATTTGATCTCTGAATCTACACCATGTTCTGATTGTGATGGGAAATCAGTGGAAGGAAAACAGTTATGCACTGACTGTCTCCAGAAAGGTAGCCGCTTCAGCATCACTTATACCTGCGCAGCCACATGACACACGGACATGGCTTACAAAGGAAGTTCCAAGGTATTTCAGAGGCCGTAGGGGTAAGAAGGCCAAGCTTTACCCTGTGGAGGAAGGTACTTCCAACCCCTGGACTAAACCACCTAAGTTGGATGCACCGATTTCCAGGGTAGCCTGTGGAACGATGCTACTGCTTGACAATTCTGCTTTTTTTTTTACGCAAGCCTATGGATCAAAAGTGGACGCAAATTTATGCGCCTGCCAATGCAGGATGTCATCCAGCTATAGCTTTCACTGTTGTTTCTAGAACCATGAAAAGTGTGATTAAAGATCTAAAGGCTATTATGGAGAAAGTAAGAGCCAAGAATGAAGATGCAGTCTAAAGCCTTCATGTTACAACTGACTTCTTCACAGAAGCTTCCCTAGATGTAACTAGGATATTCTCTCGAACAAATGGCTTTATCTATAGCAGCTAGGAAAGCATTATGGTTCTGTTTCTGGGATGATGACTCCTCCTCCAAGTCTGCCCTCAACACCATTCTATTTGATGGAGAGCTGCTGTTTGGGAAAGCTTTGGATGAATCCATTAAAAAGGTGGTTGAGGGCTGCAAGGTATTTGTACCTCCGGACTGATGATCCAAGAATCCCAGCTCCTCATGGTCAGACAGGAGAACCTCCAGTGACCAGCATTTCAGAGATACATGGAGTTACTGACCCTTCAGGGAATACTTCAGAGGTAACTCATGGCAGTTGGTAAACCTGCCTTTTGAGGTTATAATAGAGCTATAAAGCAGTCATTTTGTTCTTCAGCAATGGACTTGTGTCTGTCCTCCAGTACTAGGAGCCTTATTTTTTCATACCAAGGCTTGTCACATTCTGGATAAATGTAATAAAAATACATCCCAGTGGGGAAGTATAGAGAGAAGGGTGGTGGAACACAAAATAAAATACAGAGGATACAACATGAAAATCAGGATGGAATGATATAGGAATCTGAGAATAAAAAAATCACATATAGTGAAGTATGCAGAGCTAGAGAACTAACTCCCTTCTCTCCATACTTCCCCACGGGGGCATATTTTTGTTCATTTATCCCATTTGCAAGTTTTTGTGAGGTACACTTTTTGTAGGAGGGTTGCACTGTTTTTTTTCCATTTTTGTGTGTTTATATATAGTACATACCTTGTTGATCCCTGGTCACATTCTAGAGACTTGGGTGGTATCCATAGTCCAGATGGATGTAGACCGCAGCTTTTTTCTTCAGACACAGGAGTCTCTATACTAACAAGAGAGTTCAAACAGATGAATCAAAAGGTATAGCACTGAAGGAATATGTAAGAAACCTTCTGGACGAAGAGGTGATTTCTTAGGTCCCATAACAAGAGTGGTTCCAGGGACAATATTCACCCCTCTTGTGGTCCTAAAAGAAGAGGCACATGGAAGTCTATACATGGAAGTCTATAAAGGGCCAACAAAAGGCTGAATGTCAGAGTCTTCAGGATTGAGTCAATCAGATCCATATCTCAAGCAGTTTGGAAGGATAATTTTCTTATCTCTATATATCTCAAGGATGCTTAATATCACATTCCAATAGCCCTAGATCTGCAGCCCCAAGAACCTTATATGTGCTTATAGTGATATTGAGGGTCCAGAACATCACCTGGTTCCATTATCTGGATAATCTACTTCTGATAGCATCAGACCCAAAGAGGTGTATAGTTCTTTCAGAACTCCTGAAGTTTGGTTACTTGATGAATATCAAATAAAGCAGTTTCACCCCAGCTCAGAGGTTGACATTTCTGGGTGGAAAATTCTATGCTTTGCTTTTTGTGGAAGTTTTCTCTTCCAATTTCTTTAGTTTTGCTTGGTAACAGCAAGAAAGTATATGCAACTACTAGGAATCCTGGCTTCCACCATCAGACTTGTCAGATGGGCCCAATGGCATCTCAGGATTCCTCAAAGGTCCTTCCTATCTTGCTTCAACAAGAGAAAGATGGATTGGAGCCAGCCACTGATAATGTCACCATCAGTGGAGTTACACCTTACCAGGTAGATAAAAAGAGAGAATATATCTCTGGGTTTCCAGTAAACAGAACATCATTGGTCAATTATAAGCTCGGATTCCAGTTTTCAATTGGTTGTACAGTGTTTGGACCATGTTACACAAGGTCTGTGGATAAGGGAAGGCACAATATTACCATTCAATTTTATGGAATTAAAAGGGCTCTCCTTCCCTTCAGAGGGTTGCCGAAGAACAAGTAGGTTTGAATTTGCTCAAATATCAATGCTACTATATTCTATATCAATCGTCAAGGTGGGTCTCACAGCCACTTAATGATGAGGGAATTACAGCCCATGATGATCAGGGCACAGTAGAACAACCAGGGGCTCAGAATACAATGGCTGATTACCTGAGCCGAGTAACTGTGGACAAGGTGGAATGGCAACTATGCCCCGACGTATCCTCAGGGTTGACTCTGATTTGACTGATATCTTACCTAAATCTGATGGCCATTTCTCAGAACTACCAGGTCCAGAAGTATTATTCTAGATTTTAGGACCAGAAGGCTCAAGATCAGGATATGCTGACTCAAATGTGGAATTTTAGTCTGATGTACATATTTTTCCTATTTTCAGGGAGTCTGTATAAGTATAGGCATCCCTGAGACGGTCATTGAGATCATCTTACAGTTATATAAATACATCGAAGCTGAGAGTGAAGCAAGGATCAACGGAGGGAGCATGAGCTGAAAACACTGAACAGGGAGAACCCCCAGCAGCATCTAAGCATATACCGGAGCATATCTGGAGTTTAAAAGCGAAGTGCCAAATGATACTAAATTGAATACCATTAGTTTGCAAGAGAAATAGAAGCCAGGGAGAAATATATGTTTAAAAACCTAACTGATTTTGCTTGTAGTGCAGTGTTGGTTGTCTGATCTATTAAATTGTGTTCTGTAAGGCAAGTTGGCGTTTCTTCTGTTTCTTTTTTTTTTCCGTTTGTTTTCCTTTCCTTGCACTACTCCTACTATTCCACTAACTTCAGCGATAAGTAGATGTAAAAGAGAATACGAGAGATAAAAAATATCTGTCTACTATAGCGGAGAGGGGAAGAGGAGGAAGGGAAGAATCCAGGAAAAAGGAGTTGAATACTAAAGAACGTATAATCTTTAGAGAGAGACTAAACAAATTAAGAAACAAAATGGACACTACAAAGACACAAAATGGCAAACATCTGAAAAAATAAAAAAAGCCTGAAAGTAAACTCTTTTTTTCTAAACCACAACCCTCAGAAAGTAAATGAAACCTGGAGGAATCTCTCCTCTAAAACCTTCCACTAGAGGGAGATATCAACAAAGAACAAACTGAGGAAAGTGAAGAGTTAAGAGAAGAAAGAAACAACTAGGATCACCTACTCAGACATTCAGATGTACAATTTGGAATCTGAAAGAAGAAATCCAAGCCAACACTTTGAACCTGTGGCCTTGCATTTTTGACCAGGCTTTGTGGTAGGGGATTTTGCCAGTTAAGCTACTTTACTGGCTGGGTGCGTCTAAACTATGATTTTGAGATGTAGAATATGTGACGACATGCCATGCCCCCGGTAAACTGCAGAATAGAGTCTAGACACTCCGCCTCTCGGACCTCCCACATTAAATAGCTGATGGCCATGTCTCATCAGCAATAGGTATTTAAATGGAGCAACAAGCCGCTCACGTTAACAGGCTCCTGACGACAACGTTTTGAACATGCCGAAACGTGCGTCAAGCGTTTTCTTTTTCTTTAATCACTGTACTTAGTAGCACTTTTTTATTTTTGTTACCACTCTGGTTATTGACTTTTAGGTGTTTATTTATTTATAACTTTAGTAGGGAGAGTTGGATCAGGTAGACACTAGAAGTCAGAACACGATGTCGAGGTAACTCTTAGGGTGAATTATAAGGTTTTTTTGCTTTTCATCTGCGTTTAGACCAGATTATCTGGTCCCTTGTTCTCTGTGGACACTGTGCCTTTTCTCTCTCCCTAACCTCGATTACACTACCTTCCGGTCAGTCAGACACTAGGGGAACTGGAACTTAGATGCACTTAGTACTCCAGTTAAGAGATCCCCATACGCCAACCCTTCCATACGTTCGCCACCCCCACATACCTTTATCCTTCCCCTCCCATACGTTTCCTCCCCACACATGCTGGCAAACAGATACACATGCAGACATGCACATAGACACACACACATATACAGAGATACACAGACACACACATACAGGCACACATACAAACACACATGCATACACACAGAAACACATATATACACACACATACAGATACAAACACATATACAAAATGTTTTGACCAGTGGTGATTCAGCCTGATGAGAGTCAGTTCCCACTCTGACTCCCTCCTCTTTCCTCACGTGCGGGCTCTGTGTGATTGATTGGAGGAGTGACCAGGGCTGTCACTTCCTCCTGGCAGCTGACGTCATCACAAGGGGCCTGGTTGCGCTGTTAAAGCACCACAGCACGGACTGGGCCCCCTGGATATTCGTTGCCATTGGGTGGCCCTAACAGCATGGACACCCGATGGGCCCCTCAATGTGCGGCGGGCCGGGGGCCGCAACACAGGGCGGCGGGCACCCAGTTGCAGGGGTCCGTAAGGTGGCTGGGCCCCTTGGATTGGCGGTCCCAGTCGTAGGTGCGACCTCGGTAGTTCAGCCAGTGGGTAGGGCCCCCGTTCTTAAATTTCTTATACCAGTGGTGCTCTCCTGATGTTAGTTTCCCCTTGTGGGATTCTATACATCACTTTCTCCTATTTCCTGCATTTTAAGAAAGAACTGTTAACTCTTAGTCCACGAATACAAGGTATAAAAGAAAAATTAGACCTGATGGAACATATGGAAAAGGTTCACAGAGAAGAACACCTGGCACTGCAATGAAAAATGGCTGACATGGAGAAAAAATTAATAGACTTGGAAGACAGGTCAAGACGAAACAACTTAAGAATTAGAGGAGTTCTAGAACAAATAAATGCATAAAAACTGGAGCCATGTATAGAGGATTTTATCAAACATCTGGAGGTGGAATGGGACTCCAGGATTCCTATGATGGAGAGAGTGTGTGACTAGGGCACAAGGGGATAACGGGGAAACAAAATTAGACAAAGTAACAAGGGAAACTAGAACCAAGGGAAAATAAAACCAGATAATATGGTAAATGTAAAAAAGTAGGTCACTGTAAGGAGTTGATTATGCACTTATTCAACCCGATAAGCAATGTACAGAGTGAATTATAACCAGTGGCGTACACATGATCCATGGGGCCCCGGTGCGAAAATTGATCCGTGGGCCCCCCGCGGGTCGGGGCCGCAACACATGGCGGCGGGCACCTGGTCGCAGGGGTTGCAGGGCTGCGACCCCGCGACCGCGGTATGCACACACACTTAAAGGACCACTACAGACACCCTGATCACATCAGCTCAATGAAGTGGTCTGGGTGCCAGGTCCCTCTAGTTTTAATCCTGCAGCTGAAAACATAGCCGTTTCAGAGAAACGGCTATGTTTCACTGAGGGTTAATCCAGCCTCTGGTGGCTGTCTCATTGACAGCTGCTAGAGGAGCTTCCACGATTCTCACTGTGAAAATCACAGTGAGAAGACACTGAACGTCCATAGGAAAGCATTGAGTAATGCTTTCCTATGGGCGGTTTAAATGCGCGTGCGCCTCTTGCCGCGCATGTGCATTCGGAGCTGAGAGGCGGAGGGATCCCCAGTGCCAAGGGAGTCCGACGCTGGAGAAAGGTAAATGCTGAAGACACACACACACACTCTCACGAACAGACGCATACACACTAGCTAACAGACACACACATTTACTGACAGAGACACACTCAGCGACAGACATACATACACACTCACTTACAAAACATACACTTTCACTGACAAACACACTCAGTAACAGACACACACAGTAACACTCACTAGCAGACACACACCCAATAACAGACACACTCACTGACACACACACTAACACAAACACTAAAACACACACACATACATACATACACTAACACACACATACATACACTAACACACACACACACATACATACACTAACACACACACACACACATACACTAACACACACATACATTCACTAACACACACATACACTATCACTCACATACATACACTAACACACACACACACTAACATACATACACTAACACACACACACATACATACACTAACACACACACACACATACATACACTAACACACACATACACACACACACATACATACACTAACACATACACTAACACACACATACACACACACACATACATACACTAACACATACACTAACACACACACACATACATACATACACTAACACACACACACATACATACATACACTAACACACACATACATACATACACTAACACACACATACACACACACACACACACACACATATTTTTTTTTTTAAATTTAATCCCCCCAGCCTCCTTACCTTTTGGTCATCTTCCGGCTCCGGTATCAGTGCGGTGCGCGAGGGAGCTGAAGAGGAAGCACTGAGTGCTCCCTCGCGCGCCGGCCACCGAGACAGCCAGCCCGCCGGGGTCAGCAGGGCCAGCCTCGGGGGGCCCTGGGGTGGTCGGCTCCTGGGCCACCCAGGAGAAGAGGCTGGCCCTGTGGCTACATACCGGGTCGCAGGGGCAGCCGCGACCCCTGCGACCCTGGTATGTACGCCACTGATTATAACTATACCTATATATAGGTTCACAATAATTAAAGGACCACTATAGTCACCCAGACCACTTCAGCTCAATGAAGTGGTCTGGGTGCTAGGTTCCCCAGGTTTTAACCCTCTATGTTTACATTGCAGGGTTATCCAGCCTTTGATGGCTGCCTTACTGACAGCCGCTAGAGGCGCTTCCCCGACGCTCAATGCGAAAATCGCATTGAGCATGCAGAACGTCCATAGGAAAGCTTTGAGAAATGCTTTCCTATGGGCGTGTTTAATGCACGCATGGCTCTGGCCGCACATGTGCATTCGGCTTCACTCGGGGGTGTTCGACGACCAAACACCGCTGAGTGCGTTCGACTAAACAAAATGGCTGCCACCACGCGTTTGTGCAGCCGAACGCCGACCACCCTGTATAACATTAAAACTGATGGAGTGTTCGCGGTTTTCAAGGTGTTATTGGAGTCAGGGGGATAAATGAGAGCCACACTTCTGTACTGGATGGTCGGCTGTTCGTGAAAAATTTGTGATTCGAACGGCCTTTATTCTAGCATCCATTACAGTCAATTTAAATGAAAGATTTTAAACAAATGGCTTGCACAATATTACAGATCCAACTAAATGAAAAAAACAGGGGGATCTGTTACATAAACCTCCAAATATACACACACTATAAGAATTAGTAAAATTAACATGAAATACCTAAGTGCTACTGCCACTGGACAATGCTGATAAAAATAAAACACAGGGAAGCTCCTTCCCAGCAGTCTGCCTGCAGCTCTACTACAGGCCTCCCTGCCTGACAGCACTTTACACACAGGAAGCAAAACTTCAGAAGACCTGCGTGGGCTGTCTTGCTCTGCCTGATTACCAGGTAACATGCTTCCTGTGTGTAAGGGCTGTCAGGCAGAGAACAGGACTGCCTCCCTCCCTGCACTTACTCTAGGCTCCTGTTGGCTGCCTGCTCATTATGTCTCACTCGCAAGCAGCATTACAAGTTCATTTCCCAGCACTTGCTGCATGCAAGTGGATAAAGTAAAATGCCGATCTAGAGCTGATAGGGGACCTTTACTTCTCATGCCCCCAATGTGAGTGTGTGTACTGGGTGAGGTAAGGAGAGACTGCTGCATGGTGCAGCCCACCATGACATTTTCCAGTATCCTGGTCCAGTCCGGTCCAGTCCAGCTTTGGGACCCATATCTGAGTAATGTCTTACTTTATTAGAGATACAGTATGGCGGGGGATTTTTGCCATACAAAGTTTATGTCTCAGGTTGATTCCAGCAATCTGTAACAACCCGTCTCTTTTTTATGTAACCACAAATAAAGACTTTTAGTTTTTAACAGACCTATTGTATTTCTTGGAGAGAGAGCCCCAAGAACTAATAGAAAATTATATAAAGTTAGTTTCAATAATGGCCCGCGGGATCAATACGCCTTGTAAAAGGTCTATAATTTTAGATTTCCTGAAATAAAAAAAAATCGGCTACAAATTTGTGCCCTTCAAGAAACTCACTGGAGAAAATCCAATAAAAATCCAATAAGTTCAACAAAATAACACATTATTATAAGTGCAGCTCTGAGGGGGGAAAAAAAGAGGTGTGGCCTTTATGTTTGCTAAAAAGATCTCCTTAAACATCAAGAATTAGACTCAGACGTTTGGTACATTATTTCAGTATGTGAAATAAACCACAAGTTATTTACATTAGCTAACATTTATGCACCAAACAAATTTACAATAAACTTTTTTACAAAAGTGTAAAATAGAGCAGATTAGCAAGCATTGGTACTAATCATGGGGGTCTAAAATTGTGTAGTTGATCCATCGAAAGATAGAAAGAATCAGAATGATAAAAAAAATAAATAAGAAAGCAAATGAGGACAGTCTGAAAACTTGTTCAATAATCATAATTTAAGAGACCTATGGAGAACATTTCATCCCTCTGATCTAGACTATACATGCTATTCTAGAACATTTAATTCTTATTCTAGAATTTACCTAATTTTGGGAAATGTGACCATGCTGTATCTTGTCAAAAGAATAAAGATGCGGGATATAGCATGGTCAGATCACAGCCCCATTATGCTAGAATATAAAGACACCTTTGATGCTTTCAGCCCCTCTCCGAACTATATATATAACATTAACTGATTACAAGAGGCAGAATAAAACATCACCCTCTACACAAACCACAATTAAGATTGCACAAATAGAAAAATAGATAAATATCAGTTAATGAATAAAGCAGCAAAACTGTTAGAATCGTTCCAATCCAAGTGGTATCTAAAAGGTAACAAACCAGAAGCAGAACAACAAACTTAAAAAAGAAAGACACAAAAAAGTAATATATAAAATCAAGGATAAAGAAACCTACCCAATGGCCCCAGAAAAAATAGGAAGAGTGTTTGAAAAGTTTTATCAGGATTTACATAATTCACCAGAAGATCTATACTGTAGGGAAGAAGAGATTGAGAAATTTTTTGAAAACATACATATGCCAAAAATTCTACCCGACCAACTAATATTGATAAACCAGCCCATAAGAGAAGGTTAGTAAATCAATAGAGAAGCTCAAAATAAAGACTGCTCCAGGCCCAGACGGCTTAACAAATACATTTTACAAATTGTTGAAAGACCATTTAAAAGGAGAACTTACAAACATCTTTAACTACATAATGAGATCAGAATGCTGCCCTGGAAAATTATTGAGAGCGAATATTGTCCCCATCCCAAAAGCGGATAAGGATCCAGAATGGATCAGCAACTATAGACTTACCTCGCTGATCAATACAGATATTAAAATATATCTTCTATTTTTGATGAAAGACTAAAAATAGTCACAATTAACCCCTTAAGGACGATGGGCGTTCTATGCCATCCTTAGGGACCCAGCTCTAAACGCCGGCGGGCGGCATAGAACTCCCAATCCGTCCTATGTACTTACCCGGGAGGCCAGGGAGGCCCTCTTCGGCCCCCCTGGGCCATGTGATCACGAGGTCCTAGCGAGGATCTCACGATCACATGGACAACATAGCCGTCCAAGGCAGTGCCAGCGGGGTGAGTGCCTGGAATGACAGGTACTCCCCCTGCTACCTGAAAAAAGTAAAAAAAAAATGTTAAAGATACAGTTTAAAATAAAATATATACTTAGATCATATATATATATATATATTTATTATATATGATCTAAGTATATATATATATATATATATATATATATACATATATATATATATACACACACACACACACACATATACATACACATACACTGTCTAAGTGTATTTTAATATATATATATAATCAAAATACACGTACAATGATATTGATTGAATATATATAATTTTCATTTTATATATATATATATTTATATATAATATAAAATAAATATGTAAAGTTACAAAATAAAAAAAATAAAGAATATATATGTGTAAATTCGTTCTAACTGTATTTTAAAATTAATATATATTGGTATCAAAATATATGTAGAACAAAATAATTTTTATATTTATATACCTAAGCATATACATATATATATATATATAAAACACAAGAGGGGGTTGGCTGCACTCACCTTAACATGCATAAATGGGGGTGCTGCTGGGGGCCAAATAATACAATACACAAGATCCAGCGCACTCACCTATCCACTAAACAGCAACTTCAATGTTGAAAGATTTTATTTGTTTTTTTAAAACACCTAATCTAGGCAAAAATAATGGGGTTTAGTTACATTATATGATCATACATTGCATAAGCCTGCCACAACGTCAATGTACCCCATCTTTGGCAGGTCCTACACTAACAGCCTAATGTCTGCTCTTATGAGATTAACCTACTTGGGGAAAGAAATTCCATCTGGGGCTCTCTGCAGTACAAGGCTAAATAGGGCCCTGGGATGAGGCACCTGTGACAGGGAGGGGTGCAAAACCAAGGAGTTGGCTAGACCCCCAAATATATATATATAAAACACAAGAATATATATATATACACACACACACACACACACATATACATACACATACACTGTCTAAGTGTATTTTAATATATATATATAATCAAAATACACGTACAATGATATTGATTGAATATATATAATTTTCATTTTATATATATATATATATTTATATATAATATAAAATAAATATGTAAAGTTACAAAATAAAAAAAATAAAGAATATATATGTGTAAATTCGTTCTAACTGTATTTTAAAATAAATATATATTGGTATCAAAATATATGTAGAACAAAATAATTTTTATATTTATATACCTAAGCATATACATATATATATATATATATATATATATATATATATATATATACACACACACACATATATTTATGTAATAATTTGACATAATATTGTCATTTTATTAATTACAATTTATGGACCTGCCTGACAATCCAGGCCAAAAGTCCAGGGAATTTAATTTGCTAGCACTATATTTAACCCTGTAACTTTCCACCATAAAACCTGTACATGGGGACTACTGTAAAATATTAGTGTTTCAAAACAGTAAAATGTATTACAATGATGATATCGTCAGTGAAAGTGAATGTCATCATTTGTAGTCTTTGCAAAGTATGTAAAGACCCCAGAAAGTGGCAAGGCTACTAAAACCAATTTATTTAAATTTGTACAGTAAACTTTTGTAAATAACCAAATCAAATTCCAAAGCAAAATCTAGCCAGATCAGCGTGTTCACAATACATTCTTGAATATTATCCCTTATAAATAGTGGTGTATTTTGTTTTTGTGCTCCACGAGGCATGACTAAACTTAATCACCCTCTAATCTAAATTTTCCCCATCCCTTTCTGTCAAAGCTGCACCTCTTGCCGTTTAAAACCAACACACACTTTGACTGACAGACACATACCCTCACTGATACACATACAATGACATACATTCATTGACAGACACACGGTCATTTGCAAACACTGTTTAACCAACACACACTTTGACTGAAAGACATACTGACACACCCACTCACTGACAGGCACACACTTTCAGATACACACAGTGACATATACCTATATACACGCACACTGATACTGACAGGGTGGGGGGGCTGCTATGAGGCTGTCATCTAAAGATAAAAATACAAGTGGATGTGATAATGTGAATAAATAAATCTCATTTGATAGCAGCTAAAACACTCTGTGGATACTCCTCTGAATGACACAATAAAATACAAATCCCCCAAAAAATTCTGTTTAGGTGATACACACCACTATAAAAAAAAAAAAAGTTAAAACGAAGTTGTGACAAAATGCCTTTTGTCACTGGATTTTTATATGACCAACTGCCCTTTGCCCCTGGCTGTTGGAGGAGCCTGATTGCCAGCCTCCTCCCTCATGACTATGGCCCTGGGATGTATTGCCATTTTAAAAGACTATTTGGGGCTTATTGGCTTCTAAAAGACTGTTTCTGCCCATTTGAATCCATGGGAAGATGTGTCTCTTCCCCTCCCCTGTTTCCTGTCTATTGTTCCAGGCACACTGCCAGACCAGTAGGAACTTGCTGTTTTGTCCATCCTCGATCTCTCATCAGCTCTTGCTGTGTTTTAACCCCATGGCGATTTGACTGTGGTTGTGGAATCTGAGCGCTGTTCGGATATAGTGAGTGCTCAGATCCAAGCTATCTGGGGATAGGTTGAATGTGGGGGTTCTGTTAAGTATAATAGGAATTATGTATTTTTATGTGTTTTTACTGTTATTGTGAATAGAGCCATTTTCTGTATGCTGGAGGTAATTGGCTTACCACACCCAAGCCATGCTTGCAGATGGTCACAAAGGGACTTTCAACTAACTTTTGACCCACTGGACCAATTTGTATGATTTTGACCTATGTTTGTATTTGGAGTATGCTGATTCTTGTTCTTAACATTATGTGAATGTGATGTATACTTTTAGAGTTATGAATATTGTGTAAAACTGTGTATTTTCCTGCCTGTGATAATTAAGTTAGACCATTGTGTTCAGTAATTATATCACATGCAGAGGGGAGGATTTTGTGTGGGAGTGTCTGAGTGTATTGTACATATTGATTGGTTGTTCTGCAAAACCCTGTGGGCAGTACTATGTGTGTAAAATGTGCATAAAAGCAGAGTGTTTGATTAAAAGCTTCAGTTCTACTTCACCCTCAATCTGTGTCCTGTCTCTTATTGGGGGAATCTGCTACAAGGGATTGCTATGCTCTGCATATTCCCTTGCTATAATCACTGAACTCTTGTAAGAGCTGAAGGAGTCCACGGTGGTTACGCTGTCGGCTGGAGTGCTTGGAGCCCTCAGGAAGTGCTAGTAGCATCCTTCTACGGAGGTACCTAGTCGGGGTGTCAGGTGATCCGTTACAGAAGTGAACTTACCCGTTAGTATATACATTTGTACAGCATATAAACATATAAAGCAACTCTGTGTAACAAAATAATGAAATGAAAAAGTGAGTGATGAAAACTGACATTTGGATGAGCCTTTTATAGGAATAAATTCTCTAAAGATATAAGCATATGTGCCTTTAAGGCAGCAGTACCACCTTCTTTTGCAGTTGTATGGTAAATTACTTCCTGTAGTAGATAGGTACAAATGAAAAGAAATGAGAGCAATTTGGTGCAGTATGCTTGAAAAAGTAAAGCAAACTGGTAACCCAAAAGTAATATGCTCACCTTAGTTGTAAACCTATTAATGACTGGCTCCAAGTTTGTGATGTGTTGTCATATATAGGGTGACAATACCATCTTTAGAACAGTGGATGCCATGTACCAGGAAGGAATCACTATTTGGTATAGGTTTAGCAAAATGTGTATAAGATAGATTTCTATAAAATAAAGAAAGTGGTTATACACAAATAAAATCCTTGAAACCTTCCTCCAAGATGCGTTTTGCATGTCACTAGAATTTTTTTTCAATTGGTCCTTTGCCTCTCCAAGCTTGCCTCTTTAAAAGGGATTCAAATAAAACTCCCCATCAGTCAGGGTGCTCCTTTGGGGGAGGGGGAGGGGAAGGGGGTGGCAGTAATGCTTCCAGTTCACTTTCCACTCGACACATTACCTTTAATTTCTTCTATGTACACTCGTATGCTGGTAGTGACATATCAGAACAAATCCCGGCACGCCATATCCAGAAATCGAAATTCTGAATTGAATTCAGTTAAGCCAAAATGTTGGATTTTACATTTTCGAATTTGATGACAACTATCACGACCATAATACTTTGCAGTGTTTGAATTTGGATGTAATGCGAGGGTGCAGAAAAAGAAAAGCAGGAATAATTACAGCACCCCCACCTCCATTCCGCAAAGCCGTCTGTTTCGGATGGACCACAATGTGGCGAGCCAGCTCTTGGGGGCCCCATGACAAGAGGCTAACAGACATTTGGTAAAGTTGTCAGGACCTGAAGAAATGAAACTCCATGGAGTCTCTCCACTTTTTCCTCCTAGTATGTGTGTGATGTATGTATACTGACTATTTGTCCATATTCTAATGTCCATCTTTTCTTGGAGGTCTTATTTTTTGTTGTGTAGAACAGAGCTTTACAGCAATACGTCTTACATCAATGTGTCCTCAAATGTGTTTGTAAATTAGTTCATGTATTAAGATACAGCATACGTTCTGAAATAGCCATGTATCTGTCAATTATGCTGTTTCTATATTCTACAATCAAAGAGTCCACCCTTTGGTCTTTTGAAATGTTGGGAGGCATGTGTATGTCTTGGTTAAAATATGTACTTTTTGTACACTATTATTTCTTCCGGTGCGAGATGTTTGTTGCCAGACAAGACTCTTTAATAGTTCATTATTTCTTCGTTATTCTGTAGCTTACATTGTTATAGCATGTTAGCATTTCACATGTTAACAGATGGAGGAAACCAACCTAAGGGCATAGTCAGAAAGATTTTAGTGGAAATAAGATTTCTCTTGATATACTATAATAGCTAAACACTATGACTTTAAACATTTCTGAAGGTGTCATAGCCTAATTAAATGCCGTAGGCTTCCTAGTCTGTGAGAATTGAACAGAATTTTACAGTGGGTGATATTTATATAAACTAATAAAATAGAGCAGCTCTTAGAGCACTAAAATGGAACACACACAAACAACACTTATATTTACATACACTGTTTAGTGTTCATAGGACAATCATTAACCTAAGGAGACCTTTGATGGATTCCTCTTAGACATTTCACATTGGTCCAACATTGCATCAACATGAGTTATATCACCACACAGATTATGGTAGCAAGACTTATTAAATGTTTTTAAATCCAGCCATTGACAGTGTGGGGAGAAATTAGATAAATGTATATCCCCATGCTAATAATTGTTCTCCTTTGAGTTACCATTCTTTTCTAATTTTTTTTTCTTTTCTTTATAATTATGACACTGTCAATGTTTTTTTATTTTTATTTTTTGTGGGATGGGGCGGTGGGTAGATTTACATTGGTGGTTTAGGTGCATTAATAGGCTTCAAGGGAAAAGATGGTTAAAGTATGAAATTACATTTATTGCAGTTTTTAAAATGTATTTATTTAACAGAGGTGCCGGGTATTTTTATTGTATGTTGGAGGATCAAATGTCCCCCTTAAATGTCCACATATACCTGGCAAAGGTACATATGGGGGTATTACTGTGCTCAGACGACAAAGCTGAGCAAGATTGGAAGTATCATATTGCCGTAGCACACATAAGGTTTGCAAAATATACAGTACAAACTCACTGTGTGTGTCAAAAAAATGCGTATTACCGCTACACTTGGTACAAGCTAGCGGAAAAATTATTTCAGGCTAAGGTTCAAAATATGCCTTTTGAATTACCCTGGGATGTCTTCTTTAAGAAATAGTACACCTTTATGGGATAGTTGGAATATATAGCCTGCTAAAAAACTCCAAAGTGGGGTAACGACACAGTGTAAAAATTCAAAGTTTGAAAAAACTGCAATGGCTGTGTCTGAAATGTGCCCCTTCAACGTCCACATATACCTGGCAAAGGTACACACAGTGGGGTATTGCTGTAATAGGACAACATAGCCGAGCAACATATGAAGTATTATAAAGCCGTAGCACACATAAGGTTTGCAAAATATACAGAAATGCTTAGTACCACTACACTTGATACAAGCTAGCAGAAAAATGATCCCATGCTAAGGTTCAAAATTTGCCTTTTGAAATACCCTCAGGTGTCTTCTTTAAGAAATAGTATGCCTTTTTGGGGTAGTTGGAAAAAGCAGCCTGCTAACGTATTTCAAAATAGAAGACAGTGGCACTTATCAAATGTACGAAATACCCAGCAAAAAAGCAACATGCATGTAAAAAAATAAAAATAAAGAATTCTCACCACAAAATTTGAAATAAATTGGTAAAAAAATGGTGGCAAGTTAAGGTATGATATATGCCTAATAAGATACCCTAGGGTGTCTGCTTTCTCAAATGGAAGGCCTTTGTGGAGTTATTTGAACAGTCAAATGGCTATAACGCCACAAAATCAGACATATGACCATCTATGAAAATTCCAACTATAGAAACTGAAATAGCATGGTCTCCTATATGGCATTGTAACTTCACAGAATAGGGGCAAAGGTATACAATGTGGGTATCGTTGTACTCAGCAGATGAACCTGGCTATTCATCTGCTGGCTATTCCTGACTACTCTGATTTCTGGTTCACCTGATTTGGCTTGTTTAATCGGTATTGTGTATTTCTGGCTTCCTTGACCTCGGCTATCCCTTGACCATTCTCTGTCTTTACGTATTAGTCCGGCCATTCTAAAGCCCGGTTTACATTTTATCCTTTCTGTTCTGTCTATGTAGATGTTACATAGTTCTGCGTGCTGGACCACACAGTCGTGACAATTACAATATTTGGGGTTATTTTTCAAGTCTGGTATGTGCCACTGTGATCAAACCCCCATAATTATGCTTGGCAAACTCTTCTGAAGAAAACGATACCCCCGATGTATGTCTTTGCCACTATCCTGTGAAGCTACAATGTCTTAAAAGAGTCCTGACCGTTACAATTTTTTCAATTAGAATTTTGATAAATGGATTTGATGTGTCTATATCACATTTTAGGGCATTGTAGCAGTTTGACAGTTAAAATTACCCCATAAATGCATGCCATTTGTGAAAGTATGGTATGTCATATGGTATATTTTGAGCTTTTTTATACAGTTATGTTAGCATCAATTTATTTCACATTTTATCATATTGTTTTGTTTTTGCATTTTTATACACATATTTTAGTGGTTAATTTTGGAAACTTGATATATGCTACTGTAAATTAAATCACTAAATTATTCTCCGCTATATGTCCTGAGTACAAAATGACCCCCTTTGTATACCATAGCCAGGTTTTTGTAAAAATACAGGGCTAAAATCATACCCGGCCCAGTACAGTTTTTTTTGTTTGTTTTTTTAAATGGCAAATTGACGATAGGTCTTTGTTTCATTTTGGGGCATTTTAGTCGCTCATATATTTAAAGGATCACTATAGGGTCAGGAACACAAACATGTATTCTTGACCCTATAGTGTTAAAACCACCATCTAGCCCCCCTGGGCCCCTCATGCCTCCATAAATATAGCAAGATCTTACTGTATTCAAGGCTGAAGCTGTAGATCTGCGTGCTGTTTTCCTCAGAAAAACAAGCAGTCTGCTGACATCATCAGAAGTGGTAGCCTGGTCCAATCACAGTGCTTCTCCATTGGATTGGCTGAGACTGACAAGGAGGCAGATCAGGGGCAGAGCCAGCACAATTCAAACACAGCCCTGGCCAATCAGCCTCTCCTCATAGAGATGAACTGAATCAATGAATCTCTATGAGGAAAGTTCAGTGTCTGCATGCAGAGGGAGGAGATACTGAATGTTTGGATGCATTTTAGGCAGCCATGACCCAGAAAGGATCTCTAATAGCCATCTGAGGAATGGCCAGTGAAGTTATCACTAGGCCAGGGGTTGGCAACCTTTTAGCAGCACTGTGCCGAAATAAGATTGTGATGTCCCGTAGCATGCCGGTCCTATTTTTTTAACTTGAGGTGTGTATGTTGCCATATTGTGCTTGTGTTATTTACACTGCAGTTGCTTTGTATTGTTGTATTTGTGTGTATGTGAGCTATTATATTGTATATGTTCATGAGTAGTTTGTGGTATTGTCTATACCTATGAATGGGGGCTGCTTGTGGAATTGTGTGTGTGGATGGATATGTCATTGTGTGTTTGGTAGTGTATGTGAGGTGCAGTTTGGGGTATTGCATGTGAGAGACTGCATGTGGGGTTGTGTGCATGTATGTGCATTGTTAGCGGTGTTGTGTTTGTGGGGATTGTTTGTATGTTTGTGTGTGGGCTGTTCGTATTATGTGTATGAGGGGAGGGTTATTCTGCAGCTCTGTGTATATCTACAGTGTGGGTAGCTTCCCTGGGTTCCAGGTACAGGTCAAGGACAGGAGCTGCAACAGCAGCTGCGGGCTACTCTACTACAGTGTGGATTCCCATTCACAAGTGCTGGGAGGACATGATCTGAGATTACTTCCTTTACCTACTGCAATGCATAAATTGAGGATTGTCCTTCACCACCTTTTCGTATTAGCAGATATCTGAAGTTTCATTGGGACTCCTGATGGGCCTGAGGCTGTTTGGCTCTAGCAGCCTTGAGTTCTGTGCAAAGACACCTTGAGTGCCGTGCATTGCACTTGTGCCATAGGTTGCCTACCCCTGCACTAGGCTATAATGTAAACACTGCATTTTCTCTGAAAGACAGTGTTTACAATAAAAAGCCTGAAGGTAATGATTCTACTCACCAGAACAAATTCAATAAGCTGTAGTTGTTCTGGTGACTATAGTGTCCTTTTAAATTACGCCACCAATGCATACCATTTACAGAAGTGGACACCATGGGGATTTTCACATAAAATATTATAAGCTTTATTTAAGTTACATTTTGTTACCATTTTGTTTCAAAGTTTGTGGTATTAATTTTTATTTTAACATTTTTACATACACATAGTATTTTTGATGTTTATTTTTTAAATCTCGAGTGTCCCACTGTCATAAAATTATCTTAGCTGTACTTAGCAACATCTTCTCAGTACAAATATACCCCATATGTATATCTTTGGAAAGTAGCGATCCCAATCTAAATCCCTCATCCTAAACCAAGCCCTAATTCTAAACTAAATCCTAATCCCAAGTCTAACCCTCAATCTTATCATAAACCCTTACCACAATCCTAACCATAACGTGATCACATGTGTAACCCTAATTATAACCGTAATCTTAATCTCAATCCTACCTTTAGCAATAGTGTTAAAATGATTCCACCTGCTGGTGTCAGCAGAGGAATTCCTTGCTATATTCATCAAGGGATGCCCGTGCTGACCCTATTCCTAATCTGAACCATAATCTGAATCCTAATCTGAAACATAATCCCAATACTACAATTAATTATAAACCTAATCCTAAACATAAACTTAATAATAAACCCAATAATAAACCTGATAATAAATCTAATACTTATTCTAAACTGAATAATAATCCTTAATTGTAATCCTAAATTTAATCTTAATCCCAAAGCTTTCCCTCTGATAATATCAGTACTGATATTAGTAAAGGGATTTTAAACTAAAACAGACAGTGGTACGTTGCTGCTACAGTGGTATCTACTGGCTATATTCAGTATTGCAGTCTCCTATCTCTTACATTGAAGACATTATGCCCAATGCAATGCGATCTGTCCTGGGCAACTGAAAATGCCCAGCACTGATCAGAATGGCATTGGGGCATAGAGAGTGGGGCCACTAAAAATGACCCCAGCTGACAGAGGGAAGCCCCAGGTATCTATTGATACCTAGGTTTCCTGGTGTGGGCAGAGATTTAACCCTGCTCACACTACATTGCTGTCTATGGGGATTTAAATCCCCATTAAAAAAAGAGCTGCTTGCCGACCTCACTTTGAGCTCTGCATACAGCTCATCAAAAAGCCTGGGGCCACTAAAAATGGCCCCAGCTGACAGAGGGAACCCTCAGGTTTCTTTTTTTTTTTTTATTATTCTTTCTTTATTTAACACTAAAAAGAACTCATTATACATTATACAATCTTTAACATGCATTTAACAGCAATATTACCTAAAAGATTGCATTTAAGCTCTAATATCACCATTTTGAGTTATTCATCAATACAAATTTTTACACACACAAAAAAAAAAAAACACATTTAATACACTCTCCTCCCCTCTGCCTCTCTATCTACCTATACCCTTCCTATTCGCATAAACCTTCCAGGGTTCCCAGACCTTACCAAACATATAATAAGAATGTCTTACTCTAGATGATAATTCATCCATTATATAATTTTCTTGAATCTTTAATTCCACCTCTCTCATTGATGGTAAATCTAGATTTATCCAGCTAGCGGCTATACATCTACGTGCGGCCAATAAGATTAAAAACATTAATTTCTGCGAATGGCAGGGTATACCTGCTATTGATTTCGATAGCAAAAATATCCAAGGATTGAGTTCTATATTTCCCTGTATTTCTAATGATACCTGGGTTTCCTAGTGTGAGCAGGGATTTCACCCTGCTCACACTGCATTGCTGTCTATGGGGATTTAAATCCCCATTTAAACAGATCCATGCCGATCTCACTTTGAGCTCTGCATGCAGCTCAGGTGTCTGTCTGGGGCCACTAAAAATGGCCCCAGCTAACAGAGGGGACCCCAGAGATTTCTAATGATACCTGGGTTTCCAAGTGTGAGCAGGGATTTAACCCTGCTCACACTGCATTGTGCTCTATGGGGATTTAAATCCCCATTTAAACAGCTGCATGCCGATCTCACTTTGAGCTCTGCATGCAGCTCAGCTGTCAGTCCGGGGACATTAAAAAAAATGACCCCAGTTGACAGAGGGCCGGTCCTAATGCTGCAGCCGCCTGAGCGCTCTGTTAAGAGCCTCAGGCGGCTGCAGCGCTGCTTCTCCCCTATAGCGTGGCCAAGCTCCTCTCCGTTCCGGGGTTCCCGGCCGGAGTGATAGGAAGGTGCACACTCAGTGTGCACTTCCTGTCAGTCCGGCCGGTTACAGGAAACAGAAACTCCTGTTCCGTGCGGAGTTTCTCTTTCCTGTAACCGGCCGG
>OW240913.1:224085357-224157604 GCA_933207985.1 Pelobates cultripes
GGGAGTAAGAAGAAAACAGGGAGGAGGGGGGAGAGTAAGGGTGAGGAGAAGGGGAGATGAGGAGAACGGGGGGGACTGAGAAGAACACAGGGAGGGTGGGTGGTGAGGAGAACACAAGGAGGAGAGGGGGTAAGAAGAACACGGAGGGGGGTGAGGAGAAGGGGAGATGAGAACACAGGGAGGGGGGTGAGTGAGAAGAACACAGGGAGGGTGGAGGGGGGGATGAGAAGAGCACAGGGAGGGTGGGTGAGTGTGAGAAGAGACTGCTAAGGGACAGCTCTATAGGACAGGGGGCAAGACAGGGAGCTCTTACACACTACGCGCACACACACACAATGCATCCCTATACATACACAGAAACACACAATGCATTCCTACACACACAGAAACACAACATGCTTCCCTTACACACAGAGAAACACACAATGCATCCATTACATACACACAATGCAACCCTTGCACACAAAGACAATGCATCCTTTGCACACATACACAGAAACACACAATGCAAACCCTTACACACACATGCAAACACACACACTGCTTTTCTTACATACACACAGAAACACAATGCATCTCTTACACACACTCAATGCACACACATACAGACACACACACCTTGCATCCCTTATGCATACAAACACAGATTCACACAATGCATCCCTTACACACAACCAGAAACACACAATACATCCCTTATACACAAATACACACTGCTTCCACTACACACTGCATCACCTACACAAACTGGTATCCCTATACACTACATACCATAAGCACACATATTATATCCTCTACAATAACACATAACACATCCCCTACACACTCCACTCCCTGTGAGAGAACTCATGGATGTGTGGAACAAATAAGTGGACTTATGAGTGGGCCTTAAAGGCATACTCACCGTCAGGCCCTGGGGCTCAGACCTTGAGCTGTGTAAGGGGCCCCAAAAAAATGGAGCTGCTTCCAATTCTCCCAGAAAATTGAATTGTGTGACCACAGTTGCAAACAGCCTTCAGAGATCCTGTTCTACACCAGACCAGTGGAGCCAAACTGCAGCCCATCATCATCCTCATCTGGTTATAAGTAGGCAATCTAGTATATTATTAGTGACACTAATCTATAATTTACCTCACATTAAAGGGACACTATAGTCCCCAGAACCACTTCAGCTTAATGAAGTGGTTCTTGTGTCTATAACCATTCCCTGCAGGCTTTTTAATGTAAACACACACTGTGTGCAGCACTGGCGTTAGTTCATATGGCAGATCATATGGGTGGGGCATTGTGATGTCACATGGGGGGGCGGCAAATTTTTCTTTTGCCTAGGGCGGCAAAAATCCTTGCACCGGCTCTGATCCTGGGCAGGTGCACCAGTCTACTGGTGACCCACAGGAGGGGAGTGCACTGATTGCACTGCACTCTCCTCCTGCCCAGACCCGTCTTTACCGCAGTGCAAGTGCCCTCTGCCCCTAATTTACAGTGGCTCACACTCACAGCAAGCAGTGCCTGGAGCCCTTTGCAGAGACAGGAACAAAGAGGTTCTGCGGCAGCTGGCCTTCCTGCAAGCATTACATTAACCAGCTGTTCCCCAGGCAGCCACAGACGCCGCTGTGCTGGGAGATTGTGATTACTCTTCACTTCCTCCTAGCCTACAGAGCAGTGCATGGGGGAGAGAGAGGAAGAGGCATGATTTAATCTTACAACAAATCCAGTAAGCAAATCTTTATAAATTTGGGGGGATCAGCTCTGTTTGCACAGTTTATTGGTGTTTACTCTGATGTCTGTATTAATATTGAGGGATGTCTAAGTAGTAACATCAGTGTGTGTCAGCAGGGCCAGCCGTTGGGGTGTGCAAGCTGTGCGGTCACGCAGGGTGCCATGACAACAGAGCCGCCCGGCGGCCAACACAGCTCACAAGTTGGGAACACCAGCATATTCGCTGGTGGTCCACTGGTGCGCACTAGCAGTAGGTGCAGTCAGATTATATCCTCTCCCTCGTGGTTCTGGCGCTCAGGAGATTCTCAGCCTGCGCTCTAACAACGTTGAAAGTCAGAGCCGTGAAGGAGCGGGTATTAGCATAACATCAATATCCGTTCTAAAACCAGGAAAAGGTGGGCATGGATGGTGAACTGATTTGGTGGTGCAATGGGCCAATTGACTGATTTTGCCCCCCCCAGGCCTAAGGCTGCCAGCCCTCCCCTGGGGGAGCCCCAGGTTTCTAATGATACCTGGGTTTCCTGGTGTGGGCAGAGATTTAACCCTGCTTACACCACAATCTAGATAAAGATATTTAAATGCCTATTTAAGCAGATACATGCCATGCTGACTTCCAGCAATGCATGTAGCTCATCAAAAAGGCTGGGGTCACTAAAAATGTCCCCAACTGATAGAGGGGAGCCCCAGGTTTCCATTGATGCCTGAGATTCCCTTGTGTGAGCAGGGATTTAACCCTGATCACACCAAAATATAATAGTGGGGATTTAAATCCCCATTTAAATGCTTGTTTGCAGCGCTCACTTTGAGCATCGGTCAATCTGGGGCTACAAATTCTGGCCCCAGGTGAAAGGGGGGAGACCCAGGAATCAAATGATACCTGGGGCTCATAGTAACCAGCAAGGTACCCTGCTGGAAAAATACTGCATGACGGAAAATTTCAGTCATGCATCCTTAAGGGGTTAAACAACCGGATGCATACCTGTAAAAGCATAATATTCATATTATTATTATTATTATTATTATTTTATTATTTATATAGCACCAGCAAAATTCCGTATAATTTTTAATTTGCGAGGTAACAGTTTCTTGATCTAAGGATAAATCTGACTGCCATTCTGGGGTTAAGATGATTTTTTTTCCCCCTAGTTTGTTGCAAAATATGAAGTGTGTTAAACAGTTGGCAGGCAACCCTTGAACATTGGAACAATCTATGACTTGTATTCCCCTTGGAGCAATTCTAAAGGCAGACACCGCTCCTACACCAAGAACTTTTCTTGTCCCCACAACTGCATGCCCAATATGCTGCTTTAACATTAGTTGTTTGCTGCCATTCGCTGTCTAATGCTTCTCCCCTTCTTTTTCATTCCATCAGGTGGCCTGATTCCACTGCTTCAACAATAGGCACATTTTGCCATTTATTGTCTCCGGCTTCTCTCCCCACCGCTGGTGGACCCTACCTATAGCTATTAGGGTAGGCACCAAAAACAACTGAGTGCCTACCTTAATATTATTTTAAGAGCCCCCAATCCAGAGCCTGCCACAAGCACAGCTTCTGGACTCCCAGCATAGCACCATGCTGTTCACCCAGTACAAAAAGCATGAACAGGACTTCTTTCTTTGACAAAAAAGTAATACATTTTTATGAAGACATTTTGGTGCATAGACTATGTCCATGCAGCTTCAATCCCTAGATTTTTTCATTAAGACCCTAAAAATTTAATTTCTACATGTTCAGTGTCAGCATACCCAGGGATAATGCTTCTCTCTGTGGTAGAGCACAACGATTGCTGCATGTGCACTGCAGGCTTTGAGTGCTTTTCTATGGGAAACATTGGATTAGACGAGAGATCATCAGAATGATGGTATAGAAGCAGCAGCCCTGACTAGAGTGGGAGAGTGCTAGATAAAAGATGAGTGGGATTAAATGTTAGTTTCTGAATCTAAATGTTAAACAGAACACTTGAACATTATAAATAAACATATTTGTGTATTCCTTAAATAAAAAAGCAACAATTCAGGTATGACCTTTTTTAATATTACTAAAATAATATATGTTTTGCTTCCCATAAATCAGCAATAATATACACTTGTACATAAATGTACTTGAGTTTGTCTGTCAATTTATTAATTTTTTTATTTCAGCTCAGATATACAGTAAAATGTATGTGATTTTCTTGTGGAGAAACAAAATTTTGGGGACACCTAGTGGCTACACTCTGTAAAACTGTTTTTAAATACTGTATATACCTGTGCCTTCATACATTAAAAAGAACATAATTATATATGTTTTTGTAATATGGCACATAAAATTTATATTCCTGTTCAGGAGTAAACTTTGAGGCCACATTTAAAGGGCAGATGACTTGGAGAATCAAATCACAAGGGTTGGGTTTATCTCCCTGCCAAAGTAAAATTTCATGACCCGGTTTGGTATAAAATTAATCTTAGGAGCAGAATGATATTTCAATTGGCATCAGCTATATTACTGTTTGGTCTGTGACCTTAGTTTGACAGTGATAGTTTAACAGTAGGCGAGTTTGACAGTAGTAGTGATGAAGTACCATAGGATATTTTATTTTGATAATAATTTATTATTATTATTATTATCTGAATACAAATATAAGCTGGTTACAGCAGTAGGGCACAACAGGCATGTGAAATTCACCAATACCAAAATGAACAGGAACAAAACAGAAAAAGTATTACTGCTGGATCGCGAGCTAGTTTAATGGTATGTTTGCATTTATTGGTGAAGGCATTGGGAGGCATTCATTGGCTGTGATTTTGATAAAGCAGTTAATATGGTTTCACATAGAAGATTACTGTATGTTTGGAGAGATTTTGAACTGTTTGCAATCAAAGAACAAGCAATTTTCTGAGAATTGTTGTCAATGGAAAATAATGGGCACATATGGTACGTGGAATCCCTCAGGTTTCTGTTCTGAATACACTTAACAGTATTGTAATGTGTAATAATAATCTTGCAGTAGACTTTGAAATTGACTTGATTTGGGAGTGGCACAAAAGTAACAGTCTAAATCGGATGTTAATTCTCTGCCTAAGGAATTGAAGATTATGCTAGCGTTAGTGTACTTATAATCTTAATTTTAGTAATGACAGGAGGCGAGTATTTTGCATATAACTCTCTTTACTAACTCCACATAGCAGTAAAGAAAAAGTGAAAATGATAACCAATCAAAATGCAATATGCTGTATAGTATTCACAGTGATGAGGCTCCTCCCCCTCTTTCGGAAGCGACATCAGGAAAACTCAAGAAACCATAACGTCCAAACATTTATAACGTGCACCAACGGGTGATTCCCATCGACAAAACCGACTTTCACGGGATGCGAACTGATTCAGAATGTCCTGCAACATGCAACGGTTGATTTGTCCAATTAACGAAGCTCCAGGGGCTAAAGGATGGTTCAACTGAGTCCATTCTGAGAATGATCTGTTAACATCGTGGATTTAAACTGAAACGAGAACGTGAAACGGATTAGGCACCGATCTTTCAACTGGTTGCAGTATCGATCCCACATAATAAAACAACAGGAGACCCCCTGGTTAAAAGGTTAATGCATAATAACCTGAACATAACAGATTCCAACCAAGAGGAGACGAAGGTATAGATACCAAATAAGAGAACGGAGATATAGAAATATACTTACGTGCATCCACTCTCCCCAAGGGAGGGAAAGGGTGGGAAAATACTCGCCTCCTGTCATTACTAAAATTAAGATTATAAATACACTAACGCTAGCATAATCTTCAATTTTACCACATGACAGGAGGCTTCCTATTTTGCATTTTTTAACGCTGATGCAGAAGAGACATAGCTGCACCTGAACTCGGGCGAAAGTAGAAAGTCCGAAAGGTAGATTCCCTCGACCAGTCAGCTGACCGAAGGATAACCGCCAGAGACGCGCCTGCCGAGAAAGCCGAGGAGGCCGCCGCCCCGCGCACTGAGTGTGCACCGAAATTAGCATCCACACCCGCCAGTGACAGGATCCATCGCACCCATCTGGCGAGTGTGGTAGTCGAAACGGGAACGTGTGGCCTGACATAGGATACTAGTAACTGTCCCGAGGTAGAGGCCCGAAGCGTGGCTGTGGTCTCCACGTACTGATGCAGGGTAGAGACGACGCAAAGCTGCGGTTCAGTAGCGAAGAAGGGATAAAAGACCGACGTAGAGTCCGATTTGGTACGTCGTGATACACGGAAGGTAACTCCCTCAGGGGAGACCGAAAAGGCATTGATGTCGAAAGCCCGCACGTCCGAAACCCGACGGAAGGAAACGAGGCAAAGTAAGAGGGTCAGTTTGGCCGAGAGTTGCCTGAGAGACAGTCTGTCATTAGTCGGCCAGTCTCTCAGAAACCGTAGGACCACCTCCACATCCCACATGTGGGAGTACTTAGGTCCTGGTGGTCTCTGTAATCGGATACCCCTCAGGAGACGGCATACCAGAGGGTCCTTCCCAACGGGAATACCTAGGTTCGGGACGTGAGCCGCCGAAATCGCCGAGCGCACGACGTTAAGCGAACGGTATGAGCGACCCGTAGAGAAAAGATGTGAAAGAAAATTCAGAATAGCTGTTACAGGTGCCGTAAATGGATCGAAGTTCCGTTCACTGCACCAAGAGGACCAGGAACTCCAAGCTGATAGATAGCATCGTCTGGTCCCAGGTGCCCAGGAATCCCATATGAGGTCTCTAGCCGTTTGCGATAAATCGCAGGTTTGCCTGGCTCCCCTGAAAGCGTCCAAGCCACCAGGGTAAGGCGGTCTTCGAGGATGAGTGGATGGGGGTTCCCCTTTGGATCCGTGAGGAGCATCGGATAGGATGGTATGAGAAGTGGATCGGCGTAGGACAGTGCCAGGAGGTCCGGAAACCATGGTTGGCCCCGCCATAGGGGAGCGATGAGGACTAGAGATCCGTGTTGATTCTTCAGGTATTGAATCGTCCTCGCTATCATGGCGAACGGGGGAAAGGCGTATGCTCCCTCTGTTGGCCATGATTGGAGAAATGCGTCCACCGCCGCGCTCTCCGGGTCCGGAAGCCAACTGAAGTAGATGAGTGTCTGTCTGTTGTTGCGAGTTGCAAACAGATCCAGTTGGAAGGGACCTCTCCTGCTCGAGAGGCGTCGGAAGACCTGAGGATCCAGTCTCCAGTCACTGCTGTCCCGCCAGTGACGTGAAAACCAGTCTGCTGTCAGATTTGTCTCCCCCGGAAGGTATTCCGCCTTGAGGGAGATATTGCGGGGTAAGCAGAAGTTGAAAATCTCCTTCGTTATTTCGGATAACAGTCTGGACCGAGCTCCACCCAGGCGGTTGATGTATCGAACCGCGGAGACGTTGTCCATCCGGAGGAGGATGCAACAGTTCGATCTGTCCTTTGCTAAACTGCGAATCGCGAATGAACCTGCTAGGAGTTCTAGGCAGTTTATGTGTAGGTCGATTTCCTGAGAAGTCCAGGCGCCTCCTGTCGACTTGCCTTCGCCCGTCGCGCCCCAGCCCCAAAGGCTGGCGTCCAATTCCAGAACTACGTCGGGCGAACTCCCGAAGATGGCTCGGCCATTCCATGCCTCCATGCTGTCTAGCCACCATCTGAATTCCTCCTTGACCTCCTCCGTAATCGGGATAGTTTGGTCTTAAGATGGGTTCCGGTGCAGGAAGGAGGTCTTCAGGCGTTGCATCGCTCTGTAGTGCAGGGGTCCCGGGAATATGGCCTGGATGGACGCGGATAGTAGTCCCACAATCCGGGCCAGATTGCGGAGAGGAATGGATTGGCAGCGAATGACTCTGCGTAATTCTTTTTTGATGGCCGCGATCTTTGTCGTGGGCAGACGTAACGTGCTGGACTTGGAGTCTATTTCGAAGCCCAAAAACTGCACCGTCTGAGCTGACTTCAGGAAGTTGACCACGAAGCCCAGTGATGTCAGGAAGTCTACGGTAAATTGTGTGTGTTGAGTCAGTCTGGACTTGTCTGAGCAGAACAGAAGCAGGTCGTCCAGGTAAATAATGCAACGAATCCCTCGTGCTCGAAGATGTGCGACTACTGGCTTCATTAATTTGGTGAAGCACCATGGGGCCGAACTGAGTCCAAAGGGAAGGCACGTGAATTGCCAAGGATGGTCTTGCCACTGAAATCTGAGGAATCGGCGGTAGTCGATGTGGACGGGCACTGAAAGGTACGCGTCCTTGAGATCCAGTCTTGTGAACCAGTCCCCGTCTTGGAGGAGGTCCCTCAGAAGATGCATGCCTTCCATCTTGAAGTGCCTGTATACGACGAATGCGTTGAGGCCTTTCAGGTTTATGACCGGACGGAATTACCAGAAAGATGTTGCTGAAAAATCCCCCCTGATCGTGAGCGGGTTCTAACGCCCCTTTCGATTGGAGTTCCTCCAACTCGATTTCTATGAGTCGGTGGTCTTCTGTGGAACATGTCCAGGGGGAAGGAGGCACCGTTTGGTTTGGGTGGCCCACGAAGTCTATGACGTAGCCCTGTACGGTCTGCAGGATCCATGCGTCCGTCGAAATGGTTGTCCAATTCTGAAAATAGAGAGCAATACGACCTGCCGTTTGTGAAATAAGGGGTACGTGAGTCACATATCGGCTTACCTGTGGGGGTGAAGCGTGCTCTGCCACGGCCCCTTGATCCACGACCTCGGTCGGCTCCCCTGGTGTAGGAGAAGGGCTGTCTGTAACCCACTTCTGGGTAAAATGGTTGAGGTCTTTGTGAGCGGGGGCCTGAAGGCCAAAAGCAGCTGGCTGCGCAGCCCCTGTAGCAGCCAGCCAGTCCAAAAACACCCCGGTTGGGGTTATTCCTGAAGACCCGCTTCATGGAGGTCTGAGCCTTGTTAAGGGACGTGAACACGTTCACGTGTCTGTTCAGGTCCTTCAAGAAAGCGTCCCCGAACAGCTTGCCCTGTGCCAGTGGTCCTAATTCTCTGGTGCCCAAATCCACCAGCTTTCCGTCTAAGCGGAGTAATGCTGCTTTCCTCCTCTCAGAGGAGAGGGCCACGTTGGCATTGCCAACAAAACAAAAACAGCGCTGCGCCCATTCTCTTACATCGTGAGCCCATTCACGTACCATGTTGGTATCAAACTGTTCAGCTCGTGTGAGGGCGTCATCCGCCAAGTACATGATGCGGGAGAGGGGGCAGATCGAATCCAGCAACTTGTCCTGTACGCCATGGAAACCCCTCTCCACCCCTTTACGGGGGTCGCGACCACCCCGAGACATAAAGGTGGTGATGACCTGGTCGAATTCCGGGGTCTGAGCCACTTGATCTGGTAGTGAGGGGCGAGGACATTCGGAACGCAAGCGGTTGCGTACCTTCTTATCCAATGGTTTGCGTAGCCACTTGTGCATGAACTTCGCGAGGTGTTCGGGGGGTGTCCAGTCCCCTGAACGCGGGTGTCGGATGTTCCGTGGGTCGAATAGGCGTTGACCCGAGGGGTCTAGCATGGCTTCTCCCTCGTCCTGTGCGTGTGCCTGGCCGTCCGGCAGTTGAATGTCGTCCAGGAAGGTTCCCTGCAGGAAACCTGGGTGTGACTCATCTTCCGAGTCCCAGGCATTCTCCTCTGGGGAATCGGAATCCACGGCCTGCCATGAGTCTAAAATCGCCATGGGGGGTGAGTGTCTCCCCTCCTCGTCCGAGGAGTAATGGCGTCTTGGGGAAAGGGCAGCAGGAGCTGGCTTACGTCGTTTAACAGGGGTCTTGCCCTTGTCGGGGTTGACGCTCCCCTTTTCGCCCTTCCAGTGGCGTTTAGAAGGCCGGGTATCGGCTTGTGTGTGTGATTCGTAGTCCTGGTGTTGGACCTTAGTGGGAATTTTTTGTTGTTCGGCAGAGGCCGTCAGAACCCTGGAGAGTGCCTTCTCCATCGAGGCAGCGATAGTTTCACTGATCATATTTTGAAAATCTGTAGTGTTTTGTGTATCCATGGCTGTAGTATTGACCACAAAGTATTATACTAGGCACAGGGCGCAGGTTGGGCTTGGGGTCAGTCCGTATAATAATGGTACCAGCAGTACCAGTTCAACCCCAGCAGGGTGTATGATAAATGCGTGCAGTGGCGCCAGCAGCACCAAAATACCCCAGCAGGGTATAAAACAGATTAAATAGTATGCACGTGGTACCAGCAGTACCTGTACCCCAGCAGGGTATAATTGGGTTTTTTAGTCACTGGGCTGCACCCCGGATATGGAGGATGTATGTATCACACCTCTAAGCAGCACAATATATGTATATATATAGGGGTTTCACCCCAAGTGCACAGGGTTAGAACCCTATAGTGCTTGCCTACAGACTAAGGTACACTGACCTGTTGACCCCTGCCTTGGACACAATGAAGTGCCTGGGAAGCTGAGAGGGCGACCCGGAGTGTGTAGCCGTCGGGCGCCGTCTGACCGGAGCTCAGGGAGCGTCTAAAATGGCGGTCGTGGATCTCGCGAGATGCAAGATCCAAGATGGCCGCCGCTGGCGCCGGGCGGGGGGTCGTGCTGAGAGCGGTCAGGAGACCGCGAGGAAGGGATAGAGGAGGGGGTGAACGTTACCCCAGGGGTGGGAAGTAGGAGCGAACCGCGGGGGGGGCGGGTAGCTCGGGAGGGGAAGCCACAAGGGCCGGGAGGGGAACAATGAAGCCCCAAAGATAAGGGGCAGAAATGAACGCAGGGGTCCCTGTGGCAGCAGGAGGAAACCCCAGAAACATAGAAAAGCAAGAATACAATCCCCCAAACATACAGAAAAGGAATAATGAAGTTAAATAAAGTTAAATGAAGTTAAATCAATTTAAGTAAAGTTAAATAACAAAATAAACAGTAAAAAAAGAGGAAGAGCTGAAACTCTGACCTGTCTGCTGATGGAGCAGTAAAGAAAGAGGGGGAGGAGCCTCATCACTGTGAATACTATACAGCATATTGCATTTTGATTGGTTATCATTTTCACTTTTTCTTCACTGCTATGTGGAGTTAGTAAAGAGAGTTATTATATGCAAAATAGGAAGCCTCCTGTCATGTGGTAAAATTAGGTGTAGCTACATACAAGGGGCAAATAAAATTCAGTGCAGATGCAATCCTAAATTATTCATTTTCTTCAACAAAAGCTTGCAATTTGTAGTATAAACTGGATTGTGTGGGAATTGTTAAACGAGAAGGACTTCAAGACACGCACAGACCAGTAAATTATTGACATTCATGAAAGGAAGGATTCTCATTATGAAAATATACATTTGCATCACATTTGACAAATTTACGTATCTAGTGCAATCTGGGCACGTTTTCAAAAATAAATTAGCACATTGAAAAAGTACAGAGCCTGAGTAATGTGTCAGAGGCAAGGTCAACCCAGCCTTCCCTCTTTCCAGGGCTGGTAACTTAACATGCTTGAAAAAACATAATTGAAAGCTAAATATATTTTTATTGAAAATAAATAATTTAATACTATTCTATCTAATATCTTGAAGAAATACATGAGGTTTGAGGAAAATAGATGTAATTTACCTCAGCATAAATGGTTCTTGGATAGAGTGATTGTTTTAAAATGTACAACAATAATTATTAAAGAATTTTGTTTCTCTTTCAATAATGCACAATATATTTGACTGACATATAACAACAGCTAGTTGGTGTGAGGAAGGAAGATTTTTTTTTTTTAAAGATTATACTAATGAGTGTTTATTCCTCATATATTACTATATATGTTACTTTGTTACCTGCTTTACATTTAATTTACTTTTTTTTTTTCACCAGCACATTATAGAGCGTTTACAAAAGCTTAAAGCAGGGTGGACTATAGAAGAAGATACATTTCAAAGTCAAACTCCTTATGGCTATGTGACATTCACGAACATAATCAGCACTCTTAAGCCTTCTGCCAAGCGTCGTTTGGTCTTTGCGTGCCATTATGATTCAAAATACTTTGGTTCTCAGTGGGACGGAAAAGTATTTGTAGGCGCAACGGACTCTGCTGTACCTTGTGCAATGATTCTTGAACTGGCACACGCTTTAGATAATCGCTTCCAGGTACGTTTAAATGTTTTCATTTTTATTACTGTATATTACACTGTAATTGATATTGTAATATTTTTTTAAATGACCTGCAATTGTGAATTACCTGTTTAATAAAGATAACGTGGATGCAGTTGCCAAGACCCAAATATGCAAGTTAACATGGGATTAAAGTGTTTGCGTAAAAATGCTGTAAGAGTCTCGAGTAAAATTGTCTCAGGGTTTCTTGGGTAATACCTATAGTGAATGGATGGTTTTAAGGCTTAATGGGTTATTATTGGGGTTGGTGAACAGATTCCAAGATTAGGTTGCCAACATTCTTGGAAAAAACAAACATTGGCCATGCTAATTTGTATAATCAATACACGATATCACAGGTGAAAATATCACCGGATGTTGCATAACACCACAGGAAGTGACATAAGAGAAAAAATAAATAAATTGAAATAGGAAAATTCCCTTACTCGCTAAAAACTGTTTACAATGTGTATACTATGTTTGACTGTACATGTTGCATTGTGTGTTTATTAGTGTGCCATTGTGTATACTGGCTGTCAGTATGTGTGTTCACATGTGTAGTATTGTGTCATTGTGTGTATACTGTCTGAGAGTGTAAAGCAGCATGTGTATAATGTGTCTCTGTGTGCATAGCAGTGTGTCATTGTGTGAATACCATATCTAAGTGTGTGTATAGCTTTATCTAAGTGTGTGCCTACTGTGGCTGAATGTATGTATACTATGAGTGTGTGGTGGTGTTTGTCATCATGGTGGTGTTTGAGTGTATTCTGTGTCTGAGTGGGGGGTGTTGTGTGTGTGTGTGTCATGCATAATAGTGGTAGATATTCTGTCTCAATTTCTCTGAACACTCTTCCAGTGGTCAGAGAAAAATACTGGCCTTTGCATTGCTGGTATTTTTGCACCAGCCAGACAGCTTCAAGTACTAGCTGTTCCGGTATAATAACAGTCATGTGGCAACCCTATGCAAGATGCAAAGAGCAGAAAGGAAGCAAGCATATATGTGGTGCAGGGGCAGAGCACGGTACAAGCACATATAAGGGCACAAAGAGAACATGCACAAAGCAGGGAGTAAGCACACACGGGAAGGCACAGGGAGCATGCACACAAGGGGGCACAGGGAGCTTGCATAAAGCAGGGAATAAGCACACATGGGGAGACACAGAAAGTATGCACATAGGAGGGATGAGTACACATGAGACAGCACAGGGAGTAAGCTCACATAAAGGGGTACAGGGAGCATCACAGAGCATGGAGCAAGCACAGAAAATGGTCATATGAATCTGGGGCACACCCAAGAGTATGATTAATTACAGATCAAAGGGCACACAGTGCAAGTTCAGGTCAGAAAGCTGGTTATTACAGGGAATAGGTAGGCTGAATAGGGCTGGTTGTATAGGGATGAGTGATTTTTAATAGGCCTATTCTGAATTGGGTTAAAATATGACATTGTGATTTCTTCACCTATATGTACCTTTCCCTCCTGTAATGCTAGAGACCTGTAAGTCTCGAACTATGTTCCTTTTTATTGGGCCCTGCAAGAACTATCTATTAATGCTTTTCTGTTTTGCAATTTTCAATAAAAAAATAAATAAATAACAAAAAAACAAAAGTTGACAGTGTGATGACAGATGGAAGCAGGAGGAGACGCAGCCGGTAACCCGTACAATCTACCACAATACGTGCTGCACTCACAATACCCTTAGGGGTAAGTGCTAACTTTATTCAGCGCTACACACTTTGCTCTGTATAACTGTTGGTCTTATAGTGCACTTTTTTATACTTATTGGAAGTAGGGTGTTCACTTAATAGATTTAAGCGCCTTATCTACACAGATTTACATTTCATTTTTATGCACTCACAATATACTTAAAATTGGTTGGTTTGCTCTGGTCTATGCAAGATCAACACCATATGGGGTTTATTTACTAAAGAGTGCTTGCATTACTTTAAGTATTATTTGGATATTTTGCACCAAATGACTTTTTTGATTTTCAGATCTGGGAAAACAATTTGTGGTACATCTTTATGATTTTAAGTATATTGTGAGGGAAGCACGTATTGTGCTGGTTCAATACAGGTGGTGTATTTAGTATGCAGCTGTTAGAATT
Organism: Pelobates cultripes; assembly: GCA_933207985.1. Classification (NCBI taxonomy): domain Eukaryota; kingdom Metazoa; phylum Chordata; class Amphibia; order Anura; family Pelobatidae; genus Pelobates; species Pelobates cultripes. The sequence continues at coordinate 224,099,213 of OW240913.1, forward strand.
GTTTTGTTTTGCACATTGTAAAGAGAAGAGCCTAACACATTTTTCTCAGTTGTGAAATTTCTTTGTTTTTTTGGTAACAGGTACATGCTCACTGTACTACTAACCTCTTATGTATACAGTTGTGCTCAAACGTTTGGAAAATTGGTAATACATGTGCCATTTTTAAAGACAACATGAGTGATCAGGCAAAACACACTTCTTTTATTTCTTATGGGATTCAGGTTTAACTGTAGGATTTAACTGAATGACACAATCATAAAACAAAACATTTTAACAAAGAAAAAAATTAATGACCCTTGTTCAAAAGCCTGCATAACCCTAGTTTGTAATACTGTGTATTGCCCCCTTTAGCATCAATGACAGCGTGCAGTCTTTTGTAATAGTTGTCTATGAAGCACCTAATTCTTGCAGGGGGTATAGCTGCCAATTTGTCTTGGCAAAATGCCTACAGGTCACGCAAAGGTTTTGGTCATCTTGCTCAATGATATTAAGGTCAGGAGACTGTGATGGCCACTCCAGAACCTTCACCCTTTTTTTTCTGTAACCACTTGAGGGTCAACTTGACCTTGCGCTTAGGGTCATTGTCATGCTTTAAAGTCCAAGAGTGTCCCATGCGCAGCCTTCGTGCAGAAGAATGTAAATTGTCTGCCAGTATTTTCTGATAGCATGCTGCATTCATCTTGCCATAAATTTTCACAAAATTCCCTGTGCCCCTAGAGCTCACACCCTCCCCCCAAAAAACCCCATCAGTGAGCCACCACCATGCTTCACAGTGGGGATAGTACTTTTTTCACTACAGGCCTTGTTGACACCTCTCCAAACATAGCGCTTATGGTTGTGACTCTATTTTGGTCTCGTCACTCCAAATTACAGTGTGCCAGAAGCTGTGTCAAAGTGTTGTCGGGCATATTGTAACCAGGCTTTTTTGTGGCATTGGCGCAGTAAAGACTTCTTTCTGGCAACTCAACCATGCAGTTTATTTTTGTTCAACTATCGTCACATTGGGCTCCTTGAAACAACCACACCGTCTTTTTCCAGAGCAGCTTGTTTTTCTCCTGAGGCTACCTGTGGGTTTTTCTTTGTATCCCAAACAACTCTTGACAGTTGTGGTTGAAATCTTTCTTGGTCTTCCTGACCTTGGCTTGGTATCAAGAGATCCACAAATTTCCACTTCTTAATAGCTCAGGGCATTCACATGAGAGCTAACAAACTCATTTACCATTTATACACAGACACAAATAGCAATTTAAAAACCCACAAGTGTGGAAAATTAACATTTTATTGTCATTTTAATCTGTGTGTGTCACTTTGTGTGCTGTAGCAAGCCGAGGCATGTCTAGGGTCTCTAGCGCCCATGGCGAGAAGTTGTATCGGCGCCCCCTTTTCCCTACCTACCCCCATGCATGCTCCATATAATATGACTCCAATATAAGTGCTCTACCTTGTAAAGGGAAGCTTAAGAAACAGACCTAGCATTATATTTTGTTTCCAACTCCTCCCTGTCCCATAAAAAATGAATAAATAGGAATTAAGGTTTCTAAGGTTTCTTAGTAACAGAGTCCTGCCAGTCACCCAAAGCCCTCCGCACTATATGAAATCAATGCAAGGAGAACTCCTGCAATCCCTCCCACCTGCTAGTGTACATATCAAATAAATGCCAATGATAATCTATTATCAGCCTCAAATCATAAATATATATTTACTCACATATTGATACTTGTGTGATGATGGTGATGTGGCAGAGGAGTATAACACAGGTACATCATGCCTTATGACAAGCACAACATAGGTAAAGCACACCTTATTGCAAGCACATTTGAAGCATGTATTATTTATAGATAAGACTGATATATATACTGGGATCATATATTCACCTACACCAGCGTAGAGATTGCACTCACAGGACTTGCCCTAGCATGAAGACTGCATTCACAGGACTTGCCCCAGGAACTCCGGCGGCAACATCACATTATCCATGAGAGTGCTCTCACTCTCTTGCGGCCGCATCTGCATCTGGCCACGGCTAGACTCTTAAAGCAGCCATGGCAGAACTTTTTAAGGATGCATCCTACAGTGGCCCCAGTGCAGTATTATAAACAGGAGACTTTACTGGTGTCTCTACTGGTGTCTCTTTTTTTATGACTAACAGATACCATGGTTGTGACCAATAACCTCTGAGTGTAATGGCTACAGTTTGTGTGTGATATATTTGGCTGTCTGAGTGTAATAAGGATTGCACATGATTTATTGGGTTGTCTGTGTGTGAGAGGAATAGTTTGTGTGTGATGGTATTGAGCTTTGTACATGTGATGGAAACAGTGTGTTATGTGTGATGTGAATGTGTTTACTCATTTTGTGCTGTCAATATGTGATGTGGACTGCTTGTGTTTGTAACAGTTTTGAGCTGACTGTGTATGGTAGGAGTAACGTTTTTTTGTCTTTGTGTGATAGTAATAATTCCTTATGAGTAGATGGCATCATGTAACTGTTTATCTAGGCTGCCTGTGACCTGTATAAAAATTGGTGAATCCAAGACCAACACAAACTAAAATTACTATATGTAATCCTGGGTACATACATATAATTTACTTAAAAGCTACACCTCAGGTTACTTACTGTCTCAGTTGTAATGCCACTGTCTGGAGTGACCACTCCGCTTATCTCAGTCCCTCTGCAAACTGCTGTCTCAGCCAGGTAGGTAGCCGCACTCTCTGCTCCACTCGCTTCTACTGCCCTTTTATCCATGTCTCCCTCCCCATTCCATCCACATGTGTCCCTCCCTTCCATATCTGTCCCCCCCACATCTCCCTCCCTTTCATATCTATCTCCCACGTCTCCCTCCCTTCATATACCTCCCCCATATACCTCCCCCATGTCTCTTTCCCCTCCACGTCTCCCTCCCTCCAATCTCTTCCCCCCACGTATCCCTCCAATCTCTCCCCCCCACCAGTCTCTCCCCATGTATCCATCCTTCCATATCTCTCCCCCATGTCTTCCTCCCTACCATATCACTTTCTCCCATGTCTCCCTCCCTACCATATCTCTTTCCCACATGTTTCCCAACCAACCATGTCTCCCCGCCATGTCTTCTTCCCTTCCATATTTCTCTCCCTATTCCATCCATGTTTTTCCCACTTCCATCCATGTTTCTACCCCATGTCTCCCCCTCCCATTCAGGTATTTACCACTTCCATATATGTCTATCCCCCCGTCCCCCTTCCATACCTCCCTTTCCTTTCCATACAGATCTCTCCCTCCCTCCATTCAGGTTTTTACCTCTTCCATCCATCTCTCCCCTTCCATCCATGCCCCCCCATCCATGTCTCCCTCCCTTCTATATCTCTCCTTCATCCATCCATGTCTTCCTCCCTTCTATATCTCTCCCCCATCCATCCATGTCTCCCTCCTCTCCCTACCCCTTACATATTTGTCCCCCTCTATCCATACCCCCTATCCCTTACATCTTTGTCCCCCAATGCATACATTCTACCCCTTACATAATTGCCCCCCCATCCATACCCCCTACCCCTTACATCTTTGCCCCCATACCTTCTTCCCCTTACATCTTTGTCCACCATACCTTCTACCGCTTACATCTTTGTCCCCCCTCCAATCCATACCTTTTACCATTACACCTTTGGCCTCCCCACCCCAATCCATTCCTTTTACCCCTTACATCTTTGTCCCCCCTGAATCCATACCATTTACCTTCCATATTTGTCCCCCCATCCATACTCCTTACCCCTTACATCTTTTTCCCCCCTAACCAAACCTTCTACGCCTTAAATCTTTGTCCCACTCATACATACATTTTACCCCTTACATCTTCCCCCCCCCCCTCCAATCCATACATTTTACAAGTGGTATGCCGTGATGGGGTTAATTTTCATTCCTGGGCTACTATACGGTCTCAAAGGCAAATTTCAATGTGCAAACATGGAAAAGGGGAAAGCCCTACATTTGACCACTGTAAGTTTGCAAAAACCCATAAAACCTGTGCATTGGGGGCACTGTCGTACTCGGGAGATGTTGCAGAACACATATTGGGGTGTTCTTTGTCAGTAACACATAACAGGAACTGAGAGTCAATTCCTAAAGTACAATGTGTGTGAAAATAACCCAAAAAATGACTACCTAAAAGGTTGACAAAGACTGGTGGTAGAATTAGTGCATAGAAAGTTTCTACTTTTTCAAAAATATATGGTTTGAAGGGGGTTAATTACATTGGATGGCTTCAAAGTTGTCCCAAATAGGACATGAGTGCATGATAACCAGCTGTGAAAATTCCAAGTTGGAAAACTGCAATGCACACCCTTCAAATAAGGTCTTACAGCCCTCAGAGAACCCAAAACACCTGTACATGGGTGGTATCACTGTACTCAGAAGATGTTGCTGAACACATATTGTGGTGTTCTTTGGCAGTAATACATAACAGGAGCTGAGAATCCATGCCTAAAGTATAATGTGAGAGAAAAATAACAAAAAATGACTACCCAATAGGTTGAAAAAGACTGGTGGTAGAATTAGTTAATGGAAAGCGTTAAAATACCACCATTTGAAATACCCTAGGGTGTCTACTTCTCAAAAATATATGGTTTGATGGGGGTAAATTACATTGCCCGGTTTCAAAAATGTCCCAAATAGGACATGGGTGCATGATGACTAGCTGTGAAAATTCCAAGTCAGAAAACTGCAATGTGCACCCTCCAAATAAGGTCTTTCAGCCCTCAGAGAATCCAAAACACCTGTACATGGGTGGTATCACTGTACTCAGGAGATGTTGCTGAACACATATTGTGGTGTTGTTTGGCAGTAATACATAACAGGAGCTGAGAATCCATGCCTAAAGTATAATGTGAGAGAAAAATAACACAAAAAATGACTACCCAATAGGTTGAAAATGACTGGTTGTAGAATTAGTTAATGGAAAGCGTTAAAATACCACCATTTGAAATACCCTAGGGTGTCTACTTCTCAAAAATATATGGTTTGATGGGGGTAAATTACATTGCCCGGTTTCAAAAATGTCCCAAATAGGACATGGGTGCATGATGACTAGCTGTGAAAATTCCAAGTCAGAAAACTGCAATGTGCACCCTCCAAATAAGGTCTTTCAGCCCTCAGAGAACCCGACACACCTATACATGGAGGGTATCACTGTACTCAGGAGATGTTGTTGAACACATATTAGGGTGTAACCCTTAAAGTTCTCTGTACATGAATTCTTCAATTGCTGTGTGTCAAAAAAATCGCAAATTATTTTAAATTTGGCAAAGATTGGTGGTACAATGGTTGCATAAAAAGAGTCAAAATATCCCAAGTTTAATACCTTAGGTTGTCTTCTTTTAAAAAATATATTCATGTGAAGGGTTATTCAGGGATTCCTGACAGATATCAGTGTTACAAAGTGACTTGCGTTAATTTTGAAAAAAAATGGTTTGTAAATAGCAAAGTGCTACTTCTACTTATAGCCCTATAACTTTCCAAAAAAAGCTAAGAACATGTTAACGTTGGGCATTTCTAAACTCAGGACAAAATTTAGAAACTATTTAGCACGGGTGTTTTTTTGGCGGTTGTAGATGCGTAACAGATTTGGGGGATCAATGTTTGAAAAAGTGTGTTTTTTGAAAAAAATTTCATCATATTTTATCATTTTTTATTTCTAGTAAATTATATGATATGTGAAAATAATGTTATCTTTAGAAAGACCATTTAATGGTGAGAAAAACGGTATGTAATGTGTATGGGTACATTAAATGAGTAAGAGGAAAATTACAGCTAAACACAAAACACAGCAGAAATGTAAAAAGAGCCCTGGTCCTTAAAAGACCACTATAGTGCCAGGAAAACAAAACTCGTTAAACCTAGATGGACCAGGCACCCAGACCACTTCATTAAACTGAAGTGGTCTGGGTGCCTATAGTGGTCCTTTAACGGTAAGAAAATTGAAAAACGGTCTGGTCACTAAAGGGTTAAAGTGTAGTTCATGATTGCATCCCACAGGGTTTAAAAGGAAAGCATATATGTAGACAGGCAGTTTTACTTGTCGGAAAACCTGGACTGGAAGAAAAACTGGGGTTTATAAAATCCCATTTTATATAGGCATATGTCCAGTTTACATATGTGAATTTAATGATGACTGCAATATCCTTGTGGATATTGCCTTGTACATCCCTTCAATAGGCATTTACTACTTATTAGCCATACATACATCATTCTCCATAATACAAACAGACTTAACACAGTAAAGTGCAAATCACACAAGGTGTAGGGGTGGTATCAAGAATACAAGTGCAACTCCCCAGTGTTTAAAAACCACTTAAAAACACTAATATAAACACAAGTAAAAACAACGATAGAGGAGTGCAATGGTAATATATATAGATATAGTATACTTATAAACACTTGGTTATCCTTTGGATTTCACCTATATACAATAGGTGAAATCCAAAGGATAACCAAGTGTTTATAAGTATACTATATCTATATATATTACCATTGCACTCCTCTATCTTTGTTTTTACTTGTAATCATTCTCCATAAACTGGACATTACAGACACGTATCTTGTTCAGTAAATATACTTATATTATTAGGCTGTAACATAACGTACTCCAGACCCATGAGAGTCTTAACTCCACACTGATGTCATTACCTCTGGACAGAGTGTACTACATATATAAAATAAAATGTGCAGATTCAATATCGAAATACTTTCACTTCTGTGTTAAACTTCAGAGACTTCAATCATTTATTTTCTTCAAAAAAAACGTCACTACGTTTTATCTACATCAATGCCATTTGTTTTACTTTAGTGTATTTTTTTTTTCTTTAACAGAAAACCTCAAACACAAAACCAGACCTTTCAATTCAGCTGATTTTCTTTGATGGAGAGGAAGCCTTTTTTCAATGGTCTCCATATGATTCCCTGTATGGCTCACGGCACTTAGCACAAAAAATGGAAAATACTCCTCATCCCCCTGCTGCTGAAAACACAAACCAGATTGATAGCATTGTAAGTATTGTTGAAGTATTCTAATTTTTGTTATAGAAAATGTAGTGGACTCATAGTGCCATTTGATTAATTTAACATACAGATCTCTGGAGGTAAATATCTGCTATAAGATTATGTTTTTAGTAACAGCTGATAGATATTTGTAATCACACCTTGACCTCGATTTAATATTGTTGGATAAGCTTTTCAAATGATTTTATATTTTTGTATCAACTAAACTAACTAAAACGATTTAATATTCTGAAAAACTTTTTTTTAAATTTTATAAAATTTTGATATATTGATTTTTTTATACATGATAAATATTTTTTTTATTTTAACAGAGCAGACGATAAGAAATTTTAAATTAAACAGAATTTTCAATAAAGGAAGTGTAAACATTAGATAACTTCACAGGAAGTGTTTAGGAAGACTGTGTAGTTCATGTGTAGTTTAAACTGCAATTGGATAAATACTTGCAAAAGCATAACATACAGGGATATAATTTCTAATTAGTGGGGTAATAGCTGCTTGATCAAAGGAGACATCTGACTGCTATTTTGGGGTCAAGAAGGCATTTTTTTCCTAGTTTGTTGCAAAATTGGAAGCGGTTCACACTAGGTTTTTTTCCTTCTTTTGGATCAACAGCATAAACATATGTGATGAAGGCTGAACTTGATGGACGCAAGTCTCTTTTCAGCTATGTAATATGCAATATGTAATGTAACATGCAAGGTGTGTCTAGTGCTGAATAAACAAACCATTTAACTTTAAATGGCAGTGAATTGAGCAGTGAAACTGCAGGTACACGATCTATACTCCAAAACTGCTTAATGTAGCTAAAGTTGTTTTGGTGACTATAGTGTCCCTTTATATAATTTGTGAAGCTTATCCAAAAACAAAATAATAATATTTTGAAAAGCTTAACCAAAAATACAGAATTGAGGCCTAAATCCTCAAGTTTCAGAAGTGCTTGATAATGTCTACTGCAACTGATGACCACCACATAGAGTTTACCACTTTGCAAATTTTAAAAGTGCATGTAACAATAAATTAACATAGCAACTGCACCGAAATAGGTACTTAATTACCCTTTCTGAAAAGCACATCAGTATATACTAAAAAAAACAACAAAACCACAAATATAACTTTTAAAAAAAGTAGAGTCTCCTGGGACCCCAGTAATACCAGACAGAGGCCAGCCAAGAGGCTACATACCTTTCTTCAATCTAAGTTGTGAAGTTTTACTGCAATAAAATACATATATTTGTATTCAGTCTCACATGTAAAACAGTACCCCCTATGTATAGGTTTTATGGTGTTTTGGAAAGTTATAGGGTCAAATATAGCATGTTACATTTTTCAGTTTTTTCACACTGAAATTCACCAGATTGGTTACGTTGCCTTTGAGACCATGTGGTAGCCCACGAATGAGAATTACGCCTATGATGGCATACCATTTGCAAAAGTAGACAACCCACAAACACTGGCCAAAGTTAGTGTTCATGTTTGTCTGTGTATCAAAAAATGCAAAATACTAATTTGAATATATTTGTAATTTATTTATTTATTTGTTTGTTTATTTTTTATGTATTTACATATTTATTTATTTTATGTTATATATAAATATATATAATGATAATTATATATAGTTAATCAATATCATTCTACGTGTATTTTGATATTTATATAAATATATATATAAAATTATATATTAATATTAAAATACACTTAGTGTGTATGTATTTATGTGTATGTATGTATACGTGTATATATATATATATATACTTAGATCATATATATAATTAATATATATATATGATCTAAGTATATATAATGTAATTTTAAACTGTTTTTAACATTCATTATTAACCTGCTGGCACTGCCTTGGACGGCTATGCCGTCCATGTGATCACAAAGTCCTCGCAAGGACTTTGCGATCACATGGCCCAGGGGGGCTGAAGAGGAAGGAGGGGGACTCCCTGGGCTTCCAGGTATGTCCCCATACCGCGATCGCCGGCGTGGGATCGCAGGCCACCGGGTAAGTACATAAAACGGCGGGGATGTGCTATGCCGCCCCTCAGCGTTTAGAGCCGGTTCCCTAAGGACGGCATAGCAGGCCTGCCGTCCTTAAGGGGTTAATTGTGATAGTGTCACACACAGAGAAAAACAAAAAGTGATTAGAAAGTGAATCAATAGCTCTCAAAACTGTACATAAGGTAGTGAAACACTAGATGTAGTATTTAGTAGATTGGAAGTAGATTAGATCATGGGATATTTGTAATCAAAAGTTATCCACCTGGGTGTTTGATTCAAAAACAATGTAGCCAGTTCGAACAGTATCACTTAGTATCTGTTTCCTTATGAATTCTAGACTATATTCAGTATACAGTAGCAATAAATAAAATAAATGAGATATCACTTAACCAGTTATAAACTAGATTATAAATCCATAAGTACTATTTACCATGACAAAAAAACCTCCTAGAGATACAATCTAGTGTGATATAGTGACAGTCCCCCTCAGCATCTAAACTAATAGTAAATAAAGAAAGTTACATGAAAGAAAAATATATTGGAATCCCTGAATAAAAGAATTGGAAACCAAATCGTGCCAATCAGCGTTCAGGGGAGGAAAGAGTTTCACCGCCCACTCCAAAGGAAGGGTGTGAAACTCGGCTGCACCAATCAGCGGCCAGGGACGAGAGGAGTTTCGCCGCCCAATCAGAAGAAAGGTCGCGAAACCCCATTTGAACAAGTGCTCCTTCTCCAATTGGTCGCCTGCTCCCTGCGGCAACCAATCAGTGCTTACTTGTGCCGACCAACCAGGAGAGTGGCGCGAACCCAGTTTGAATGGGTGCTCCTTCTCCCATTGGTCGGAACAGACTTCCATGCGGCCAGCGGGACTCTGCGGCCGTGAGACCGACTCACAGCCCCAGAGATTCCCCGCTGGCGCATGTTCCTCTCTCCGGTGGATATCCCCACGCAGGTATCCACCAGAGAGAGCACTCTCCTGGGCAGCCACGAGCCTAGCCTTGTAGCTCCCAGGTAGGAGAAAGGGAGCTACAGCTCCTTTCAGAGCGGGTAGGGCGGTGCCTGACACGGGGACTGAAGGCAGGGTGCGCAGGCCGGTTCGGCTATACGAACCGGCGGCCATCCAGGGGAAGCACACGCCGCTTGTTTCCTTGCGGTCTGCGGTTTTCACATCTCTTTAGCGAGGTGTGAACATTCTAACCACACATTCTAAATGGAGTTTCGGGGTGGTCCAGCGCACAGGGGGTCCGTGCGCCACAGCGCCCCCTCTTGGCTGAAAAGTAAAATAGAAGAGGAAACACATATTTAACAAGTGAAAATCATCACAATTACATTGGGGACACAAAATATAAAACCAAATATCTGAATACTGAGTGGGCATGGCACTTAGTGGTGGTGTCCAGCCTCAATGGCCTTTTGTGGTTTTACAGCCCTTAAGTGCATTATGTTGTATCGGTCTCATTTTTGTGTAGTAGACTTGGTTATATCCCTAGTTTCACTTTTGTCCTCTCCAGTGTTACTGTGTACCAGTTCTGGCTTTGTCACTGACTCTGTTTTATCCTAGTACTGTTAAATGTTATTTAGACATGACTTATTCTTTGTTTATCTAGTCCTGGACTGTGTTTTGGTAGTTTAGTGCTGGTCTTTTCTATTTGGATCTAATCACTAAGCTCAGTTACTCTAAGGTCCAGTAATACGCCTGACTATCCTTTCCAGCTGTGCCTTTTTTTTTAGGTTACTGTTTATATCTAGCTGAGGATCCTACCATATCCTGACACTCATGCTCTTAATGCCAATCTGATCTGTCTTAAAACCAATAGCTTTTACCAGTGGCAACCAGTGTGCGTATGTTTGTCAGTATGTGAGAAGCTTTCAGTGTTTGTCTGTCCATCACTCCAGTCACTATAGAATGCAAATCCCACCACAAACTCATGTATTCCTGGTGATGTGGAACAAAACATCACAAAATTATTAAAAAAAAAAAACCACAACAAATAAAAATGTGACAGAAAAGGTACATGGTGTCTATTTTGATACATTTATTTCATTAACCAGATTTAAAAATTAAAGAATGCATTTATTTTCTTCCCTAGGATTTGTTAGTTTTGCTTGATTTGATTGGAACTGCAAACCCGGTTTTCCCAAGCTATTTTCACAATACACTAAGGTGGCATAACAGACTTCAGTCTATTGGTAAGATGTACTATGCTGTAATATGGAGAGAACATTAAATAAATTAAATGAAAAATAAGATCATTTGGAGTTAAAAAATTATTGAGGAATTGCAATATATGTTTATCATTTACAGTGAATGCAATAATTTGAGTAGTGTTAGTATCTTGTTTAAATATAGTAATGTGTAATACTCTCTGCTTTACCAAATATTTTTGTTTAATGAATATTTAGCAATCCATTTAGAAGTGCGTTTGTTAGACTTTACAGTAGATAATAGAAGCTGTAGCGTTTTATAAAGAGAATTACTGCTTATATATGCGGCCCTGTGTTTCCATATTTGTTTTGTTTCTGATTAGCCTAAAGCCTGTTTCTTCAGCAAAGTTAAAAGGACCACTATAGTGCCAGGAAAACAAACTCGTGTTTGGCGCTGAAGGGGGAGGAAGGGCTTAATCCCATACCTTTTTTCCGGCGCTGGGGACTGGCTGAATGCGCATGCATGGCAAGAGCCGCGCGCGCATTCAGCCAGTCTCATAGGAAAGTATTCTCAATGCTTTCCTATGGATGCTGGTGTCTTCTTACTGTGAAAATCACAGTGAGAAGCGCGGAAACGCCTCTAGCGGCTGTCAATAAGACAGCCACTAGAGGCTGGATTAACCCATAGGTAAACTGAAACTGCTATGTTTACAGCAGAAACGGTTAATCCTACATGGACCAGGCACCCAGACCACTTTATTAAGCTGAAGTGGTCTGGGTGCCTATAGTGGTCCTTTAATGTCTTGCAGAAGTGTTGCTTTGGGGGGGTGGGATTTGGGGGTTGTAGCCTTTAATGTGGGCTTTTTAAAGCCCATATATCTACAGGTTCTGGAGGAAGTGGCACTGGTGTCCTTTTTCTTTTTCCATCAGGCAGCTAATTCTCAAAGCAGCCACGACAGTTAATTCGCAAAGCAGCTACGGCAGCTGATTCTCAAAGCAGGCATGGCAGCTGATTCTCAAAGGAACCACTTTTATAGCAAATATAAGATCACTAATATAGTGCTTCTCCAGGCTTATAAGGGAGCGGAGATTGTCCCCTACAGGTGACAATCAAGAGAGGGGTGCTGGGCAGAGGGCCTCCACTGTAACTCTTCTCCACTGCTTAAGTAGTGTGCCAGTAGGGTGCCAGAACTTACCCTTGCAGTCTGCCAATTACATGGTGTCTACATAGTCTCCCATTGAGTCCCAGATGCCAGATACTTTGCCCCCACCCCTATTGATGATGCAGTGCCCATGTGCAAACATCATCGCTGATGTGGGTTTGCATCATATTTAATGCCCCCTCATGTTTTGGGGCATAGTTATTTTAAGAATGCCTCAAACGTTTAAATAAAATTGAAAAAACAGGGTTCAAGAGAATACTGAAATCGCATAACAGCTGAATTAATTTACCCTTTGGGGGATCCCCATTCAGATCTCAAGCTGGTTTTAGCTCATCTTGTGCCATCACAAAAAGAATCAGGGCCATCTGCATATCAAAATGAACACACCCAAAAAGACGGTCCTAGGGTGGTTTTCAAGTATCTTGTGCTCTGTTTGGGTCTCTCATTGACCGAAAGGATGTTCTTAGTATTTCTGATTTTCTGTGTTCTTGACCCGACTTTCCTATTGACTACTCAGAATTCTGTTTTTCTTGACCTAACTCGGTTTACTCCGTTATCCAATCTCTGGTGTCCCCTAATATTTAATTGCCTTAAGTTTATTCTATAACTCTGTCCTTCATGAAGCCAGCCATCTCTAAGGACTAGTGATATATTGTCACGGTACTTACCCGATCGACATGCTGCTCCGACTTTCCTGAGCTTGCTGCATGCACCATTTGGGAATTGCCACCTCCGGTTCACTTCTGTAAGTATAACTTTTGCTGCTCCACACCGCAGGCCACAGCACCCCAATAACTGCTGTCACTATCAGGTTTTTTTTGCAAAACATGACCTCTGAAGTAGACAGAGCCAGCCATCTAAGGGCAATTTTAATGAAAATAAAGATGCATTTCCTACTGAGGTTAAATGAATATTCTAAGAACCAAAACAACTTTTAGCTTAATGAAGCTGTTCTGGAGAATAGTTAATACTCCTGTAGTCCTACTTATAAATTCTCTTCCATTTAGGAATTAAATATTTTTTGTTTCTGTGAATGCAGTTTCTGTTTATAGCCACTCCATTTTGCTAGGTATGTATAAATGACCCCTGACCTTTGTGTCAGTTACACCTAGACAGCTTGGGTAGATAACCTAGATAACTAAAGCACTTATTTGAAACCTCTGCAAGGATCTGGTGGAGTGGCATAGCATACCCAATTATTATTTTTGTCACTTAAAAAGTAATTTTTTAAATCATTGTTCTCTTTCTGACTTTTTGGGGTCTTTAACCCATTTTGTTGGAGAGATAAGAGAATATACACAAAGGGTCTCTCGGTCACTGGCACTTACTGGATTCACTTGTATCATGATGTCATTATGCACAGACTGAATACTGTCGTGTCTGAGAGCCTTTGACACCTCTTGTCAGGCAAACCATCCTCACTCAAGATGAGTATATGGGAAGAGCTTGACAGGCATATTTTCCACTGCAAAGATTTTTTTTTAAATTTTTTTTTTTTTTTTGACAATCTTTTTATTTGTTTTTGATGAGTTTACAACAGAAAGCAAGACAGTCTGAAGAATGAAAAAAATGTATGTCTTCACGTCCAATATGTATAACTCTGAGTAAGCAAGCAATGTCACATGAGTGACATATACTAGCATATATAACGGACGGGGCAGTGGTGTGGTTTATGCATAATGATTTTACTATTCAGGCGGTCACCCAGAGAACCATTTTAACCATCGAATGAGACTGGCACTATTGAGTGTTTCGGAGATTCACCTAGAGTTAATTAATGTGTCGGGAAAATGAAGTGATAGCCATGAACAAACCATGTGCCGTGAAGATGGCAGAAAAAAGAGCAAGAAAGATAGGAGGGCATGTATCCCGTTGAAGGGACATAAGGAAAAGAGTTGGGTGAAAAAAAAAAAAGAAAATATGGGAGGGAGGCTCCCCCGTGGCCCCTGACTGTCACATATCCGCTCATGCCGCAAAGATCATATTATATATCCAGGACCTCCACACCTCCTCATAACACTCTACCCAGCCTCTCAACATAGCAGAGCTCTCTTCACCTCCTTTTATCTTCTACACTCTTGCCATCCAAGATGGAAAAGATGTTTTTACGGATGTTTTCACAGCGTCAGAATCAAGGAGCGAGCCGCCGTAAGTGTTTGGATAAAGATTGTATTTAGATACTGGGAGCATGGAGTGACACAAAACTATGTCTGCAGGTTGGAAGTGAACCCCTTAATCTGCAACCCTTGTCACGGTCTCATGTATTTTCGTCTAAAAGGGTGTGATTATCGGAAATATATAGTATTGTCTGTGTATTACCCAGAAAATATGTAATATGGAGCCACCTGGGCTTCCGTATCTCCAGAAGATATCTAGTATTTTGGGTATAAATCTGTGTATTTTTTTGTGGGATGTTGTACCATTGAGTTAAGATTTTATATTTAATTTCCTGGTAGCGTGACGTTTTGTTTTTTAAATTAATCATATTGATTGTTCCAGAAATACTAGATTGCTGGTGATAGCCATTATAACTGCAACACACTTTAATTTCACACCAAGTGCAAGGTGTGGGAATGGAGTACATAGATATATGCTTACAGTACAGCAGAGGGGGGAGGAAAATATTCACAAAACTATTTTATTAACTGTGGCGACAAGAAAGAAAGATGGTGGTTGTCAAAATATGCACATGGATTTTTTTTCTATTAATCTAAAGTGTTTTCACACTTCTTAGAAGTTCAAAAAAAAGTTATAACATTGAAAATCATATTTTTTTTTATATATATAAATATTCAATCATATATTGATTTTTTTTTTCTAGAACGTAGACTTCATGCTTTAAACCTACTTAGGAGTCATCCTACCGAAGTAAGGTATTTTCAAAGCAGTGTACATGGAAGACAAGTTGATGATGACCATGTACCATTTTTACAAAGAGGTAAGAATTATTTAAGAATATCCTTTAGTACTTGGAGGTTGATATATTAATTACTCTGTTTGTTTAAAGTTTCTAGTGTTGTGGCAAAATTACATCAAAAGGCAACTTACTAGCTAATGTAGCTCAGCCATGAAACCAGAATTTTTATTTAAAAAATCTTCCAACTGGAATACTTGTCCTGTGAAAACCATTGAAATGGCAATATTAGATTTAACTTTGTGTAACTTGCTAGATTTCACTTTAAATTGTGTTGAATAGACAAACCAAATGTTGTCCGTTTGTTCACTTGTCGAACACAATTCAGACATTTTCGCTTCAGAATTTCATTCAGACAAATGAAATTCCAATCCATGTCATAGGCCGAGACTGCATCTAGTAGATCACTTCCAAAATTGGTACGCTTGTGGCAATGCTATATTTAAGAGTATTTAATAAGGGAAATATTTAGTATATAGCTCATCTTTTGTATCCATATCACAATCCCACAATGATTAGAGAGCTATCTACTAAGAAACTGAAAAACCAAAATTATGAAAAGACCTTCTGATTAAATACATTAAACGGGGGGTGAGTGGGCATAGTGTTCCCAAGCCCATTGATGGTGGGATGGGGCCCTAGATAATAAAGTGTGGGGTGACCAATTGTCCACACCACCTACCTCCCCATTGGCAGCAGGGGGAGGCCGTAAATAATGAGAGGTGGACCCATTGACCCCCCACACCCCTTAATAATCAAGCCCCTAGTCACCCTCACCCCCATAAAAAATACCTCACCTACCCCATCACCTTATTAATATTAAGGAAGGGGTATTAAACTAAATACCTATAAAATAAAATAATTATACTTACCTATCTATTTTTTTTCAGCCCCAAAAAAGGCCAAATAAAAATCCATAAAGTCTCATTGAACTATTAAAATTTAAAAAAGGACCCAATCACAAAAAAACCCACACTGATTTAAAAAATCCAGACGAGGGCTTCCCGCAGACTGAGCTTGCAGAACGGGGAAAGCCTTATAATGCTTTCCCACGCTGTGCAGTTCTGACAGGTAAGCAATAGTTGTCCAGTTGCTTGTCTTTTTTTCTAACAGCGAACACCCACATGCCCCTACTCGCAGCACGACAAGAGGATTTAACCTCCCTTATTTACTAACACCAAGTAGTTTTACTTCGTATTTGTAAAGTTGTCTGAAAGACCAAAATTACCAAAAAGGAACGGCACACGTCTCGTTGGTAAAGGGCCAGAGGAAGGATTTACTCTCCCTCATGTGAATATGTGGAACATATTAACCCCCATAGGGTGAAGGGGATATGGGGGTATTTAAGAAGCCAGTAGCTCCCTCCTTGTGACATAAACTTAATGAAAATCAGAAATTTGTTCTTCGTTTCATTCGTTGCAATTAGTATTCATTCATTAGTATTTCAAAAGAATGGACAAATAGCCGAAATTTGGGGGAAAACATGTTCGTCGAAAAACAAATGCCCAAGTCTAGAACTTACCAATTTGTGTCCATTTGAATGAGAAATTGTTGACATTAGCAAAAAAAAATGACCTTTGAATCTATTTATTCCAAAAGAGTAATGTAAAAAGTTTACATTTCATAACATTTTCTTCCAGTAACATGATCATATATCCTAACAGGTTTCACTCTTCTAAACCTGCTGATGCATGCGAGATTCAGTGTTCTATATTTGGCCTGTCCCTCTGCCCTTCTTGCCACTATTTTCATAGATTCTGCCAGTCAGTACTACTTGTGGCTAAAAAAATATTCCACAACAACTTACCTAAACAGTGTGTTGTACTTAATGTGCCTGCAGTTCAGCCCCAGGTCTATACCTGTAATATCCAATATTGTGAAACAATTATAATTTAACATACAGTTGTATTGGGAACAGTACTAAGGGAGGGCAGGGGGTGGTTCACCCCGGGTGCCACTCACTAAGTGGGGTGCCATGACCAGGGTGGCCTTAGGATGTGTGAGCTGTGCGGCCGCACAGGGCACCATGGCAGCCGCACAACTCACACGCAGTCAGCCACAGAACTTCAAAACCTAATCGGCGGTGGGGGCAGAGCCAAACCAACAGTGGGGGTTGAGCTACCTGTAAGTGTATATATGTGTGTGTGTGTGACTTTCTGCCCGTGACTGTGTGACTAGCTGCCTGTAATTGTATGTGTGACTGTCTGTAACTGTTTGTGTGACTGTCTGCCTTTAACTGTGTGTGACTGTCTGTCTGTAACTGTGTGTGTGACTGTATGCGAGTGACTATATGACTGGGACTGGACTCTGAAGACTGTTGCTAATATTGTTGTGTAAAAATATTAATTATATTGTAAGGGGCTGAGCAGGGGCTTTAGAGGGAGATGCAGGTCTTTTGGGGAAGGGTGGGTGCAGGTGTTTTTTGGAAGGGGAGTGCAGGGGTTTGTAGAATGGGGGCAGGCCATGCGTTTTGTAGAACGGTTTTGTAGAAGGGGGCAGGACAGGGTTTTTTTCAAAATTTACACATTTGTGCAGTGGTGGACACACAATGCATGGGGCCCCGGTGTAAAACTGATCCATGCCCCCCCATCTCCACCTGACAGACACATATATACAGACACACACATACATATGCACATAGACATATACATACACACATACATACACACACACATACATAAATACAAACAAACAAACAAAAACACACATACATACAAGCAATAAAAACACATATACAAAATGTTTGTCACGCTCCTGTTTCTTACCTTTTGGGTGCAGTGGTGGTGGCTCAAGCTGGTGGGAGTCAGAGTTCTCACTCTGACTCCCTCTCCTTCTTCCCGCACAGGCTCCAACTGATAACTGGCAGGAGTGTTGGGCAGTCACTTCATCCCAGCTGTGATGTCACCACAGGGGGCATGGTCGCGCTGTTAAAGCGCCGCAGCACTGACAGGGGCCCCCTGGAAATTCATCTACATCTGATGGCCCTAACAGCATGGGCCATCCAACGGGCCCCTTGAATGTGCGACCGGTTTGCTGCGACCGCGGTATGCCACTGCATTTGTGCAATTTTTAAATATTAAAACATTAAACATTGAAAATATTGCAGGTGTTTTTTACATTTTAAAGTGGGGGGATGGAGGGGAGGGGGGGGCGTGTGCCAAACACAGTATCCGGCCTGGGTGCCAAATGCTCTAGATACGCCACTGATTGGGAAAAATAATCCTTAACATAATTGCATTTAAGTTTAGAAGCTACAAAAGGGATCCCCAAATGTGCAGCTGTCTTGAAGGACACAAGTGTTTATGTGAAAAGGTTTATTAAGTTTTATGTACTTGCAATAGCAATAAGTGCGTGAATGATTTACCCAAAAAGACTAAAATAAAAAAGGCAATACTTATATTGGGATCTGTTTGCTGGTATCTTTATATGAAACATTTCAAGGTCATAAATTTACTATATAATGATGGCGTGGTGTTAGCTATGGGGTGGCATAGCCCTTGTCTGGTGGTGGTGATGTGTGTATTGTCATTGAAGTAAGATCACAAAGTCTGTAGTGGATGGACTTATTCATCCCCTTCTCTGCTCTCTCTCATGCTAGGGTGTTCCTCTTGGCTGGGAATTACTATTGAAGTTATATAAAGATTACATTTTCCTAGGTCGACTGATTTGCCTGGGATCTTTGGTTTCTACTTCGGTTGTTTCATGTTTTTTCTTATGACTGTATTATGGATGTTCCACTAAGAGGATCCTATGGGCTTTTTACGATATATGCTTATACGTCTCACACTCCTTTCTGTTGCGGTCTGGGTGTCTGCTTCCTCGTGTCATGAGCATCTGATTTCATTTCTGGGCTACTGCGTCCAATGCTTGCATTCCAGCTCTTGGTTTTAGTCAAAAGTATGTGAGTACTGTCACCTGTTGTAGGCTTATTCTTCAAATACCTCCTGAAGTTAAAGTAGCTGTTGAATATATTCATGTTCTTCTGCTATTCCTTCTGGCTCTCAAAAATTGCCCTTGTGGGATATTATCAAGCCAGCGAGGTAGATTACAGTTCATTTTTCCTATGTAATTGTTATAGTCATCTTTGAAATATGGATGGCTTCAGTTGGCCAACTTCTACGCATGGGCGTCCGCAAGGGTGGGGCACTTGCGCTCACCTGGATTTTTCAGCTTGTTCGGCTATTTTTCGTGTGAGATTGAAAATTCAGTGGAATATCGGCACCGGCCAGTGTATGGAGAGAGACAGGGATAGGAAGTTACATCTTATCCCTGCTTCTCTCTGCTGACTGAAACCGCAGGGGAGCAGCACATGCAGCCAGCAGAGACAGCATACAGATCAGGTAAGTGAGGCATGGGGGGCAGACTATAGTGCAGAAGGAGCACAAACATAAAGTAGGAGAAGGAGCAGAAATTAGCAGGAAGGGTCTGCAATGAGCAGGAAAGGTCTGCAAGGAGCAGGAAGGGTCTGCAAGGAGCAGCAAGGGTCTGCAAGGAGAAGGAAGGGTCTGCAAAGAGCAGAAAGGGACAGAAGGAGCACAAAGGTAAAGGAGCAGAAAGAATCAGAAGGAGCACAAAGGTAAAGGAGCAGACAGAATCGGAAGGAACACAAAGGTAAAGTAGGAGAAGAAGCAGAAAAGGGTAGCAAGGAGCAGAAAGGGATAGCAAGGAGCAGAAAGGTAAAGTAGAAGAAGGAGCAAAAAGGGTCTGCAAGGAGCAGAAATGGATCAGAAAGAGAAAGGAGCAGAAGGGCGCAAAATAAGCAAAAAGTAACAGAAAGATAAAGGAGCCAAAGAGGAGAGAAGACTGTCAGATGAAAAAGAAGACTGTGTCAAATGAAGGAGAAGAAAAGGAGATTGGAACAGGAAGGACAAGTGAAGTGAACCCTCCACTTTATTCTGGACACCACATCATAAGGCTTTGGTACCTGGGCCTGGCAGGGAAACTTTGGACCTTCTCATCTCTCATTTTAAAATTTTATCCAAAAATACTAAATAATTTGAAAAGCTTATCTAACAATATTAAATTGGAGACATAGTCATCAACACTATAAAATGCAGGTACGTGTGTCTATCAACAGGCATAAATGAGCAGAAGAAAAGTTATGTCTTTCTTACCAATACTGCACAAATTTATTCTTTTCTTTATACCACGTAGAGGACAAAGCTTCATTGCCCATATGCAATATATGCCTGGAGAAGCTTTCCTATATGCTCACTTCTTGCTATATTGGGCTTTATACGATCCTCCATAGGGTGAATCTAGTGATTTTCTTTTCTTGTTTTGTACACTTTTCATGTTTCCCCTCTTGGTCTGTGAACCATTTTCCCCACTGTGGATCCTTAATCTGGACTTGTTGCAGAACAGCAAGAGGAATAGGAGGTTCATGTTATTCTGGATTGCAGATAGTTTAGTAATTACTTGCAGAATCGGACCTTCTGGTGAGGTTGTCAATCTGAATAATGATCCAATTCACTGATGTTCATGCTCCTCTTTTAATGTATTGAATTGATGCCAGAGATGTTCTTACTCTAACGTTGTCCTTGAGAAGATGCCACATTATGTGTTGTATGTTGAGGCTGCCTAATGGGGTGTTTGCATAATTATTCTGCTTGTGTAAATTTGGGAATGTAAATTATCTGTCACTTTAGTAATTTTATTAAAGACACGGAGGCTCCTATTATGCATAACTCTTTAATTCCCTTAGCAGCAAAGATAGAGAGGAATATAAATATATCAAAATGAGAAAAAACTGTATAGTAACACAAGCAACCAATCACATTACAGAGGAAGTGACTATAGAAAGCTTGTGATCCCCCACTTTCTTTGCTGCTCCCTCAGACCAGCTACGTATTCTCACTCATTTCTATGGTTATAGTTCCTCTTTGTGTATTGCTTATTAGTATTTGTACTTATAATGTTGGGTTACTTGCATACATATTGATGGTTGTAAGACTGTGTGGTGTGCCCCCCCTTCCTCCTGGGTCTCTCACGGACCGGCCGGTTACCCGCCGGACCCCCTTCCCCCCACCTCTGCAGTAGCATGGGTGGCCTCTGGGTGGGCTGCCCAACTTTTCCCTACCCGGGGGCAGCATCTGACCCTCGTTCCTGTCGACTGTGGCACTCCTGCATGCTGTCCGGGCGGACTACATGGTTATTGGTGCGCACGGCCCCCTCCCCCTGCTGCGAACAGGCCGCGGTTGGTTTCACCTTATGCGGCGGCCATTTTGGAGATGGAGCTTACTCGCTGTTTTTCCACTCTGGCACTGCTCTCACCTGCAGTACGGTCCATCTGTTCCTGGGTGCAGGCCCTTTTGCTGCCCTTGACAGCTGTCCCTACCCTCCTGGGTACTGGGCCTCCTTCTGCCCTGCCACACCCAGGGCCCATAAGGCTACGGCAAAGACGAAACACCTTACCTTCCACTCCTCGATGCAGGTACTGCTTGCCATGATGGACACGCTTGAGGCGGTCAAAGATAACACGGTCCCAACGTGCAAAAGAGTCCCTGGCCGGGCAAAAACTGCCAGAACGGGTTAGGCCTCGTGAAGATGAAGTCGGATACCGACCAGAGTGAGGAGGGTATAGCGTATGCCTTTTATGACGAGGCTGAAACTGAGGAGGACGTTCCCCCTACCGGGGGAAACCCTTACTGGGGCTGCCGTTACAACCCACGGTAGATGGATCGGGCGGTGGGTGGAGGCACGGCTCTTTTGGATGCTCAGGGTACACCCCTGTTCGATCCGGTTGATCTGCATCACCCCCGGTCGGCTGAGTGGGAACCCCCTGGACATATTACCCAGTATATAGCGCATCGTATGCGCACCCACCTATCTAAAGAGGGGCGGAGTAAGCTGCGCACAGAATACCCCAGGCCTTCGGTCCCCGGTTCTGCCTGTAAGACTCCTGAGGTGGCCTTGCAAATCGCCCAGTTCCTGAACAAGTCAGGCTGGAATCTCAAGAAGGGTCTTGATTTCTCAGAGCTACCAGGATAAGATCATGGACACGCTGGGGCCCTTGTCAAAGATATGAGCTGCTTGACTTCGCTAAGGCAGGTGAATGGAAATTGGACCTGGACGTAGCCATCGGCTGGATTCCACAAGCTATCTGCCTTCTGGGAGATGCCAATACAGCTATGTTGGCCGGATGCCAGAAGGCGTTACTCTTAAAGATTGACCCTAAATTGGCGAATATGGCCATATCAGAGCCCGGTCCCACTGCTGAAGGAATGCTGTTTGGAGACAATTTTGTCAAGGACCTGGGATCCTATGTGAAGGCGTTCATGGCAATCGATAAGGCCCAGGTGAATATGAAGAGGTTTTTCTCCAAATGTTTTTGGAGGGGCCGGGCGTAGTAGGAGCTGTCCAGCTGGCCCTGGTTTCCCGGGCTCATTCCGAGCCACTTGAGGCTCCTTCTTCCCTACGCTGGAATTCCATGGCAACTAAGGCTGATTTACTGACGCTCACCACCACTATTCAAGATGCCTTGCGGGCAGAGATGGCGGGGCTCCGCACAGAGGTAGCTGCTCATGCAGGCCGTATCCAGGCCCTGGAACACTCCTCAGAAACACACTCTGCCAGAATAATGCAACGGACACTGCCATAGCCAGACAGGGGGAACTGATTCTCCATATGCGCAGAAACCTGGAGGACCTTGATAATAGAGGCCGCAGGTGCAACATAAGGATAAGAGGGATTCCCGAGGCTGAAGGTGGAGAGAACGCGGAGGAGGTACTGACAGGCCTATTCCGTACTATTTTGCACACTGATGCCCCGCAAACGATTGAATTTGAACAGGCACATAGGGCCCTACGCCCGTGCTCACTGGAGGATGGCCCTAGAGACATGATCTGTTGCCTACATTCGTTTCCAGTCAAAGATGCAATACTGTGGAAAGCCCGGGAATGGCCCACATGGCCTTTCCCTGGAGCCCAAGTGTCCCTCTACAATGATCTCTCTCCATATACGCTTGAAGCTAGGTGGGCACTTAGGCCGGTGACTGCCGTGCTGGACCCAGACAGCAAAGAGCACCTCGCAGATGCAGAGGACGATCACCGGCGGGGCCGCCGCCACGGAAACGCCCGGGACGTGTGGAACAGGCTGAGTGAGTATATTGATACAACGAGCCTCTTACAGTGCCAACAAAGGTAACACATCTTCCCCGGTCGACACACGGGTCTCCTCCACACAGCAGAACCCAGATACCTAGGGGAGGCCACCGGGACTGCCTGGAGGTTTGCTCAGGTAGGGAGGACGTGGGGCCACCCTGTGCCCTCTCTGCACTTGACTTCTTTGGGAGGAGGGGTTTCGGGGGGGAAACAGAACGAAGGAATACCCTCATGGTTACCAGAAGTTTAGGATGGCGAGACAGGGATGGGACAGGCCCGGTTTTAACCTCGCTCCTACGGGTTACAGAACATGGGCTTTTCGTCACGCGTTGGGGGTGCGACCTAGTCTATAATCACACCTACCCTCAAGGCAATAGGGTCATCACACGTTCATGTTTTTAAAAAAAAGGGGGGAGGAAAAAAAAAAGAGAAAAAAAAGCTACCCACGCTTTTGATGACGTTGAGCCAGTGAATGCCTATGATGGACACGAATATCACGGACCTTGGGGACAGGTGGAGACACAGGGAGGACGGGTTCTAGAGGGCTGAGTCGCACTTAGGACCACACCCCTGATTTATGGGGTATCCCCTGCTCAGATAAAAGCCCCTTGCACTCGCTTAGGTTGTCCGGGAATACATGATCGACAACGTTACGGTTGCTTACCTTCTCCATAGCCCAGGAGCTATAGTGGTGGCCCATTGGGTGGGGGTGGAGTGGGGGGTAGATGGGTGAACAGGAAAAGCTACTTAGTAGACCTGCAAGTATGGGATACTGAGCAACTTTGCGGAAGGGAACAGGGGGGGGACCCAGAGGGTAGAGGGGGAATGATGGGGTCTGGGGGTCGGGCCATGGGAGACAGGGCTCTGTCTGACAATTCCCTGTAAGAGAGCCGGGAAGGGCACACAGGCATTACTAGCCTGACATGCCATGATTGCACTCAACTTGTTACACTGTTACTTATGTTTGTTTGCCAATATTTGAAATGGATCTTTTACATTAACCTTGAATGTCAGCAACAACGGAGCAGAGCAGACACGAGCTCTCCAAACGATACACACACTTTTACCCACTTGGTTGGGGCCGAACCGCGCACCTCACACCACACTTGTGCTAACCCCTATACGGCGGAACCCTGTGGGCCCTTGCCTATCGGTCTGGTCACCGGGGCAGACCCACAGCGTTTCCGGCCGTAGCACGAGTCACCTCTCTACAAGTGGTGAACCAACTGAGATACCTACTGTCTTAGTTGCAGCACCCGACTGATCGGGCGACTGTCTCTCTTTCTTTTCTTTCTCTAATTTCCTTCCCTGCTTTCCTACTCACCCTTACCTATCCTACCTTTTTACCTATCTCACTCCACTCCTGTTTCTCTTCCTCGGGTCCGCACCGGGGGGCCAGGTCCCTCACGGGGGCTGGTCGGGAGGGGGAGGATACCAAGCAATGAACGTCTGCAATAAGTCTGGAGCCGCGGCACATATCACCCCGCTCCCCTGTCTGTCCTCACCCTCAATTGCAGAGGGCTAAACGTCCCTGAGCGAAGAACCCACCTGCTGCGAGAGATGAGGAAAAGGCACATATCAATCGCACTGCTACAGGAAACGCACTTCCGAAAGGGCGCCGCCCCCAAACTGCAGAATAATTATTACCCGACAAACCACTTTTGCGATCACCCTACGACCATTTTTATCGCAGGAGAGCTAAAATTCCAACTGCTGGACAGCCTGCACGACGACCAGGGCCATTTTTTCTTCCTGAAAGGGACGATAGTTACACTAGACAAATTGGCTTCTCTGAGGGCACCTTGGTTCTTGGAGGGAACCTCAACGCACCCCTAGACCCCATCATAGACTCGTCGACAGGTCACAGTAGCATTACTCAATATATGCTCCATGAGGAGAGCCCTAGGAGACATGGACCTCGTAGACTGCTGGAGGGCCCTCCACTACTAGGGACTTCACTTACTACTCTGCACTGCATAATCGATACTCCCGTATTGACTATATCTTCATACGACAAATAGGATTAACGGGACTGCTATCTGCCAAACTTGACCCAGCGACGTGGTCGGACCACAGCTCCATCACCATCGGGCTTGAGCATGGACTTGGAGACTCAATGAGGCCCTCTTTCTCGACCCTGAGACTCGTGGGCAGGTAACCGAAGAACTGGAACACTATTTTCAGGAAAACTACACGCTGGACGCCTCCCCTGTCTCTATATGGGAGGCGCACAAAAGCGTAATCAGGGGCACACTCATCCGAATAGCTTCCAAAAAGAAAAAGGCGGCTACACGAGAAATGGCAGATCTCTACAAATCTATCATGACATTGGAACAGCAACACAAGAGATCCCAACTGATGGAGACATACGGAGAACTAATGCAAGCCAGACGCCAACTGAGAGACTTCCTCACGAAACGCCATCTACGAACCTTGCAACACTCCAAAGGGTTCTTCTACACGCATGCCAATAAAGGGGGCAGATACCTAGCACGGCTCCTGAAAGGTAATGCCCCTCGCACACAGGTTCGCAATCTACACCTCTCATCAGGCGCCATGACGGCCTTTCTGGACAAAATAGCTGAAGAATTCAGACAATACTACCAATCGCTCTACAATCTACATGAGCGGGACAGACGGGATGAAATGGACACCGAATATACCAGAGTGCAGGAATACTTAAGAGACGCCGCGACGAAAGCAATACGTCTAGACCCGGCAGAGGAACTGGACGCCATGATTACCACGGAAGACCTTCAGGCGGCCCTGAAATCGACTAAAACGGGAAAAGCCCCAGGTCCCGATGGCTTCTCCTCAGGATACTACAAAACTTTTTCATCAATACTGTTGCCATAGTTGACGAAAGCCATTAATGCAGTCTCCCGGGGGGGACCTTTGGGAAGGAATCTCTGGCAGCCATAATAACTGTTCTGCCAAAGCCCGGGAAAGACCCAACGGCATGTAGCAGCTATCATCTAATATCTCTGCTGAACGTGGACACTAAATTGTTCACCAAGGTCCTGGCGACTAGGGTCAAAGGCCTTGCCATCACTGATATACGCGGATCAAACAGGGTTTATACCTGGACAGGAAGCACGAGATAGTACCATGCGGCTATTTGCGATACAACACAGAGCGAGGAAAGCGCAACAACAACGTCTCTTACTCTCCACAGACGCCGAAAAGGCAAAATGGGGATGGGGCCCAGGCTCCTCACATGGATCCGCGCGCTGTATAATAAACCACGGGCCACGGTGAGGGTAAATGGAGCACTCACTGCTGACTTTGAGATCTCCAATGTCACGAGACAGGGCTGTCACCACTGCTGTTTGCCATGTCCCTGGAAAAACTGCTACAGACGATCAGACAACACCCGGACGTTCAGGCTTTCTCCTGGCAGGGAGTGGAACATAAAGTGGCCACATACGCGGATGATCTCTTGTTCTTTGTCACCAACCCCAGAACCACAATGCCCTGCCTGCTGGCGGTAACTGAGCAATTCGGGAGGATATCGGGTTTTAAACTTAACCTGACCAAATGTGAGGTGCTCAACGTCACTCTCCCGGAGGAAGAATACACGGCATTGGAACCTTCCGATGGTGCTCCTGTAAAATGAAGTGCCTCGGGATCTGGATAACACAGGACCCGAGCGATTTGTACTCACAAAACTTCACCCCACTACTGAAGACACTATTGGCGGACCTGAACAAATGGGCATACCCTCATGGCATGGAAGGATTGCAGTTCTTAAAATGAACTTTCTACCCAGACTCCTTTATCCGTTCCAGATGATCCCGCTGGCCATACCCGCACCCTTCTTCGCCGCATTAAAATCGGCGGTCATTCGCTACGTTTGGAGGCGTGAACGATCAAGGCTCCGTCATGAACTACTATGTTTGTCACGACATCGAGGAGGTCTGGCACTACCCAATTTTAAACGGTACCATCAAGCCACTGTCCTTCAACGCATCCTGGAATGGCATGCAGACCCACAACAACAAAAACAATGGGTGGCCTTGGCCACTGTGTGGGGGAAACAGGCAAAGACGAATAATGATGGAGGTGGGAATGGATTGGTGGCACAAACACTCACCAGCTGGAGACTCGTGAGGGAACAACAACATATTTCGCCCACACCGAGCCCACTGCTGTCTGTCACTTACAACGGCGCGATAGGGGGGGACTCACATCGACGACGTGGCCCTTTGGAGGGGGATGTGAACATGTCCCCATCTCCAGGGTACTACAGAATGGCAGCATGCGGACCCTGGACTCCTTGTTAGGGGGCACACTCCAGAGCCCTCTGGCAGTGCTCTGATAAATGCAGGTGAAGCACTTTTACAATAGCATGCGCGATAAAGATCGCCTGCATAGAGACCTAACATGGTTCGAAGCACAATGTGAAAAGGGCTCCTCTATAGAAAAAGCGATATCCACCAACATCTCCTGGTCGGACACCTTACAGAAAATAATACCTTTCGCAGGCAATGGGAGACGATGCTGGATACCACCTTTACACCCTCACAATGGGAAGGTGCTTTATTTTGGCAACACAAAAGTACCATCAGCTCATCTTACCAAGAAACAAACTATAAAATCATTGCGCTCTGGTATCGGACCCCGATGCTGCTACACAAGATCTTCCCGTCAACGCCCCCGACATGTTGGAGGTGCCAAGCAGGGAGAGACACGATGATACACATCTGGTGGGAATGAGGCTCCATATTGGGAAATGATAAGACAAAACATAACTGAAGTCCTGGGAGAACTCCCTGACTGGACAGCAGCCCTAGCACTCCTACATGTCTCACAGATGTCGATTGCAGGATAAAAGAAGTTGATCCTATGCAACTTACTCAACGCAGCCAAAGCTCTGATACCTATATATTGGAAAAAGTTGGAGACACCTAGTGCGGAAGAATGGATCCGCAGGGTGGAGGACATTAAGGGGGCGGAGGCGATGGAAGCATCCCTACTTGGCAGAGGGGACAAACATGCAGAGATGTGGCAACCATGGTTTGCATTTGTGTCTCGGGACCAGTAGGGTGGGACGGGATGGGGAGGCCTGCGGGGGGATGTCGGACCCACGGGGCGAGACCTACTCTTTTCCTATGCTTTGACTTACTGACTCCAAAACACGCTGGAGGGTTACCGTGCCTCGCCGCATATCACGTGGAAATGGAGACATGATGGAGCGCTTTTTCTCCCTCCTTTTCCCCTCAGCTAACCTACCTACAGTTCACATTCGTTTCTCTTTGCACACATACACAGCCAGATCAAATACAATCACACTAAAGCAACACACTCTCATCCTGGTCTAACCTAATTGGGGCGTGGTGGAGAGAACACACCAAAAAGCTATTACTTCAACCGCACCTCATGGATACACCACTAGACAAGACAAAGGGCGTACACAACCATATGGAACACAGGGTGTCAAGGTAGCTCAGACTGATGAAACCTTGAACCATACCACAGATATGACCTGGAGGTATAAGGTTTCCTGACCGGCGGGTAATTGAAATAGCACTTATCCATCACCATTGCTACACACCAACTGACAGACCACACGGCAGTCATGCCTCTAACGATAAGCCACACACGAGATATGGAGAGCCCGTGATGAGACCCCTGTGATACATACATGAGCACTGAGATGAAATGGAGAGAGATCTGCGAAAGTTACTTTATAGTTGCTGAGTTATGGTTGTTCATACCGCTTTGACATAGGAAGATTACTGATCACTATAGTTACTGATTGTTATACTTGATGTAAACCTGACTACACTAAAGTAGGTACAAACAGGTCGTGTGTGACCTTCACCTGCTTATGACTGCATTGAATTGAGCTGTTCTTTCTCTATATAACTCGATAAAAACAGATTTACAAAAAATATATATATATATTTTATCTCCTCAGCCACTACACATGGGTGAGCGGAAGAACATTTCACAAGTTATTCTCTCATGGTTAGAGGGCATGCACTGGAATCAATAACTATTTGTATAATCCACTATTTCAGTGCATAGTGGATGAGTAAGGGATGGACACTTTATAAATGTAAGCAATGTGGGCTCCTTACAGTCTGAGACTGTTTCAGACCTTTTAACCATAAACACTGCAGCCAGCTCTAGTAGTTATGGTGCTTGGAATATCTATTTAATGGTGTATCTACTGTACTTCCATATTACATACACATACCCAGAGACAAGACTTTTTTAATATATATATATATATATATATTTTTTTTTTTTCTAGAGCAGTTTGATAGCAGTATAGCAGTATAGATACAACAAAAAATATTCACTATTCTTGCACACATTTGTAAATGATCTATGCACATCAATAAAATAAAAAAAAAACATGGTTAACAGATGTACTAACCAGATTTTTTCTTTCATCCAGGGGTTCCAATATTACACCTCATCCCTTCTCCTTTTCCACATGTTTGGCACACGATGCAAGATAATGAAGAAAACCTTGATTCTGTCACTATTGATAACCTCAATAAAATTCTACAGGTCTTTGTGTTAGAATACCTAAATATATAAATTGCATACATTATAGAGGAAGTGGTTTGTATTATACAAAAATGTGTTGCATTTTAAGTTTCCAATGCTTACTGGAAATGTATTTTGAGCACAAACATGTAATCAAAATAATGTAAAAATAAATGCCAAATAATTCTATTGTACAAGTATTTAAAATAAATATAAGGTGGAAAAAGGTATATTTATAATGTATACTAATGAATATTACATATAAATTTGAATATACAGTGCAGTGTAAGTAACAATTTGGGATTTAGTCATTCAAGCCTGAATGTCAAATGAGTTTGTCCCCTAAATGGGGCAAAATCCTTTGGTGAAGTACGGGGTAATTTAGACTGTAACATTAAGACCGTGTTCACACTATTATTATATCATAAATAAATTGTGTTCTGTGAGTAAATGGAAAATAATATAGATCCCAGTAGATGTAATACATTTTGTGGTAAAGCAATATACTTCTACACAAAATGATATTGCTAATCTACAATTTGAGTCTACAGACCAGATACCCCATGTTCTGTGTTAAACCATTTTCAGACAGAATAAAACTGGTCGACCCCCTGGCAGTGGGAGACTACACACTCACTGTATTTCTAATTTGGTATGTTATGGTGCTTAGACTACTCTTTTAATTACAGTGCTGCTAATGTAAAATGCTCAAAATAAAGGACACTTCAGGCACCAAAACAACTTTTGATTAATGAAGCTGTTTGGGTGTATAGATCATGACCCTGTAGTGTAATTGCTCAATTCTCTGCCATTTAAGAATGAAATCCCTTTGCTTTTTACAAGACGTGTTTAGGAAGGCTGTGCAGGTCACATGTAGGAAGGTGTGACTAGGACTTCATAAGCAATGTCGTGGTTAAACGTCCTTTATTGTCTGTCTGTTTAAAGGAACACTATAGTGTCTTGCTCTGCCTTCATAGCTGAACCCTGCCAATCAGCAGTTTCTCATATAAATGCAGTTCACACTGTGCAGCACTGACCCAGGAAGCCCCTCTAGTGGCTGTTTGAGTGACTGCCACTAAAGGTGTTTCTCTGAACAAGACTAGGTCAATCCTCTGGCTTCAACTTGGCCCCTGCTCTCTCTATTTTACCTTGCTGCGTCTTACCCCCTCTTGCTGGAAGTGCAGCGCCTGCATGGTGTATAGGCAGAGACCCGGGGAGGGTCAGTCTCCTTATAAACATGCACACCAGAGCAGTGTCCTTTTACATGGAAAGGAAGTGGTCCACAGCAGTGAGTGGGAATGATATGGATGGAGAGTACCTTATCCTTATTTATTAGCATTCTTTCAGTCCCTACTTGCTCAGTTATACTGTGCTCACAGTGGTGATAACTTCCTCTCCTATTGTGCATCTGCTCTCTGGTATTTGACCCTTGCTTGTTTAACCATTTAAGAACTTCGGCCGCCTGACCTGGCCTTCTGCATTCCTGACCATGCTTTTGTTTGACACTCACCTGTACTGCAATCTTGGTATTATTTTATCCAGCTTCCTGCTGCATTGTGGACTTTGTCTGCTAAACCTAACAAAATTGCAGAGGTAGCTGATATGTTTAACACCCTAATGAGACAAATGCCAATCCTGACCCAAGATGTACAAGAGCTTTGTTCCCAATCCATTGCCCCTATACCCAGGGTACCACAACCACCTGGCGCAGCACATATGGTACCCTTTCCTGGGAACCAAAAATCCTAATGCCAGAAAGATTCATGAGAGATTGTTCAAGGAACTGTTCATTCATCATGTCCTGTGAACTTATGTTTGACCTAAAACACTGCACATATCACTCAGAAGCTATCAAGAGTGTATATCACTTCTCTCTGGTCCCCCGCAGGAGTGGTAACATGACCTCTTACCTCCCAATGACTGCAGCATCCAAACCTGGGATTCCTTTGTGACATCCATGTCCTCCATGCATGATGATAAAAACAGATCGGAAACTGCTCAAATTGCCATCAAATCATTGCATCAAGGACACAGACTAGTACAAGATTACATAATTGTTACTGATACCCAATGGAACTAAACTGGAATTATTTGTCACACAGTATAATTCACATAATCTAACCCCTTCCAACTTTGTGTTCTGTAAAATTTCCATGGTGGCCTACCAAATGTATTGTTGGATGACACGTAGGGTCTTTCTTTGTCCATAATGACCTGACAAAAGGACATGATCGAATATGTGAGTACCTATTCAAGATCAAAACCCTTAACCTCCAAGACCGCAGTTCTCTGTGCCATCCAGACCTTGTAGTCCTCTCACAGTCAACTAAATAGTAGAGTTGCCTGGCTGCCATGGATACAACACCATCATGGTTGTAGTGGACCGACGAACAAAAATCGACTTCTTCCCTGCTAAGGGCATCCCAACAGCAGAGCAGACTGCAACTCTCTTCCTGGATCATATCTTCAGACTACACGGTATTCCTGAATCCATCCACTCGTATATAGGTACAGAGTTTACTTTCTGGTTCTGGAAAGCTTTTTGTTGATCTCTCAACAACTCAGTGGACCTCTCCACTGCCTTTCACCCTCATACTAATGTACAGGTGAAGAGAACCATCAGACTTTGGAAATGTGTCTCCAATGTTATTTAACTCACCTACAGTCCAACTCATTGCTCACCACAGCAGAGTTTGCCTACAACTCTGGGATACACGACTTAACCCATGCCTCTCCTTTTCAATTATGGTGTCCAGAATACTTCTCTCCCCAGATTACCTGTAATCACTACGGTAACAGATGCTACTAAACTTTTGAACTGTTTAACACAAGGCTTGCAATGTGCCCAAAAAATATTGCAGTAGAGTCAAAGACTCTACAAGGCATATGCCGGCCTGCAAACCAATAACTCCTCTTTCCAATTAGGTTAACCACATATCTGAAACTCCATTCAAAGAAAGGAGTCCGTCAAAGAAATTGGGTCCCAGTTACATTGCAACACAGTATAAAAGGTAGTGAACTTAGGTGTGGAAGGTGGAGAAAAGGCTTACTCACCTGGCCAACTCCCAATAAGCCAAATGGAAATAGAAAAAGAGTCTCTAACTTACACTAGAGGGCGCTAATTACCACCCTCAAAGTAATAAAACCGATGGATGAAAAAAAAACAACGAAAACCATTACTGCTCTTGAAGTTTGTCATGCTCATAAAAGAGAGAGAGACGAGAGGAAAAGATCAATGTATATTTATTAACAAAATCAACAAATAATAGAAAAAAAGCAATAAAACGCTCACAAGAACCCATGCACTGATTTAGAAAGAAATGTGCAGAGAACGCTGTGCCCAAACATGGTGCAAGCTGTCCATAGTAATTTGGCTCAGTCCTTCCAAGTCCCAGTCAGGCACTTCAAAGAGGGGTACCTCTGGTCTGTGAGAATATTCTCTAGCCTACCAGCAAAAAAACACTCAATGCGTTTTGTCCTGCAATGTTTAGGACTTCCTTAGGAACATTAGTTCGTCCCTTCTCTTCCTCCTCGTTTTATCCAGACTCTTCGGGCTGTTTTGTAAGGACATCTCGTGCGTCTCTGCTCCCTCCGCAGCATCTTACGTCATGGTGCCACATCACACCGAGCGCACATGCAGTCCCATGCTGGAATGTATCAAAACATTATTCGTCTGGCGTGCAAGCATACAGCAGTACAAATTGTATCAGCAACCTTCCCCTTGAAGCAACCTGCCCTCGAATGGCGAATGTTAAACAAGGTTCCCTCCCTACATCCCGTGTGGAGACTCCTCACTTTCCAACCAGGTTGTCTAGTTATCAACACCACACCCTGGCCAATCCCGCAAGGAGTGGGTCGCACCCCGCAAGTGAAGCAATAAAAACACAAGCATACACTATGTAGGGGATCATATATACAGCTTGGGGGGGGTGTAGGCAGGTACACCAGGATGGAAATGTAGATCTTGTCTTGGAAGTCCCACAACTTGGATGATAAAGTCCCCCTATTTTCCCCTGTCCCCCACCCAAACCACAGCGAGAAGATGCCCAAAAGCCCATGAGTGGGTCTCCATTTTCACCTGTTGATTAGGGCACGATAAGCTTAAAGGATCACTATAGGGTCAGGAACACAAACATGTATTCTTGACCCTAGTGTAAACCCACCATTTAGGTTGTTTCCAACCCCTACCTCCTTTAGTCCCCTCAGAATGGGTTAAAACTCACCTTATTTTCAGCTGTACACGGGTCCGCCGGCGCTGGCCCTGTCCCCTTGGTGACATCATCAAATTTGGGGAAAGCATTGGATTGGCTAAAATTGGCAAAGACTAATTTCATTTCTGTTATTTGATGTATTACATTGATTACTCTGATGGAACTCCTGGCACCCAGACTGGGATCCTGCGCCAACAGATGCTTCCTAGCTGACGCTGAGGACCATAAGCACCGCACCGGACACCACAAGCACTGCAGACTCCACAACCGCCATAGCTTAGCTGGGATCTCGCAGTCTTCCTCCCACCGTGGACCAACCTCTGATATCCAGGACCGTGTGGGAAAGACCTCTCCTACTCCAGAGAGCGTAGCAGGAACAGCTCTTACAAGAGCTAGTGATTAGAACCCAGGGGAGTATAAGGAGTATAGCAATCCCCAGTGTGAATATAGCAGTTCCTCTCCAATCACGAGACCAAGCTACATGTTGAGGGTTAAGCAGGAACTCAATTTTAATGGAGGCACACTGGCCTTTTATGCAAGTTTCCCAACAAGGGTGACACACAGGTGGACCTTGTTGGGCACAGGGACACAAAGTTAACAAACCAATAAAAACAGAGTTACAATGAGGCACTCCCATACAGTATACACAATCCCTCCCCTCTGCCTGGGAGATAATTAAGACAACTAATGCATGAACTTAATTATCCCCAGGCAGAAAAACACACATTTTTATAAAGTATCATAAGTACCCCAAAACACAACATATCCCCAGGTAGCCCTGGTCTGGGTTAACAACATATCCAAAAATCATCCAGATCAGAACAGGAAATTCTTGGAAGTCTCTTTTTGACCGACCACATGCATGGTTTCATGCCCAAAACAGTTCCAGAGAATCAGGCTGTGCGGCCGGTCTAGTTAAAATAGTCTAAATACCGTTAGAATTACCGAACGTAGCCATTCGTGAATCTAGTCAGTATATGTCCCTTGTTCGTGGGTTTCTGCACACTGAACGCCGTTCGACTTCCGTTCGAATACCTGATGTTCCATGGAAGGTAATTGTTGAGCTTCACATTCTGCCTCTCAGCTAGTCACCAAAACAAGTGGCTGACTATCAGATGATCCGAGGACATCACAGGATTTCTATACAGCTTACAAATTCCTCCACTGTGCGTGGTAAATTGGGTGTTGAGGCCATTGGATCTGAGGCCCTGTCCACAGAGAGCTCCACGCCGCAGGAGATGGCACTCGGACACAACTAAAGTGGAAGAATGACCGGCCTGCTTTCCACAGGTAGCTGGAGAAACCCTTTGACGACATTAAGGTACTGTGGGGGACATGACCTTACCCTAATCACTATGAGAAATACTACAACCTTCCTACCAATTTGCAAAATATACCATCAAGTTCTTGGGGGCATACATATGGTAACTCAGAGAGGTGGAGTGATGTGTCTCCGCCTATGTTAGCCCCTAGCCGTCCACGGGTCATACGCACCAATTTATCTTACCCGTTCCCCTGGCTACTCATCAAGGACGGGGGGACACACACTTTGTTTTGGGTGGGATATTTTCATATGGGGGTCATTCCACGTAATTTGCTCACAAACATGCTGCCCTGATAACCTGCTAAGTATGGAAACCCTGGAGGTGGGTGATCGCAATTAAAGGGACACTATAGTCACCAGAACAACTACAGCTTAATGTAGTTGTTCTGGTGAGTATTATAGCTCCCTTCAGGCATTTTCATGTAAACACTGCTTTTTCAGAGAAAATGCAGTGTTTACATTGCCTCTAGGGACACCTCCAAGTGGCCACTCCTTAGATTGCCACTGGAGGGGCTTCCTGGCTCAGAGCTGCACAGTAAGCAGCTCTGCCATTCAGCGTCTCCACGCTCTGCATGGGGACACTGAATTTTCCTCATAAAGATGCATTGATTTAATACATCTCTATGAGGAGGTGCTGATTGGCCAAAATTAAGTTTGGCCCCGCCTCCTTGCCAATTTTTTCATGATTGGAGAGGAACTGCTATATTCACACTGGGGATTGCTATACTCCTTATACTCCACTGGGTTCTAATCACTAGCTCTTGTAAGAGCTGTTCCTGCTACACTCTCTGGAGTAGGAGAGGTCTTTCCCACACGGTCCTGGATATCAGAGGTTGGTCCATGGTGGGAGGAAGACTGCGAGATCCCAGCTAAGCTACAGCGGTTGTGGAGTCTGCGGTGCTTGTGGTGTTCGGTGCGGTGCTTGTGGTGTCCGGTGCTTACAGTCCTCAGCGTCAGCTAGGAAACATCTGTTGGCGGAGGTGCCCAGTCGGGGTGCCAGGCATTCCGTCAGAGTAATCAATGCAATACATCAAATAACAGAAATTAAATTAGTCTTAAAGCCTAAAGTGGCCCTGTTAAACCTGAACTGGCCAAAAATGACAAAAAATACACTAATATTAACGCTGCATATCATCACGGCAGCTAAATTACTTTTAGCACGAAATTGGAAAACAGGGACAATCCCATGCACTCAAGAACTAATTATACAAGTCCCATGGCAGGCAAAAATGGAAAGGGGTATCTTGGTGAACTTAGGAAATAGATATACTCAAATAGAAGACTGGGATACATGGATAAACAAAATGGAAATGTTTACCTAATATACATCTCTATAGTGCTGAATTTCCCTTTCGAAAACTTCCCGCCCTCCCTGATTCTTTTTTTTTCTTACTATCTTTTCTCCTCTTTGACCACAGTGTGCAATAATCAATGCGGGCACAATTTATATCCAGCTACAGGGAGGGAAGGGAGGGGACAGGGAAGAGGAGAGGAGGAAACAGGATGAATGTATAAAATTCCCCAAAATGGGCAGGTAAACAGAATTAAAAAAAAGTAATGTAATGTAAAGGAGGCAAGATGAGCTCTCTCTCTCTAAAGCAAGCAGGAGAAACTGATAGGAATTCTCAATAAGATTTAATTTTTAAGGTGGTGGGGAAAAAAAAAAGATAAAGTTGTTTTGGTGACTATAGTGTCCCTTTAAGATTGGTTTCACCTGGGGATCGCAGTGGGGGGACTCATCTGGCATACCAGGGAGTCCACCTGCTGCCGTTCTGGCCCTCCTGTGCCATGTGATCGTGAGGTCCTTGCGAGTGCCTGTAATTACAGGTGGTCCCCCTGCTGCCTGAAAAAAATTGAAATAAAGTTTTTAAAACAGTTTAAAATAAAATGCATTCACGGTCTTTTGATGTAAAAAAGTTTTCTTTATTGGGAATTATTCCATAAAATCAACGTTTCAGCCCTCGTCCGGGGTTTTCCTCAGGATCAACCATCAAAACATAACAAACATAAAATGCTGATTTATATAGCCCATAAGAAAAAAAATTAACTCTCCACCAGTGATTCGTGTTAGATAGTCGGCGTCCTCCTGAAGCATGTGCGCATGCGTGTGCATGTCTTACCATGTTGCCATAACAACGTGCTATCGCCTAGAGCACCATAGAAACGTGGATAAACAAGATGAAAGTGTACAGTGCAGCAGGATAGGATATGTGAATTATGGTTGAACAGACATATAGTCAAATTCCAGGTTTTGTTTACATTTTGTTTTGATCACAATGTGTACATTTGGCTCAGTCCTTAACCCCTTAAGGACGCAGCTTCAGAAGCTGGACATACCCTTAAAGGACCACTATAGGCACCCAGACCACTTCAGCTTAATGAAGTGGTCTGGGTGCCTGGTCCAGCTAGGTTCAGCTTTTTT
The DNA here is from genome assembly GCA_933207985.1 of Pelobates cultripes. NCBI lineage: Eukaryota > Metazoa > Chordata > Amphibia > Anura > Pelobatidae > Pelobates > Pelobates cultripes. The sequence continues at coordinate 224,137,025 of OW240913.1, forward strand.
TTTTATATGTTTACACTGAGGGTTAATCCAGCCTTTAGAGCCTCTAGTGGCTGTCTCATTGACAGCCGCTAGAGGCACTTGCGTGCTTCTCACTGTGAAAATCACAGTGAGAAGACGCCAGCGTCCATAGGAAAGCCGCATGCGCATTCAGCCGATGACGTCGCTAGGAAGGAGGAGAGGAGGAGGAAAGCTCCCCGCCCTGCGCTGGAGAAAGGTAAGATTTTAACCCCTTCCTCTCCACAGATCCCGGCGGGAGGGTGACCCTGAGGGTGGGGCACCCTCAGGGCACTATAGTGCCAGGAAAACGAGTATGTTTTCCTGGCACTATAGTGGTCATTTAAGGACTCAAGCTATTTTTGCATTTTTTGCTGTTTGTGTTCAACTGCAATTTGCATCACTCTCATTTATTGAATCAACACATATTATATACGGTTTTTTAAAGGACAAGATGGGCTTTACATTGATGTGACTTATACATATATAAAATCTAATTTACTATTAAAAAAATTAAAAAACTAAAAATATATATATTTTTTTCACAGTTTTGGCAATAATAATGTGTGCATAATATGTCCAGCTTAGGAAAAGTAGTTCAAAATAAATTCATTTAGGGGAGCGGAGCCTGAACGCTAGGGAGAACGGTCGCAAGAGCAGGTAGCTCCGAGCACCACACGGAGGAAAAACAATTGCAATACCCCCCTCACCTCCCCCCCCCAAAACGACTGAAGTGTGTCCTAACACTACATGGGGCGAAAGGGGAAAAAAACAACACCAAACAAGCCTACCTCTGGGCTCATGATCGGGGAGATGTGGAGCCAAGCATGAGGCGCCAGCGGAACCAACATGGCGGCACTGCATGGCAGCTGCTCGGACTTCTCAGAAGAACTGTCTGAAGACATGGACGAGGAGGACCAGCCCACTCCCACCCCATTACGGACGGCGAAACAAAGTGGCACAGGAGCAGGCTCAGAGCCGGTAACCACGGCAGTCCTAAAGGCGCTGTTGGCAGACCTGCAGAAACACATCCACGAGGATGTCATGGTGCTACGCACGGAATTAAGAGGCCTGACAAGCCGCATTACAAACTGGAGGGATGCTCACAGTCTCAAACCCAGAACATAGCCACGCTACAACAGACTGTGCAGAACCTACAATTGCAGAACCTGCAACCGTCTGGCGGCTCAAGAGGACTCCAGACGAAGGCTTAACATAAAGATTAGAGGAGTCCCTGAAGAGGTACCAGACACTGAGCTGCCGAAAGTCACGGGGCGCATACTATCAGCAATACTGCCGCACAGACAAGGCAAAACAATTACCCCAGAGGAGGTATTCAGGGTCCCCAAGCCACTCAGGACCCCGGCCACCAGCACGAGAGATGTAATAGCCACCTTCCGCAGCGGCAGGGACAAGACAGCGGTCCTCTCAGCCCTACGAGGTAAAACCCCTTTCCTCTTTGAGGCCATGGAACTGACCTTCTTTGCAGACCTGTCCAGCGCCATTCTAGCTTGGCGGAGGTCACTACGCCCTCTCACCTCCATGCTCCAACTACACAAGATTGACTACCGCTGGCGGTCCTCCCGAACCCTGATAGTACTGCAGGGGACGAGCACGCACATAGTACAAGATATCCAAGATGCTCCAGCCCTACTACGGACCCTTGGCCTGCTGCATGACTCTCTCTGCCAGGAGGGGCCACCCAACAATGCCTCCCCAACCCACACCTGGAACCCGGCAAGGGTTACCTCATTCATACCTCAAGGCTCCACGCCGAATTCCTACGCAGCAGTCACCACTTAAGGTCATCACTCTATATCACCCAAGGGGTCCATGGCTTTCCACCAGTCCATCAAGGGGGTACAACACGGATCACGGTCACAAGGCACCACTGAGCTTCCACACGACATCGGTGATACTGCACGGACTCAGAGACTGCACCCTCTGCTGGAAGCATACGCATGCCACAACCCCAGGAGCACTGGACAATCATAGCTACAGCCTCCAGCCCACGTGAGCAGTGGAGTGACCATTTTTCTCAAGGAGGCTGTCGTACCCCACCACTAAAGAGGCCAGCTAGCCCCAATAGCAGCCGTTAACGTTACTCAGTTAGAATGCAAAGTTTCTTTAAAATGTGTTGTGCCCCAAACTGAAGCGCACCGCAAGCTATAACATAGCCTATTTCGCATGATAGTCTTTACCCTGTTTAACCATAGCTGTTAAGGTGCAGTATTAAGCATCAGGTCCTAGCTCAAGCGCATTCTGACAAGTCTTAAAAACCTCTGCAAGTCCCAAAACCACATAGAACCCCTTCTTGAGGGGAAATGAAAACCTCTTGAGGCCTAACCAAGGTACCATCGTGAAATCGGAGAGTCGAGCCACCCTTATATCTAACTACTCCCATACCGATATTACCCTATATACATCTACTATATACTACCCAAACAATTCATATGAGAACTACTTAAATCGGCAAGAAACGCCCGCACTATGCTATTCTTACTACTATTAGCTCTCAGGCTAAACGGCCTCCACATAACAAGTATTACCCTGGTGACACTCATGGAGGCGTCACCTTTAATTAATTAACCGACCAACACATTTCTATTGTGCCTGAGCATTTTGCTACCATAGCTCCGACTACCACTAAATCTGTGTCATACCCTGAAACGTACACTATGTTTTATCTGTTAGAACTTTTTCCCTTTAAATAACGGAGCTTTTTCAAAATTAGAACAGAACAGAATCTAAGATATTACCGGTAGCCCCGAAAAACCCACCATGCAGCAGGCAGATAGTAGTGCAAACCTTAAGATGTAACAAATTGTATACTAAGAATATATTCAGTCAACCAATAGCTACCAGCGGATCGACATAGTCCATGTTAGTTCATGTAGCGCTATACTTACTCGGTCCTGGTGCACAAGTTACGTTTTAAAACACGAATGGTGCATAGATATTCCTGTGTATACCCTGTGTTAACAAATGTTTGTTCCAGTTTCTGTTATTATTTTTATTTTTTCACTCATGCTGACTATACGATTACTCAGCTCCATACTATAAAAGTGTGCAGACCCTCTACCTGCCATGTTAAGAACTGTATGATGATAATGTGCTTGTGACTGCTGTCGTGGCAACATAAGCTGGTTGTTAATGCTTGCACAATAAAAATAAAGAATAAAAAAATAAATAAATTAATTTAGGTGTCTTGTTTTTCAAAGTGCATAATATGTAAAGGATTTCAGCTTATTTTAAAAGTTACAGGTCACAAAATACAAGGAGTAATATAAAATTTAAATGTGAAATTTTTTTAGAAGTTGGTATGTTTGACTTGTAAGTTTAACAGCCGTCACAGAAAACAAAATTGCTACACAAAAGCTACACATAACACTTCATATGTCACTCAGCTGTGTCATCTGAGTACAGCAATACCCCCGTGTGTACCTTTTCCAGGTATATGTGGATGTTGAAGGGGCAAATTTGAGACTCGGCCATTTCAGGTTTGTTTCAAACTTTGAAATTTTTACGCTGGGTCCATGTCCCATTTTGGATCAAACTCTGAGGCACTGTCTGAATCCACTGTCAGAATTCTCTAACTGTACTTCCTAAACATTTTGAACTTTTTACACAAGAACTTTAACAAAACAATGTTATAATAATGTTATTATTTTTACCCCTAGCATACGCACTAAACTCCCCAATTTCCCAGGAACTATCATCCACCTCAATTAACTAAATACAAGTAAAAAAAAATAAAATATATATATATATATATATATATATATATATATAGTCAGTGGTCAAATAACAGAAGAACTACAAGAATATTAATTGTATTGAGAATGTATTGGCCCTGAGTATGAAATAATTTAAAACAGTTCCCAATACAAATGCCAGGCTGAGAGCCTGCATCTTTCTGGGGGGTCTTTTTTTGGGGGGGTTGGTGGTATCCAAAAGCAGAAGTGACCTGTCTGAATATCTCTGCTGCTAGGCCCTGCTTATGGCTCCCCACTGTGGCACTCAGTGAGCAGCACAGAAATTAGCTGAAACTGAAATGTAAGAAAAGTACATTTCAGCTGAGGATTTGCCTTTTTGAAAAGGATGAATATATTGTGAGTAGCCATTTGCATTAAATAAATGCCCACTTTCTTATACCAGGCCATGGTCTATCTCATTATCTGATATGGCTGCAGCAGTTGATCAGACAGGTCAACTCCCCCCAAGTGTTTATTGTATTGCTTAATGCAGACAGGCATCCGTCTTGTTTCCTGTCTGCCACAGACTGCGACCCTGCGTGTGTGTTCACTGTGCATGGTAGTCAGTAAAACACCTCCTTTTTGTCTCTGTATTTCAGAGCCAGCAGTTCGTCCTGGCAGAGAGCAGCCGTTTCCCCCTTTTTAATTTTTTTTTCTCTGCCAGAGCCTTGGGGAAGCCAGTGCGTATCTTGCGGATAGTGCCGCAGACCACAATCTCAAAACAATATAGCATTTTTTGGAGGGGTATGCTATTGTAATAATTATCAAGGTAGAGGTGGTACCCCTTGTTCAGTAGCGGGTTCATTAGATCCCAAACTATTTTTCCGCTAGTCCCAACTACATCAGGGCAACCTGAGGGATCCCGGTGGCTATCTTTACCTTCATATATTCTGAAGGTATAAACATACCCACTGCTACTTTCACATAACTTGTATAAATTATGCCAAATTCTTTATTAAAATGGTTAATTAGGGGGCGCATTTTATAAAGTTTGTCATACTGCGGATGATCTTTGGGGTGGCACTTCGAATTATCATTGAAGTGCAGAAAACGCAGTACTGATTCGTATCTGGGCCTACTCATGGTCTGAGAGAAAATGGGAGTATTGCATACTGGGTTTTTGGACCAGTACATTCGGATGCTGGGCTTTTTTATAATTCCCATTAGCATGGTTAGTGCCCAGAACTGTTATAACTCTGGCACACTGGTGGGGTACCAGCTCCCTTTTGTGGCAAGGTGACTTGCTGCATTTTATGCCAGATACTGTGCTGCATAAATATTTGTCTGTGTAACTATCTGCCCTAAAAAATCATCCCCAAGGAACAGCTCCATAAAATCATGGGAGCTGTAGCTGGTCACGTCTCCCTGAATACCAGGAGTCGCAGTGAACAGAGGGATGTCGGGGACAAAATTGTTAGGGGGCACCCAGTTATCAGCGCCAGGAGTAGTGCCAGGGGTATTGTCACTTTCTTCATCTGTGTCTGGCACATAGTCACTCTCTGCACTCTCTGAGGCAGTGTCGGTTGCCTCTGAATCCGCTGCTAATATATTATATGGCTCCTCGGCACAAAACCTTCTAAGCATGGTGAAGGCTTAAAATTAACTTTAAATAATGTATTTTTGTTTGTTTGTTTTTTTAAACTTTTTTTTATACTGTTTTTTGTTTTCTGAACTTTTTTAAATACTTTTTTCACTTTTTTAAAACTCTTAAAAACTTTCTAAAACTTCTAAAAAAAATTTTTTTAAATGAACCCCTGTGGGTAAAAACAGAAATCAGATCACCGCTAAACACAGTGCTTACATCTAACAAAGCAGAAATGCTTTGACTTAAAATAAACTACTTTTTTCTCTCTTTTTTCCTTTTTTATACTTTTATAAACTTTTAATAACTTTTACAAACTTTTAATACCTTTCTAAAACTTTTCAGCTTCCTAGCTACACTAATGCTAGATTCCCCAATTCCCCCTAGCTTCAATCCACCCCAGCTAACTAATTAACTGAAAATAATAGTAAAAAAAATAAAAATTAAATATATTTAACCCCTGAGGGTTAAAAAAAATAAATAAAGCTAACCCCTAAAGGTTACATAGTTACATAGCTGAAAAGGGACTTGCGTCCATCAAGTTCAGCCTTCCTCACATTTGTTTTTTGCTGTTGATCCAAAAGAAGGCAAAAAACCCAGTTTGAAGCACAATTTTGCAACAAGCTAGGAAAAAAATTCCTTCTTGACCCCAGAATGGCAGTCAGATTTATCCTTGGATCAAGCAGTTATTACCCTACATTGAAAGATTATATCCTTGAATATTCTGTTTTTAGTAGCTGTTTGAACATCTGTATGGACTCTGATAAAACCACTTCTTCACGCAGAGAATTCCACATCCGGATTGTTCTTACAGTAAAAAAACCTTTCCTTTGCCTTAGACGAAATCTTCTTTCTTCCCGTCTAAACGCATGGCCTCGTGTCCTATGTAAAGTCCGGTTTGTGAATAGATTTCCACACAATGGTTTGCATTGGCCCTGAATATATTTGTATAATGTTATCATATCCCCCCTCAGGTGACGGTTTTCTAAACTAAATAGGTTCACATTTGTTAGCCTTTCTTCATAGCTGATATGTTCCATTCCTTTTATTAATTTTGTAGTTAAATTCTGTGGTTAAAAAAACAAAAAACTCTGATCACAGTAAAGTACTGTAATCAGTATTGTGATCACTGCTGTCAGTGATCAAAGGGTTAAAACCCTTGTTAATTTTAAAAGGTAAAGTAGTAAGGTTTTTTTTTTTAACTTTTAAACACTTTGTGTCTGTCAGGGACACAAAGTTTCAAATGATCCGTCTCTCTCCACCTCTAATCACACACAGAGGTGAAGGGAGGAGGATCACATGTGCCGGGACAGCGCTATTGGCTTTTGCTGGGCTTCCTCAAACGCAGAGGCACCTAGCAACAGCGTTAACCCCGCGATCGCGGCGATCTGGCGTTAACTTTAGTAATTGACGGAAATTTTCCGTCAAGCGTCCTTAAGGGTAGGTCTGCCTTGACGGAAAATTTCCGTCGAGCGTCGTTAAGGGGTTAAGACCGCAGCCAAATGTACAAGTTGTGATCCACAAAAAATGTAAACAAACCATAGAATTTTACTATATTTCTGTTCAACAATAATTTACCTCTTTCATATTAAATGCACCCACACTTATTATATATCATTTTATTCAGGGGAAACAGGGCTTCCATTTAACATCAAATATTTAGGTATGAAACATAATTTAATATGAATAAAATATAAAAAAATTAGAGAAAATAAGATTTTTAAAAAATGCTCTTAGTTCTACGTGACATTTTAACTGTGACTGTCATAATACTGTTTGCTTTTACTGCAATAAAATACACATATTTGTATTCAGCGATGTCTCACGTGTAAAACAGTACCCCCTATGTACAGGTTTTATGGTGTTGTGGGAAGTTACAGGGTCAAATATAGCATGTTACACTTTTCAGTTTTCATATTGAAATTCGCCAGACTGGTTACGTTGTCTTTGAGACCGTATGGTAGCGCAGGAATGAGAATTACCCCCATGATGGCATACCATTTGCAATAGTAGACAACCCAAGGTATTGCAAATGGGGTATGTCCAGTCTTTTTTAGTAGCCACTTGGTCACAAACACTAGCCAACACTAGGTAATTCTTATTCCTGGGCTACCATACGGTCTCAAAGGCAACGTAACCAATCTGGCGAATTTCAATGTGAAAAAACTGAAACGCAAGCCTTATATTTGACTCTGTAACGTTTGAAAACACCATAAAACCTGTACATAAGGGGTACTGGTATACTCAGGAGACTTTGCTGAACACAAATATTTGTGTTTCAAAACAGTAAAAAGTATTACAGCGATAATATCGTCAGTGTAAGTGCCGTTTGTGTGTGAAAAATGCAAAAAAAGTCACTTTCACTGACGATATCATCGTTGTAATACATTTTACAGTTTTGAAACACAAATATTTATGTTCAGTGATGTCTCCCGAGTAAAACAGTACCCCCCATGTACAGGTTTTATGGTGTCTTGGAAAGTTATAGGGTTAAATATAGTGCTAGCAAATTAAATTCACTAAACTTTCGGCCTGGGTTGTCAGACAGGTCCCGCAAATTGTAATTAATAAAAGGACCTAATTATGTAAAATTATTACATAAATATATATGTAAAATTATTATTATTATATATATATGTATATAATTTTTTTAAATTATTTTTATTTATATATAGGTATACATATGATATATACATATATTATTTCGTTCTACGTGTATTTTGATATCAATATATATAAATATTAATATCAAAATACAGTTAGAATGAAATTACACACATATATTTTTTAATTATTAATTTTTTTATGTATTTACATATTTTTTATTATATATAAATATATATAATTATATATATATTTAATCAATATCCTTCTACTTGTATTTTGATATATATAATTATATATATATTAATATTAAAATACACTTAGACAGTGTATGTGTAAATGTGTGTGTGTGTGTATATATTTATATATATATATATATACTTAGATCATACATATAATATATATATATGATCTAAGTATATTTTACTTATATTTTATTTTTAACAGGAGAGGGGCAGAGACAGTGTCAGACAGTGATTTTACATCACTGGCTGACACACAGGATCAGTGATCACAGTGACTGGCTGTCACTGTGATCACCTCCTGCAGATCGCGGTAATTGGCCACAGGGGGAGTGCCTGGGTGGCCAGGCATGCCCCCCACCGCGATCTGCAAGGGGATCCTGCCTGTAGTTACATATGTCAGCCTATTAGTAACTCTGATCGCAGTGACAGGCTGTCACTGTGATCAGATCTCAGTGAGAGGCTGTCTCTGCGATCAGATCGCAGAGAAAGCCTGTCACTGCGATCATACTCTGCAGATCGCGGTCACTGACAGCAGGGGGACTGCCTGGGGGCAAGGCATGTCCCCCGACCGCGATCTGCAGAGTGAAAATGCTGCGGCTCCATGTGTCAGACGATTTTAAAATTGGCTGACACATGGTAAATATCGATTGCAGTGACAGCCTGTCACTGCGATCGGAAGCTGCAGACCGCGGTCCCCGGGCACAGGGGGGTTGCAGGCATGCTCCCCAACCGCGATCTGCAGCGGCCATGTGCCGCCGGCCACATGGGAGGCAAGACCGCCCCAAATAGAGACAGCATAGAACGCCATGCGGTCTTAAGGGGTTAACAAAAATATGTTCCTTAGTAGGTCTTAAAATTAGGTAAATAAAACATCATATGAGCAACACAAGACATATTACACCATGTCTTTATTTACTTTACAAATAAAGGCAAAATCAACATGCCATGTGTGTAAAAACTAACTACATCTTAAGATTCAATAGCATGTAGAAGAACCACCTTTAGCAGCAATAGCTTGAAGTAATCATTTTCTTTATGACTATCTGTCTCTCACATCTTGTGAAGGAATTTTGGCCCACTCTTCTTTACAACGTAACATCAGTTCATTAAGGTTTGCTGGCATGTGTTTATATTCTCTTAAAGCTCCTTATTTATATTTAACTTTTGCAATATATAATTTTGCATTTTAACTATTTTATTGTTCTCAATTTTCTCTGTGTATTTACATGCATAGATTACTTTGCAACTTTTTATTGTATCAATAAATTTATGCATTTACTATACTGTTGTGCTTTTTAGATGCATTGTATAGATATATTCTCTTAAAATCCAGCTACAGCATTTCAATTGGGTTGAGGTCTGCACTGGGCCATTGCAACACCTTTATTCTTTTCTTTTCCAGCCATTCTGTTGTAGATGTGCTGGTGTGCTTGGGATCATTATCCTGTTGCATGATCTAATTTCAGCCAACCTTTAGCTCTCATACAGATTGCCTTCCATTTAACTATAGAATTCTTTGGTATACAGGAGTTCATGGACAACTTAATGACTACAAGGTTCCATGTCCTGTTGCTGCAAAACAAGTCCAAATCATCATGTCTCCACCACTGTGTTTGACAATTGGTATGGAATGTATGTGTTGATATGCAGTGTTTAACTTTCACGAAACCTGGTCTCCACTTTGATCCCATCTGTCCTAATGACATGATGTTGTTCGATAAGTCTTGTGGTTTGTTCAGATGAAACTTTGCAAACCTAAGAAATTATGTCATGCTATTTTTAGAGAGAAGATGCTTTCTTCTGGCTACGCTTCTAAAACCATACTTGTTCAGTCTTTTTCTAATTGTACTGTGCTAACTGCGGCCTGAAGTGTTAAGAGATGTAACTCTTGTTTTTTTTGCAATTTCTCTAAGCATAGCATGATCTGACCTTGGGGTGAATTTGCGGAGACATTCATTCCTGGGAAGATTGGCAACTGTCTTGAATGTTTTCAAGTTTTGAATAATATTTCTCATTGTAGAATGGACTTTACATTTTTGAAAATGGCCTTATAACCCTTTCCAGTTTGATGGGCAGCAACAATTGCTAATGTGTTAACACCATCGATTGTGTTAACACACACATGAATGCACCAGACCAGCAAACTGCTAAACCAGTTATAGAGGTGGTCACACTTGCTAATGATTAATTAATCATGGGCATTTTATTAGCAGCACCTGTCTGCTACTAAGCCTCATAATTTTACCACGACAGGAGGCAACATATTTTTCATTACTTTCTTAACTATAAATCTCCAGCAGCACATATCAATCAGAAAAAACTTATCGAAACAAAAACAAGTGTCAGTACAATATATAAGACAGGACTGCCCCCTACTCCTCCTCTTTCTTTGCTGCTCTTGCAGAGGCACAGGTCAGAGTGTTTATTTCTTACCTTGTAATTATATTATATTCCCTTACATGACTGATTTACTTGTATTCAGTTACTGCTTTCATTGTCTGTTCTTGCTGTACTTCACACTGCCTTCTCTCTCTATTTACAGCCCAATTCTTACTTCAGCCTGTCTCTCTAGAGCCGTTTTATGCCTTATCATGTCTTCTCCACTTTGCACGGTCTATCCGTAACCCTGTACTAACCTGACCGTGGTGTGGCGAGACACTGTGTGCATGAGGCGGGGGTCTCACCCATACTAATTACCCACCTGCTAGGTGCCCGGGGCTGTATACAGATATAACGTGGCGGTTTTCTTGTTTCTTTCTCTGGACCAGCGAGAGTACGGTTTATGTGCTTGGTATGCCTGGTGTGCAGACTGTTTGCTACAGGTGTGTGCCCCTGCTATAATACTGGGGTAAATCCCACATACCTACAGATTTGCTCCCCGGGACAGACCCTTATTAAGGAGCAATAGGGATGTATCCATAATCGATGTACCCAGTGACACTCTGAAATTCAAATATGTGAGGCACAAAGATAAGATATTTTCCCACATATAGAGGTACCTCCCCACCTGGTAGGGGACTTGGGGCGAAACCCCCTTTGGCTATTGGAGTCTATTAACACCTCCCCATATTTACAAGGGCATTTATTTGATCACCTTTATATGATCAGCCGCTCATTACGACCGGCACTGTGGTGACTTACATATACAAGGCACAAGCCAAATTGCATTGAGCTGGGGGTCTGCCCACCAAGCCTTAACTAAGCGAGTGGTCTAACACATATGTCCTCTACTCCATTGGACACATATACCAATATGTCGGACTCCCATCAACAAAGATAGGGTTTCCAGGCAATGGTAAATGCTGCAGTAGCAGCTTCAGTGGAGAATGCCATCTCCAAGATGTTGGCACAAACTCCACCTGCACTACGCGAACAAGGCATGGAGCCGACACCGCAAGATGCGGAAAGCAATATGACCTCCAAACCCTTGCAAAGCGCCGAGTGGGCCTCTGTGCCAAACGCTCGGGCTAAAGGGAAAGCACCTGCTAAACGCAGTAAGCACATGTAAAGACCAGAGCTACCTCCACCGGTGGCATCCTCTGAGGACAATGCACACCGCACCCGGCTCTTGACGTCATACACAGTGATTGGCAAGACGTGCCCACCTCCGACTCGAAACATGTCAAGGTATCCTACGCAGGAGATTCTCTCTCTCAAGATAAACAAGAATCCTTCATACAGGAAGGCAACAGGACCCTCTTTGGTCCTTAAACCATCCACCATCCATGTTCCTCAGAATGGAACCTGCCTACTCATTTGGCCAAGTTCATCCACTTCTGGACGTGCAAACCACTAGATAGAGTGGTATGAGCAATCCCTTAGGGCTGAATGTCCATGACCCACTCTACCAGACAAAATTGCATTCACCCCCGAATTTAACTAGACGGTGGTCGCCTTCATGTCTTGTACGGGCCGGGATCCCCGGAAAGGGATTGAGAAGGAACTCAAAGCGTCCCAGGACAAGCTACTGGACCTGCTTGGCCTTTTTGCCCAAATCCTATATTTCGCAGACCTGGCACTCTCCCAGGGCACACAGCTAGATCCCAATGCCATCATAGAATAGGCTCAATGCAGTATCTGTATGTTGGGGAATGCCAACGCAGTGTAATGCACAGAGACGCAAAACCACTTTGATCCGAATTGACTCGAACCTAATGAATATGGCACACAAAATAATGGCCAACGGCTTACTATTTGATGATTCGTTTATCGCACGTCTCCCTATTCACAACACTTAAAGCACAGTCTTCTATGAGACAAGTGTTCCGAGCACCACCAGAAAGAGGTGTTTTAGGGAGGGCTTGTCGGCAGAGGGTTCAGGCCACCAGCCTATTCTGAAATTCTGGCTCCAAACAAAACCCACCGTCTTCATGCTTCTACCCAGCATCCACCTCATTGAACCCATCCCTCTACAGGAGAGTGGACAGAGCTAGGGGCCAAGGACGCTTTAACATAGGTGAGTCCAACATTCCATGCAAACGTCTGTACTCTAACAGCGGACAGGTTATCCCTTTATTTACAGGGATGGGAGAGAATCTCATCGGACGCATGGATCCTACAAACTGTGCAAGGGTAAGTCATAGAGTTTCACTTATCACCCTGTCAACCACAATCCCCGCTACGAATCTCAGCAGACCACAAAGCCATGACAGACTAGAGCAGAACTCTTTTACAAAAACACGGTGCAATACACTCAGGGTGACGTTTTTTCCCAGAAACGGCAGACCGGTGGCTTCCAACCGGTCATCAATCTACAGCATCTCAACTATTTCGTAGCATACCATCATTTCAAAATGGAAGGAATCCACCTGCTTCACGATCTGCTCCTCAAAGACAATTACCATATTAGACCTCAAGGACGCGTACCTCTTGGTACCGGTAGCTCGGTCATGCCAAAAATTCCTACATTTCCGTTGGCACGGCCGGACATGTCAGTTCACCTGCCTACTATTCGGACTCAGCTCTGTGGTGCTTCACAAAGCTGCTCAAGCTGGTCATGGCCTGCCTTCGATCACTAGGGATACGATGCATAATCTACCTGGACGACTTGCTACTATTCTGTGACAAGGTTTCACGACTACGCTCTCAGACGAAATTTGTGGTAGACTTCGAGTCCTTGGGTTTCGTGGTGAATCACAACAAATCAGGGTTAGAACCTTCACAAGTGGTTCAATTCCTGAGTTTCAAGACAGACTCGACCACCTGCATGCTCCAACTGCCCCTCAAAAAGATAGCGGCAATGCGGAAAGAGATTAGGAAGGTTCTGAGTATGGATCACACCACGTTGCGTCTCCTCGCTCGGGTTGTGGGACCTGGGTCCCCTACACTACAGGGCTCAATATCTTCAGTCCTGACTATCATACGATCAGACAATACGACTAACAACCCAAGTTCGGACGGAACTCCGATGGTGGTTCTTTGTAATGGTATTAATAAGATTTATGTCTTAAAATAAAGCATAAGTTTAACCACTTAAAGGACCACTATAGTGCCAGGAAGACAGGGTGCCCCCACCCGCCGGGCTCTGGGGAGAGGAAGGGGTTAAAATCGTACCTTCCTCCAGCACCGGGCGGGGAGCTATCCTCTTCCACGACGTCATCGGTTGAATGCGCGGCAGGAGCGCATTTACAATGCTTTCCTATGGACGCTGGTATCTTTTCACTGTGATTTTCACAGTGAGAAGCACGCAAGCGCCTCTAGCAGCTGTCAAGAGACAGCCACTAGAGGCTGGATAAACCGTATTATAAACCTAGCAGTTTCTCTGAAACTGCTATGTTTATTTAAAAAAAAGGGTTAATCCTAGATGGACCTGGCACCCAGACCACTTCATTAAGCTGAAGTGGTCTGGGTGCCTATAGTGGTCCTTTAACCCCTTAAGTTCACATGACATGTGTGACATGTCATGATTCCCTTTTATTACAGAAGTTTGGTCCTTAAGGGGTTAAGGACCAAACTTCTGGAATAAAAATGAATCATGACATGTCACACACATCATGTGTCCTTAATGAGTTAATGTTTTAGAGGCCCACTAGGGGCAGTGTGTAGGAATCCTTAAGCCCTGTGCTTCTGGCAGTGACATCACAGGCCAGCATACTTGCCTTTCCACCATTCTCCATGTTGGCAACGGTGATACATCAAATACAAACCAAGAGGACATCCCTGCTTCTACTGACACCACTATGGCAGTCAAGCGTGGTTCCCGGGTTCTACTGGAATTATCCTACGACCATCCTCTCCTCATACCATTGTTTCCCCTTCTATTATCCAGACATCAGGGAGAGTCTCACCCACTTGAACGACAAACTAGTGGCCTGGACGATTTCAGGGTATCTTGGTCAACAGAAGGACCATCGCAGATCACTAAAAACCTACTATGGGATTCATGTGCATCCGGAACTAGATAAAATTACCTTGCTGTCTGGAACACATGGTCTAGCTGATGTTTGGAGAGTGACTCCGATCCCTTTACGACACCTGTTCCCATGATTTTAAATTTTCTCTCACTTATTCTCTTCTGGTTGTTCTTATTGGCCCATCAATATTACACGATTAGCAATTTCGGCAGCACATGTTCCTATCCAGGGTCTGCCAGTAGATCAAGAACCTCTGGTCTGCAGACTTCTGAGAGGTATTCGCCTATCACACTGTCAGGATCCAAAATATTCAAAGCTCTGGGACGTCAACATAGTACTTCAATTTTTACGGGCTTGGCCAGACGAGTCGCTGTCCCTATGTCAACTCTCAGCGAAACTCACAGTTTTGCTCTGCCTAGTCCCCTTCCTTCAGGTAGCGGACGTTCAGGGTTTTGAAAATCGACTGTTTGTCCTTTACCATGGACGGAGCGTCTTTTTCGGTGTCAAGGGACACTGACTAATTCAACTGCAGTTTTGTACCAATTTTTTCTTACGGAACCCAACTTTGCGTTAAGACCACATCCTCTTAACAAGACTCTTCGAAGAGCCAACTTCTGGTGTCATATATACTAAACCTCACAAACCAGTCTCTACAACAAGCCTTACTAAATGGGTACGTTGGCTTCTGACTTTAGCGGGTATCTATTCTTGTTTTAGCGCTCACTTTGTACGAGGCGCCGCAGCGACACGCTTTTTTCGACGGGTGCATCTCGCGGATATCATGCGTTCGGCCAACTTGTCGAAAGAGGAAAGTTTTCGGATCTTCTATTTTCGTCCTCTCACGCTTCCTTTTCTCTAGAGTTAAAAATGCAAAATACCTCCTGTCATATGCTAAAATTGTAGATTATGCCAACGTACTGTACCTATAATATTTTTTTGTAATGACAGGAGGCAAGTATTTTCCCTCCCTTTCCCCCTACCCTCTCATATTTTGACTTAATCTTTCTAAATGTTCTATTTCGTGTATGTTTCTATAGGTTGGGCAGTGATAAAAATATATATTCACATGTACAGATTAGATATTTAGTTGGTAATTTTCTGCATAATTTTTTACTTATAAGTTTTATATAATATGATCGCTCATACACTTCAATGTTTATATGCTGCCTACAGTTCATTACAAGTACCTGTCACTTGTTTCTTTTGAGTATAAAATTCTCCATTGTTGTTCCTACAAGAGTTACTTCGCTTGAAGTTCTCTTCTCAACCAAAATGTCCAAAAGATTTATCAAGTTCTACAGTTTTCAGTTTCTGTTAAGTTCACACCAAAGAAAGAGAAGGAGGGAGCAGTCCTGTCATATTGTACTGGCACTTGTTTTTGATTGGATATTTTTTTTTTTTTTGATTGTGCTGCTGGAGAGATATAGTAAAGAAAGTATTGCAAAATACTCACCTCCTGTTAAGACTTAGGTACACTATGTTAACAGAATATACAATTCCTATGAAAACAGTGTACTTCATTTTCCCCAAATGCGTTTTGGCTTTATTTTTGCTAAATGACATGGTGTAATATATGCTATGTGTTGTAAATCTGAGGTTGAATTTTAAGACCTGCTAAGTAAAGTTCTGTCCTGATATGTTAAGCCATAGAATTCAAAGATGGTGTACTTTTTCCCATAACTGTATTATAAAAGACATGCTAGGTTTGATGACAGTTGTCCTTTAATACAGAGTTCTGATCTCCACCAAGACTCCTGCAGCCTAGATTTGGGCAAGCAAGGCAGGGTTTTAAGGAAACGCAATGAATAATATTTTTTTTTTTTTTTAAATCTGGCTGAGCAGTCATGTTGGGTCAGACTATTGTTCTCGGACCAACTGTTTCTGAACCTAACTTGCCTGCTGCGTTAGTTTCAGACACCGCAAATATAGCAGTAGGCAAGTTAGGTTAAGCAGTAGTTGACCCAAACATGACTATTCATCCAGATAAAGCAACATTTTAAATTAAAATAATGATTCATCTTCAAAGGGTTACCCTACCTGCCCCCACGCCAAAAAAAAAATAAAAAAAATAAAAATCATAAAAACACTGGTCTTACCCCAATTAAAAACAATAAATGAAACCCTAGAACTTACCTATGTTCTATTGCAGAGTTCAACTTCTCCCGTCATACCAATACTGCTTACACATGACACTAGCCGGCCCTGAAGTTTTATAGCCATACATTGCACACAGACCCCATGCACTATGACCATCTCAAATCACTCACCAAGTGGCACTAGCACTTCAGTTCTTTCATAAAGATACAATACGTATTAAAAACTCAAAGCTTTGTAATTTGAGTTTAGTTTTGGCAAATGTGGCAACACGTGAGCGGTTCAGATACATCATCCTGGAATTTCCAGCATAGAATTGTTCATGCGCTAATATATATAAATAATGTATCTTGCAGTCTTGTAGGAACTTCCATAGATCAGTATTACACACTCAAGTGTAACACACAAAGCCATCAAGTGCTAAAGAGAGAGAGAGATGAAAAACCATGACTGTCTGAAGAGAAAGTACACAGCAAGTATTTTTCTTCACCCCACAAGTGATAGTATCACTTTAAAATTATAAAATTTTACAATTAAGGAGAAAGGTCTTAATCACAAAGAAAATTAGCATAAATAAGTAACCAGAGTCATCTTACAAGGTCATAAAAATGTATTTGGCATTTTTAACAAGTGCATACAAATACAGCTAAAAGCATTTCTGTTTTTCCAAGTGCTCTAAAAAGCATCTCAAATCACAGCCTACACAGAACTTTCACTGGATAAGAACAAATACTTGCAAAACATAAAAAAAAAAATGGAATACCTTCCTGATCAGTAAGTACATATCTTTCAAAAATAGAAACAATATATTGAAAAATTAAAAATTATACAGCCATATTTATGCAGTGTAAGTTTCCCTTCGGGTGTGTGTATATATGTAGAAAGAAATGGACATTATATACATATGGATATATATATACACACACGCACACACACACGCACGCACACATTTTAGTTACAGATCATGGTGACAAAAATAATTTTTCCAAAGTCAAGAGTCTCTCTCTTTTTTCACTTTTACATCCCCAGCAAGAATAGTGGCAATTTCTCCTTGCATGAAAGCCCAAGGTACGTTTGATCCCACCAGAGGGCATTTTTCTCCACTTGGACAATACACCTCTCCTGTTGAACCTTGTTGTTTAATACTTTGCCTTGAACAAGGAAAACAAAACTTATGAGAAGGTACAGAAGGACACTGTACAAAATGTGTGTCCTCAAGACGCTCATGACAAAGAGTGCAACATAGAGGTACACTGTTAGTTATAGAGGAGTCAGGAATGCTTTGAGGGTGTATTTGTTCCATTCCTGAATGGGATGATGGGCCTCCACTTGGAAGTTGACTTTGCACTTCCCTGGGAGCCATTCTTCTTTGGTTCATAGAGGAAGGTGATGGAGGGCTGTTACTGTTTCTCCTTGTTGTAGAGTGAACCTGGTTACCCTCTTTCGATCCATGACTACTACCAGCATTGTCAGCCACCAATATGAGAGCAGCCATTGGAGATTGGCCATTCTGAGCAGCCTCAGGTGGTGTCGTACGGTTGGAATGAGGAGATACAGTAGAAGGCTGAGAAATAAAAGATGAATTTGTCATTGTAGAAATCTTAAGGCCATCTGCTGTTGGCAGCCACGTCTGTCCATCACCATTTATCTTAACAGAGCCTCCTTCTCCTTCAGGCTCAGGAGATGGTTTACGTTTTCTGGCAGCACGAGCACCTGCAGAGAGGAATGGAATGAGTTAATTCGAACAAATATGTTTTTTGGACTAGCATACAAATTTAAGATCGCAAAACCTACATTTCTTGCTTTAACAACCTTCAAATTAACTCATTAAAACTTTTCTTTGGTTTGAGTTATCTTGTTCCTTTTATAGATTTTTTGGTATTGCTATAGTTGAATAAAGGAACACAAACATGTATTCCTGACCCTATAGTTTTAAACCCACCTCTTAGGTGGCTTGTCCCCACACCCTCCTTAGCCACCCTATACAAGTTTTTTTTTTTTTTTTTTAAAAACACCTCCCCTTATTTCCAGCGCTGCGTGGGTCCGCCGGCATTGGCTCCACCACCTTTGTGATACCATCAAAATGGTCGATTTTTAGCCAATCGCATTGGATTGGCTAAAATCGGGGCGGAACAAATGCCACTTCGGCCAATCAGGACCTCCTCATAGAGATGCATTGAATCAATGCATCTCCATGAGGAAAACTGTCTCCATGCAGAGCGTTTTTACTTACCTGAACTTGTCCCTCGCAACTGCCGCAGTAGTCTTCCTGCCACTCCCCTTCAGCTCCTGGCGCTTCAATTGCCAGTAGCAGATATCAGCGCTGTACTCTTGCATTAAGGTCTATGGAGTACCCAGTTAGATCCTCCATAGAAAGATCTTAATTCACTACAGCCCTCACTGGGGACAGCTGGGGGAAATGATAAGACTTGGCAGAGGTAGCTCAGCCTATTGTCAAGTAAAGGAAAAATAAAAGCAGTCTCTACTTTGTCTCAGAATATCTTTTGACTGGGTTGGAATCTCAATAAAATTGACATTTGGCATCTTCTGCATCACATAATTGCTGTGCATGTGCAGTAGACACCCAATGTTTTTCTATGGAGAAATAGTTAACAGGCTGAGATCACTAATTCTGATTTCAGCCAAGGATGGAGAAGCAGTGCAAATTTAAATTGTCAGGATTACACGGTTAGAAATAAATGTTTGTATTTCTGAATTTAGTTTCTATTTAACTGCTAATAAAAGGCACAGGCTGTCCTACTGGTCACCATGCTGGGGACAGAAGGGAAGAAAGTGGAAGAGGCACAAGTGACAGGACCAGTAAACACGATATGACATAAGACAGCAGGAGGGGGTAAAGGTCCCCATAAAAATGGGGGACGGAGTAGCACTATGTTATAAACATGAGAAATGGCGAAGATATTAAAAAGGCAGACAAGGGTGCTGGAGATCTAACACCCATTTAAAATCATAGGATATTTACGTAAGACCCTGCAAAGGAGAATTAAAGTATAAAAACTACAGCCAATGCATTCTATAGGTTTTTAAAACAAAACTATATTCAAGACCATTAAAAAAACAAAAATATAACATTCAGGACTGCTAGTTAATGCACTTAAGGGCGGCACAGTCATGGCCGAATCCAGTTTTGTTTTTTAATCCCCCTCCCGACTCCACTATATCTAACTGACCCCCTAGTCACCCCCAAATGCCCCTAAGTCCCCCCATATTACCTATTTTTTGACACTTTATTTTCTGCCCCGATCTATATTCAGAGCGCCGCCATCTTTGTGTGGGTAGAGGAAATCCCTGTGGTACATGTCATCTTCCAGCACTAGATTAGGGATCGACCGATTATCGGTTTTACCGATATCAGCTGATATTCGTCATTTTCAGCAATATCGGTATCGGCCAATAAAAATACCGATATTGCCGATAATACCTCCCAGGACCGCCGGGCCCATTACAAGCCAGGCGGTCCTTGAGGGCCCGCAGCAAGCTGTGACTTGCCTTCCCAGCAGCTCCCCAGTGTAAATCTCGCGAGTCCCGCGGCCGTCAGAGCATTGCCACTGGTTACCATGGCAATGCTCCGCGCGCCACAGACCGCAATATTTACACTGGGGAGCTGCTGGGGAGGCAAGTCACAGCTTGCTGTGGGCCCTTCACTGCTCAGTACATGCCACTGGACCACCAGGGACTGTCATCCCCCCTCCCTGGCCAGGTAACAAGCAGGGAGGGGGGGACAAAAAATAAATAACATAAAAGTTAAAATATTAAAAAAAATTACATCCCTTTAGAAACACACACACACACACACACACACCGCATTCACTATATACACACACACACACACACACACCGCATTCACTATATACACACACACACACCGCATTCACTATATACACACACCGCATTCACTATATACACACACCGCATTCACTATATACACACAC
>OW240913.1:224160556-224200341 GCA_933207985.1 Pelobates cultripes
ATTTTTATTTTATTTTCAATTCGACGGTTATGATGGTTTTTTTATTTGGCCTTTTTTGGGGCTGAAAAATGAAGATTTGAGAAAAAAGAAGACGTCGAATGGTAAGTTTAATTTTATTTTACAGGTTAGTTATTTTATTCCCCCCTCACTATTTTTTAGGGTGAGGGGGGTAGGTAGGGACTTTTTTTTTGGGTGGGGGGTGGGTGACTAGGGGCTTGGGGACCCCTAGTCACCTTGGTGGGGGGGAATTGACTTAGGGCTCCCACCTGCTGCCCAGGGGTGGGGGCCGGGGGGGGAGGACAGTAGGTCCCCCCCCTCATTATCTTCATGGCCGCCCAGGCCACAGGCTCCTCACTGTTTACCAGACATGCCCCTACTCGCGGTATAGCGAGTAGGGGCATATTATTTACTAATACTAAGTAATTTTTACTTGGTATTAGTAAAGTTGGCTGAAAGACCAATTTAGGTCTTTCAGCCTTTTAGTAGATAGCTCCCTGATACCATGGGAATTAAGGAGTTATCTACTAAGCGGCTGCAAGATGCAGCCACAGCATGAATAGGATCAGAGTTTCATTCATTCGAATGAAATTCTGATCCAAATAAAGTGCCGAATTGCGTTCTAAAAGAAACGAACAGACTGTTCTCATTCAGTTAGAACGCAATTCGGCAGTTTTGTGTAAAATGACAGGAAGCATTGTGGGAACACTGAGGAAAGCTAGGGATCATGGGAAAATTGCTCTGACCCGGAAATGAAGCACACTTTGCTCCTCCGCTGGTCAGAGCTGGTCAAGCGGAGGAATCCTCCATAAGGCAAAGAGTCCCTACTTTGTCTTATGATTTTAAAGAAAACTAAAGAAGACAGGAAGAAAAGAAATAACAGATCCTGAGAGAGGGGGAGAAGAGGAAGAGATTGAGGAAAGCTAAGTTTGGCATGACAGTGCCGCTTTAAGAGACTTCCAGACTGGAATTATTGGGACATGCTATTTTATCACAATTTATTTTGTGCAGTTTTATTTGAGTGTGTTCTGTTATTTTATGAATTTACATGTATTAATAAATACTGCACTATATTTGTATATTACCTGTGTTCTCATTACATGCTCCTTGCGAGAATTTGTTCTATTCAGAGGTATTTATGAATTGTCATACTTCTATGTATTTACATACACTATCTCAAGGCAAGCGTGTCCAACACACAGCCCGCATGCGGCCCATAGCCACTTGTAATGCAGCCTAGATGCCATCCTGGCAGCGAGAGATCCAGAAGCCAGTTACTTACTGTGCAGTTCCTGCATAGCTCCTGTGCGCGCCCTACTGTGAGCCGGCTGCTTGGATAGGACGTCATCCCCGGCATCACACTGGAAACGCAAGGGACCTGTGCAGGATGAGCTGAAAGAACAACTAGCCACCAGGGAGAGGACCCGCTTCAGCCCTCCCAGAGCATGGTAGGGAGACTGGGTATACCTCTTAATTACTAAATATGTGTGTATATCAGTAATTATGTGTGGGTATGTGCTTATGTGTGTATTTCTGTAATTGTGTGTATAGGTCTGTGTATGCTCGTGTGGGTCTGTGATTGTGTGTGACTATGTCTGTGTATATGTTGTGTGCATTAAGTAGATAGCTCCCTTATTTGGGATCCTTAAATATGGCAATCCTACATAAGCAAAAAGAAGGGTGTTCTCTACTAATCAATTGAAATATCCAAATTAACTATATTGTGTGAAATATTTGCAGCCCTTGCAGCTCTTTGTTCTATGCGGCCCAAAGAAGCCAAAAAGGTTGGACACCCATTTCTTAATGTGTCACATTTTACTTTGTGTGGGATTTGTGCCAGTAACACTTTCTGGAATCCAGTTTACTTGGCTGCACTTTATCTCTTGTGAATAATATTTAAACCTCCTTTACGGCATATTCAGTTTAAGTTAGAATTTCATAACTCCTCTTTTAACAGAGTAGGAGCTACAAATCTCATCTCTTGTGTCACATCTGATTGAAAGTGAAAGCATTTTTTTTCTTCATGCAGGCAATGTGAGTCACAGTCAGGGAAGGTGTGGATAGGACTGAATAAACAGAAACCGTGCTTTAACTGCTAAACGGGAGAGAATTGAGCAGTGAGACTACAGGGACATGATCTATACAATAAAACTGCTTCATTATTTTAAAGGTACTTTTGTTTCTTAGAGTATCCCTCTAATATACTTTATCAATATAGTGTTGATTTTATATCAGCTGACGTAGCCCAGGCGTCAAGCAGAATTTTTTTTTTTTTTTTTAATTTGTATAGCCTTGCTGCGGGCAAGCCAACAGAAAAAGTTTGTAAAATCAAAAAGATTGATTTTAAACATTAGATCTCCTTACAGGAATTATGTAAGGAGACTGAAGATCACATGCAGGTGTGGTGTGACTATGGCTGCATAAACGAAGGGCTTTCATGCCTAAATAGCAGTGATTTGAAAAGTTGGACTGCAGGGACATGATCTATACACCAAAATCACTACATGAAGTTGTTTTGGTATTTCCAGTATCCCTTTTAAAAAGTCAAGTTCTATTCAAATCGGGTCACTTTTCATAAACTGCCAGCCAGGCAAAGCTCTCTTATACATTAAATCAGCACTGTCCTGGCCGAATCCCTTTTTTTTTTAGCACTGGGAAATTCCCACGCGTGACCACTTAAACACTTGGGCCTTTCGACGGGAATTTCATCCATTCATCAGAAAGACGAATGAAGGAATAGAAATGTCAGATGAACAAACAAACACTGAATATCGGTGTTCATTTGTTCGTTCAGTTTATTACAAGGAGGGAGCTACAGGCGCTCCTTGTAAAATTAGAAGCAGCAGGGAGCAGTGCTCCCCGCCACTTCCTAAGCCCCCATGATCTCCCTCGCTCTATGGAGGGTCAATAGGACCCCCCTATAATAGCATAAGGGAGGTTGAAATTTACTAAACAGTGAGCAGCCTGTGCCCTAAATGAAAATGTCCCATCTCTCCTAGCCCCCTTCACCCTAAAAATAGTGAAGGGTGGGAATAAAAGAACTAATTGCAGGTTTAAAAAAAAAACAAAAAAAAAAACAAACCACACAACCACCACCCACAATTTGAGGTCTTTCTTTAATCTACATTTTTCAGCCCCAAGAAAGGCCAAATAGAAGCCCTAATAACCGAACTTCTAAAAAAAATAAAATAAACCAGAGCGCCAAAAAAAAAAAACCACTGAGCTCCGCAGGGCGGGGAAAGGCTTCCCACGCCCTGCAATTTGACTCAGAGCACTCTGATTGGTCGGCTTGGAATTCAGAGAGCTAGTAATTTTACACAGTGTGGGAGAGTTCTTTGGAATTTTCCCACACGCCATCCAGAGTGCTGTGACAGGCAAATGTAGAGACTTACCTGTCAGGGCACTCTGGTTGGTTGGCTTAAATCAACCAGAGAGCTCTGAGCCTAATTGCAGGGCGTGGGAAGGCTTTATAAGTCAGTCTGCGCCGTGAACTCGCCAGGTGAAGATGGATTAGTTTTTTAGCGTCTGGTTTAAAAAAAAAAAAAAAAAATAGATTTTAGAAAGAAACACAAAACAAAACTCTAGGTCCCCCTTCAGTTAAATTGCCCCCACTCGCGCGGCACTAATGGGTGCACTAGGGTTTTTGTTTTGGGGTTTTTAAACAGTGAACAACCATAAACATGCCCCTACTCGTAATATAGCGAGTAGGGGCAGAATTTACTAATACGTAATCATTAATAAGTAATCTTTACTTAGGATTAGTAAATTTGGCTAAAAGACCAATTTAGTTTTTTTTAGCCTTTTGGTAGATAACTCCCTAATTCCTATGGTATTAGGGACCTATCTACTAAGCGACTGCAAGGTGCAACCGCGGCACGAATAGGATCGGAGTTTCATTTATTTGAATAAAATTCCGACCCAAACAAAGTCCCAAATTGCGTTCTAACACGAATGGAGAAACTGTTCTCATTCTGTTAAGACTCAATTTGGCACTTTCCCTGGTGCTCTGTCTTAATGACAGAACGTTCAGGAAAAGTGAAAGAAAGCATTGTGGGAACACAGAGGAAAGGTAAGAATTGTGAGAACATTTCTCTGACCACCGGAAATGAAGCACACTTTGCTCCTCCGCTGATCAAGCGTAGGAAACCTCCATAAGACAAATAAGTCTTATGTTTTAAAGGGACACTATAGTCACACAGCCCACTTCAGCTCAATGAAGTGGTCTGGGTGCCAGGTCCCTCCGGTTTTAACCCTTCACATGTAAACATAGTTTCAGAGAAACTGCTATGTTTACATAGCAGGGTTAATCCAACCTCTAGTGGCTGTCTTCCTGACAGCCGCTAGAGGCACTTCTGCGACGCTGGATGCGAAATTCGAAATGCGAAATTCGCATCCAGCGTGTAGAACGTCCATAGGAAAGCATTGAGAAATGCTTTCCAATGGACTGTTAGAATGCACGCGCAGCTCTTGCACGTTCTGCTCCACTCGGGAGCTGACATCAGCGGGGGAGGAGAGGTCACCAGCACTGCGGGAGCCCGGCGCTGGATTAAGGTAAGCTGCTGAAGGGGTGCCACGGGAGGGAGGAGGGAGGGTGTGAGGGCCTGAGGGTGAGTGTACCCCAAGGATGACATTGTCAGGAACACAGATCCAGACAGAGGGAGAGAAGAGGAATCAATTAAAGAAAGGTAAGTTCGGCATGACAGTGCCACTTTAAGAGACCACATTTAAAAACACACACACACAAAGAACTTCAGAACTTTTAAGAATAGGTTTAGAACAATTCCCCAAAAGTCTGGTGGATTTCTCAGTTCACTCCACTTGTAGGCGGGGTGATGGGGATTAACGGTTGCAGTATTCCTTTCAGGCCCAACAAAAATCACGCATAAATAAAATAATAAATGTTAACCCGTTGAGTAGCAGTACAGACCCAAGATCACTCCTTGAAGAGATAGTAATGGTATGTATAGTGTAACTGTAGCTAAGTTTGGCTCTCTGTGTAGGCCACTCAACAGTCCAAATTTAATTTCGTTCTCCGTCAAAGGACACCAGGGAACTGATGAAGTTGCATGTGCACATGCATTACATGGGCACTATTACGCAACACTCCATCCGAGGTGGGGGCTGGCTGCTTCAGTTCTTCAGAGCAGGCCCGCTCCTTTCCTTGAATGGGCCAGTTCATTATAGGTTACCTCTGAAGCGACTTGCATCACTGGTGACACCCACTCTAAGGCCCCTCTCCCAATCTGTATTCACCCACTGTTGGGAGGTATACTAGTGAAACTAACTTATATTTGCGGCAGTTACTACAAGTTGATTTTTTTTTTAAATTGCCTTAAGTCTATGTATAGGTAGTTTATATTACTGGCCAGCATTATACAGGACATGCATCACTGAGACAATGGTCTCCTTCAAAAGATTTTGCTTTGAATGAAATAGCAATCTCACTCTGCAAGTAAAAAACAGGCAGCAGGATTGTTTAAGATTTACCCGCTGCTTCTTTCTTATACTTTCCACACCCACAGGGACAATGATCTAACCGGTGTACTATCCCTAGGAACTCTAGAAAAGAGCACTGGTCATTCCTGACAGATTTTCCGAAGTGCAGTTGGAAGATCTCTTCACCTATCTCATGCCAATATACAATTATGTCCCTTTTCTAACAGTAGACTGGTCTGTCTGAAATAGAGATTGATCGGTAAGAGGGAGCAGAGAGGAATGTACAATGTAATTTGATCTAGTTTATAAACTTTTATTATGTACTTTTCAAAGATTTTCTTGCGACCAATAGATATATAAACACACATACACAGCCACCCTCCCCCATCCCTCCGCCTACTCAGTAAATAAAAAGGATTAAAAACCCTTTACTTACTTGCCTTATTCCAGCCACTGAGGGCATAGACAGAGGGATATACAGCCACTGAGGGCAGACTTAGAGCTGCAGCACTAGGTGCAAAAGGGACAGCACTCAGACCACTTCAATGAAGGGGGTGAGGTGACTAGTGGCAACAGGCCATAAAATTCAGAGTTTTGAAATATTTCAATCAAGTTTGTGTATCTATGGTTAAAGACAGGCATTTCTGCAAAGTGTTAAAACAAAGAAATGCTAGTGAGAAGTTATTCTAAAAATGAAATCTTAATTTTGTTGTACATATTAAATAGGGGCATGTATTACTTTAAGACAACTGTAACATTCAAAGGCTTTGGATGAAACAGTTGCCTCACTGAAAAAATAAATAAATAAGCAGCAGGTACATATTTTCTAATGCTTTCCACCTTCACCGTGCAACATCCTGACAAAGGGAGAAGAGATGGAGTCTGGTCAGTATGATCATGCAGAGCAGACAACAGTGTCTGGTTTCTCTCTCCTACTGCCTTGTTTTTTTCATTTGCAGGATGGTTTGAAACAGAGATGGCTGTGTAAGGGATAGAGATGAAGAAACTCTCCTAGCTGAGAGGTGTGTCCAATAATTGGGATTTCCCCTGAAAAGCATAAACTGACCAGACTACAAATACTTATATTGACTGTTATAAAAAGGAACATTCTAGGCACTGTCACTGCTTCATTGAAGTATTCATAGTGGTCTGGAATGCCCTTTCACAGTCATTCCATTCAGTATTAAAAAGGTTTTTGTATAGTTCAATGTTAAATGAGTCCCCAGCAGACTGCCCCTTCTTTGCTGCTAGGGTTACTGACACTGTGGACAGCATTGATTGACCAAGTGTCAGCTGACCACACTAACCCTATCACAGTTGCTGATATGAATTGGTATTGCAAAGCAAGGGTGCAATCTGTGTTTTAACCCAGGCTGTGGGTAGCTAGGGACCATTGTTAAATCACTTGAAAATGTTTTACCACGGAGTCAGGGGACTCCATAAGTTAGACATTGCAAAAGAGCCCTTTAACTTGATATTGCTGATCTAGTTTCTTAAACAGGAGGCATTGTGAATTAAAGCAACACTGACAATTTGCATTTTTTTTTTTTTTTTTTTTTTTTAAGCGGCAGTGTCATGGCCGAATTCCGTTTTGTTTTTTAAACCCCCCTCCCGTCTCCACTATCTCTAATTGACCCCCTAGTCACTCCCAAATGCCCCTAAGCCCCCCACATTACCTATTTTTTCATCTTTATTTTCTGCCCAATCTACATTCAGGGCGCCGCCATCTTTGTGTGGGTAGAGGAAGTCCCTGTGGGACACGTCATCTGCCCACACTAGATAGACTGAGATTCCCGCACATGCACGGTGAAACACCTGGACACGCGAACTGGAATTTCATCTATTCATTCATCAGAAAGACGAATGAATGAATAGAAATGTTAGACGAACAAAAACACTGTGCATCAGTGTTTTTTTGTTCGTTCAGTTTATTACAAGGAGGGAGCTACCGCCACGCAGCTCCCTCCTTGTAATATGTAAAGATAGAAGCGGCATGGAGCAGTGCTCCCCACCACTTCATAAGCCCCCCAGGCCCCCCTCACTCTATGGCGAGTAGGGGCATGTCCACTAAACAGTGAGCAGCCACTGTTTATAAAAAAAAAATCCTAAAAAAACAATAAGGGGGCCTACTCTCCTCCCCCCCCCCGAGCACTGGGTGGGGGCCCTAAATATCAATAAGGGGGGGGGAGGAGGGGTCCTACTGTCCTCCCCCCTGAGCGGTGGGTGGGGGCCCTAAAAACAATAAGGGGGGACCTACTGTCCTCCCCCCAACCCCCACCCCTGAGCAGTGGGTGGAGGCCCTAAAAAAACAATAAGGGGGAAACTTACTGTCCTCCCCCCGGCCCCCACCCCTGAGCAGTGGGTGGGGGGGCCCTAAAAAAAACAATAAGGGGGGAACTACTGTCCTCCCCCCGGCCCCCACCCCTGAGTGGTGGCCCTAAAAAAAAAATAAAAAAAAAAAAAAAAAATTAATAATAAGGGGTGGGTGCCCTAAATAAAAAAAATCCACCCCCCCCCAAATCAAGGTGACTAGGGGTCCCGCTGTGTAAAAATGACACAGCACTGTGATTGGATGGATTTTCAAATTCCAAAGAACTTTCCCACGCTGTATAAAATGACAGAGCACTCTGATTGGGTGGCTTGAAATCCATGGGAATTAGGGAGTTATCTACTAAGCGACTGCAAGATGCAGCCACAGCACGAATAGGATCGGAGTTTCATTCATTCGAATGAAATTGCGATCCGAACAAAGTCCCAAATTGCATCCTAAAACTAATGGAGAAACTGTTCTCATTCTGTTAGGATGCAATTCGGTAGTTTTGTCGGGAGTTCTGTCTAAGTGACAGGACGTTCGGCAATACTGACATGAAGCACCGTGGGAAAATTGCTCTGACCAGCGGAAATGAAGCACACTTTGCTCCTCCGCTGGTCAAACGGAGGAAACCTCCATAAGGCAAAGAGTCCCTACTTTGTCTTATGATTTTAAAGAAAACTAAAGAAGACAGGAAGAAAAGAAATAACAGATCCTGAGAGAGGGGGAGAAGAGGAAGAGATTGAGGAAAGCTAAGTTTGGCATGACAGTGCCGCTTTAAAGGACCACTCTAGGCACCCAGACCACTTCAGCTTAATGAAGTGGTCTGGGTGCCAGGTCCTTCTAGGGTTAACCCAATTTTTAATAAACATAGCAGTTTCAGAGAAACTGCTATGTTTATGAATGGGTTAAGCTTTCCCCCTAATCCTCTAGTAGCTGTCTCATTGACAGCCGCTAGAGGCACTTGCGTGCTTCTCACTGTGATTTTCACAGTGAGAGCACGCCTTCGTCCATAGGAAAGCATTGAAAATGATTTCCTATGCGACCGGCTGAATGCGCGCGCAACGCTTGCCGCGCGTGCGCATTCAGCCCAGGAGGAGGATCGGAGGAGGAAAAGAGCTCCCCGCCCAGCGCTGGAAAAAGGTAAGTTTAAACACCTTAAAGCAAAAGTTAAATTTCAGCTTCCAGGGTAAATTAATCCATCAGTTAAACAACTTTTTTTCTTTTCAATCACATCTTACAGCAGTGTGTTAACTTTAGATTATTTCTCTCTTTTTTTTTTATTATCTTGGGATAAGTTATTTGAAATTTAAACATGGGGCTGCCAGACTATTAACATAGATGAGAAATTCTAAATTAGACACTGCAACAAAAGTTAAAAAAACAAATAAAAACACACTTTCAGGAAGTGTGTATAAAAGGCTGTGTAAGACTCAGCCAGGGGATGTGTGGCTAGGGCTACATAGACAAAGTAATTTAACTCAAACGGAAAATAGTTGAGCAGTGACACTGCAGAGGCATAATGTATACACCAAAACCACTTCATTAAAGGACCACTATAGTGCCAGGAAAACATACTTGTTTTCCTGGCACTATAGTGCCCTGAGGGTGCCCCCACCCTCAGGGACTCCCTCCCGCCCGGCTCTGGAAAGGGGAAAAGGGGTTAAACTTACCTTTTTCCAGCGCTGGGCGGAGAGCTCTCCTCCGATCCTCCTTCTCTCCTCCCCGTCGGCTGAATGCGCACGCGCGGCAAGAGCTGCGCACGCGCATTCAGCCAGTCACATAGGAAAGCATTCATAATGCTTTCCTATGGACGCCGGCGTGCTCTTACTGTGAAAATCACAGTGAGAAGCACGCAAGCGCCTCTAATGGCTGTCAATGAGACAGCCACTAGAGGATTAGGGGGAAGGCTTAACCCATTCATAAACATAGCAGTTTCTCTGAAACTGCTATGTTTATGAAAAAATGGGTTAACCCTAGCTGGACCTGGCACCCAGATCACTTCATTAAGCTGAAGTGGTCTGGGTGCCTAGAGTAGTCCTTTAAGCTCAAGTTGTTTAGGCTGTTGATTGGTAAACAAACATGAAATTTGTGCAAGGGAGCCATATGCAGATGAGGATCAAGATTACCAATTTTATGAGAACATATAACATGTTCTGGTCATTCAATATGAAAAACATTTTATTCTTTTCTTCACTATTTTTCTGGTATTAGTGTTTCTATAGCCCTTACTAAGCAAAACCCCAATTAATTTTTTTCCCTTAAATTGCCTTTGAGGCACTTTTGTATTGGTCGTACCCCCTCATTTCATCCTAAAAAAAAAAAAAATACAAAAAAATAAATACTTGTGAATGCAAGGCCTTAAAGAGTTTGGCTGTGACTTTGGAAAACTAATGCTTGGTAGGGAACAGCTCTGCATGATAGCTGTTCGGTGACCTCAAAAAAAATAAAATAAAATAAATAAATAAATAAAAAAGTTCATACTCACAGTAAACTGGGCTCAAGTACAAACTAAATTAGTCAATTTAGAAAAGGTGATCATAATCAGCAGACATGCTTGTGATCCATTAAGAACAAAATAATGATTGTGTTAAACATGGTTGAAAACCCCCCACCAGACTGGTAATAGAACATCTAGATCTGCAACTGCACATGACTGGTAAGACCAATATATCCAACTTGCGTGAGCCTACCTATGATTTAGGCTGATGAGTGAATTTTCTCTAGGTTAAGTTGGTGGTGGAAAGCTTCCCTATCAGACTTAGCCAAAGAAGAAAGGTGGGCTAAATACTGTTAATTCCCATCTTTATAGGGGTTGTAAATGTGGACTTAAAGGGACACTATAGTCACCTGAACAACTTCAGCTTAACCCCTTAAGGACACATGACATGTGTGGCATGTCATGATTCCCTTTTATTCCAGAAGTATGGTCCTTAAGGGGTTAATGAGGTTGTTCAGATGAGAACTATAGCTCCCTGCAGCCTTTCTGAGAAAATACAGTGTTTACATTGAAAGCTAGGAACACCTCCTGTTGCAGTCAGTCCGAGTAAAGCAGAGGAACTTCTGAGTTGGAGGCATAACATGCCTCCATCCACTCAGATCTGCTGTGCACGAGCATCCTGTGATTCAGTATCTCCTCCCACTGCATGCAGACACTGAACTTTCCTCAGAGATTCATTGATTCAATTCATCTCTATGAGGAGATGCTGATTGGCCAGGGCTGTGTTTGAATCATGCAGGCTCTGCCCCTGATCTACCTCCTTGTCAGTCTCAGCCATTCCACTGGGGAAGCACTGTGATTGGATCAGGCTATCACATGTTAGCAGACTGCTTGTTTTTCCTGAGTCTAACAGCATGCAGATTTAGAGCTTCTGGCTTGAATACAGTAAGATTTTTATTATATTTATGGAGGCATAAGGGGCCCAGGGGGCTAGATGGTCATGAATACATGTAGTTGCACTGGTGACTATAGTGTCCCTTTAAGATGTGAGACATGTACAATTTAGCAAGAAAGGCCAACAGTACGCATAGCCCAAAGGGCGAACAAGCTTTGGAAATTGCATCACAACAGTTTCTTTCTGTGATGCTCAGTTTTCCTTAAAACGTATATAAAAGATTTATCACAGTTCGGTTTGTCAGGACACACCACATTAGACAATTATACACGGTTTATGTATAAAAAGTGTTTGTGACCTTTTTCCTGGAACTATTCCTATGCTTGCCTTTTTATTTCTTTATACGTGCCAACATATTCTTTACTACACCTAATGTGTCATTTTACTTTCTGGTTTTATTTTGTATTTTAGAGGGGCGGTCACAAGTTACAAAAAGTCAGTTACTTTTTGTCACTTACAAAAAAGTATATTAAATTTAATTTCTCTCTTTTTTTTTTTTTAGAGTGCTAAAATTCTAGGGAGATTACAGACAGATTACGTTGGTGCACAACAGTAAAACAAAAAATAAAATGGAATGAGACCAATGTATAAATTGTGAAATAGTGGAACAGCGTTACACATTACTCCAGTTTTGCCAATGCCAAAATTTTCTAAACATTAAATCAATACATAAGCCATTGCTGCAGTTCCATAATCTCCATATACTATGTCAAGTTGCAGAAAAAAGGGAGAGCTTATCACAATTCAGATGTTGTCAACAATGGAATGGCACTCAGAAAAGGGCATTATGGATTTCTATGTTTAAGTTTACTTTTCAGTCCTCACCAACATACTTGTCAAACACAGAGGAGGAAAATGTAAGCATATAATTCATGGAAAGTAACTGTTCCCTTTAAAGGACCACTCTAGGCACCCAGACCACTTCAGCTTAATGAAGTGGTCTGGGTGCCTGGTCCAGCTAGGGTTAACCCATTTTTTATAAACATAGCAGTTTCAGAGAAACTGCTATGTTTATTAATGGGTTAAGCCTTCCCCTAATCCTCTAGTGGCTGTCTCATTGACAGCCACTAGAGGCGCTTGCGTGCTTCTCACTGTGATTTTCACAGTGAGAGCACGCAAGCATCCATAGGAAAGCATTGTAAATGCTTTCCTATGCGACGGGCTGAATGCACGCGCAGCTCTTGCCGCGCGTGTGCATTCAGCCCAGGAGGAGGAGAGCTCTCCACCCAGCGCTGGAAAAAGGTAAGTTGTTAACCCTTTCCCCCTTCCAGAGCCGGGCGGGAGGGGGTCCCTGGGGGTGGGGGCACCCTCACGGCACTATAGTGCCAGGAAAACGAGTATGTTTTCCTGGCACTATAGTGGTCCTTTAAGCAATCCACCCATAGATGTGGAAAAAAAAATAAAAAAAAAATCAAAAAATAAAAATCTGTTTTTAGTGCACATTGTGCATAGATGAATCCCTGAGCAACCAGGCAGTAAACACCAAACTTCAGTGTATACATGTACACTACGGTTACATCTTATAGTGTAGCTGAGCAACATACACGAATGTAAGGCAGAAGGTACTGCCTTTCTTAGAGTCTCATGAGAATAACACAAGGAATTTGTAGAATGTATAAATATCAAATACATGTCACTTGGGTGTCTATGCTCTGGAGCAGTGACAGTGCTTTACCCAGTTCCTTCTAGTGCCACCAAGGCACAGCTGTTTACAGCCAAATGCTGTTGTCCGAGTTCGGAAGGACTTGAGAACACATTTTGATTCATAACAGGGGCCAAAGCATCTCTATGAGGAATGTTCAGTGTCTCCATGCAGAGGGTGGAGACACTGAATATCTGTTTTGCACACTATGCAGTACTGCCCCAGGAAGCACCTCTAGTAGCCATCTGAGTGGCCACTGGAGGCGTCCCTAGGCTGTAGTGTAAGCACTGCCTTTTCTCTGAAAAGATTGTGCTTACATTGAAATGCCTTCAGAGACTGGCAATATTTACCAGAATAAGTACATTAAGCGGTAGTTGTTCTGGTGACTACAGTGTCCCTTCAAAAAAGGTCACTTGAGAAGGAAGCAGTACAAATCTCAAGTGCAATTTCTCAATTGACATTCAGAAAGAAAGCTGACAAATCATTAACTTCTGGAGAATAGGCCTGTAGCGGAGCTCCCTTTACCCCAGCTGGTTCAAGGACCACTTCCTAGCTGGAACAGAGGACAAACCGCAGCACTTCTGCCCACAGTCACTGTGGCATTATCTCTAGACACCCCCAGGCACTGGACGACACTCAGTCCTGGGAGCTCTAATCCTTACAAGGACTTTCCCCGTTGAATCCCCTGCAAGCTAAAACAGCAGACACAGGAGTAAATCTACTTTCCCTCCAATAACAGGACGACAGTTTTGGAGTGTAAGCTGGAATAGAATTTTAATGGAGGCACACTCCCCAGCAAGGAGTACACCCACATAACCTTGCTGGGGACAGGGACACAAACTTACAAACCAATATTAACACATTTACAATGTAAGGCACTCCCACACATAACAATCCCTCCCTCCTGGTTGGAAGATAATTGGATCAGTAACTGTACCAATTCTAATCCAATTATTTCAAAGCACAGAAAAAACATTTCTAAAAAGGCCCAAAAGTACCCCAAAAACACATGATATGCCTGATCTGGGTGACCAACATATACAAAAATCACCCAGATCTGTTCAGGAATTTCCTGGAAGTCATAATTTGACCGACCGTGCACATGGTCCTATGCCCAAAACAGTTCCATGAAATCAGTGCTAAAGGTCGGTCAAGTTTGGTAGTCTCTTACAGGTTTCCCTGCAGGGCCCATAGTCTGAGCAGGAGGCTGGCAAGCAGGCTCCTCCAGGAGCTTGTGACAAACTCACTTGGAGAGGGGAGTTTGTCACAAGGCCATTTTTTTTTTTTTTTTTTTAAACAAGCTCAGGGGGCATTCTGAGCTTTCTAAGCTCCATTCTACTGCCTGTGCAGTATTCTGATTCACAGCACCAGAATGTGATAAAACAGTCTTGATTGTGATTAGACATTTAAGGAGAGCTGGAACAGTTAATATCAACTTGCACACAGCCCGTTGCCACTAGAGTACTTCCAGTTCTACAACTGACACTTGTGACATTTGACATCCTCACATATTGCATGAGGATACCAAATGTCCTACAATGCTTATCACTGGATTGGAAGACGACTGCAAAAAGAATACAGAAAAGGCAGCAGCAATGTACAAGTTTCGGTGCTGAAGAAAAAACAAACACAAATTAAAAAAAAAAAAAAATAATAATCATTTAGAGAGGTCCTGAGGAGTGAGTAGAATATTGTAGCGTTATGATTACATCGTTGATAGTTAATTGATCATTGACTTTAGAGAAAAACTAAGGCTTGATTACTGCCAGCACTATTAGAACCTTGACAATCAATATGAAGAATTGTCAAGGTCTCAAATTTGGAGAGATCAAAATTAATTCCAGGATTATTTAAAAAGGAAAATTTTAAAATTTCAAAGACTCTGGGACTCCAGTGAACAACATAATATCCAATTAGAGAAACTTGAAACAGTGGTGACTCTTCCCAGGAGTACAAAGCCTACCTCAAACATGGTCCAATTAAATTCTCTTCATAGAGGAGCATTGTAGATCGAACCAATGCACACTCATCCAAGCTTCCTGATAGAAAAGCATTGACTTTCAAGGTCACATGTTAACTTGTCTGTGCAGTGGAGGTCTCCAGTGGCTGACATCCACTGGAGGTATGTTTAGCACTTTAAAATAAACATGGCTATTATGCAGAAAAATGTTTTTATTTGAATGACTAAATTGATAGGACAACTGCACCAAGGCCACATCACAGAGAGGAAATGGCCTGATTGACTTGAGAGTATTCACCTGAACATGGCAAAGTCCGCCACAGTTACCCAACAGGGCAATGATTAAACGGACACTATAGTCACCAAAACTGCTTTCGCTTAATAAGGCAGTTTTGGTGTATAAAGCATGCACCTGAAGTGTCACTGCTAAATCCACTGCCTTTTAGGAGTTAAATCACTAGTTTGTTTATGCAGGCCTAGCCACACCTCCCCTGGCCGTGACTGATGCAGAATGCATGAAAACAAAATGGTTTCATTTTCAATC
This sequence comes from Pelobates cultripes, assembly GCA_933207985.1. NCBI lineage: Eukaryota > Metazoa > Chordata > Amphibia > Anura > Pelobatidae > Pelobates > Pelobates cultripes. The sequence goes on from OW240913.1 coordinate 224,175,842, forward strand.
AGATGTAACCATTTAATAGTTTTTATTCCCTGCTCTAAAATTAACCTTTAACCACATACAGGAAGCTCCTGAAGGGTCAAGCAACTTAAACCAGGAGAGAAGAAATTCTAACATTAAACATAATTTGCAATAAAGAAAGTGTAAACATTACGTGGCTCTTTACAGGAAGTATTTAGGAAGGCTGTGTAAGTCACATGCAGGGAAGTGTGCCTATGGCTGCATAAACAGAGTAATTTAATTCCTAAATGGCTTAGAATTTAGCAGTGAGACTGCAGGGGCATGATCTAAACACCCCAAAAATTTTTTTGATGACTATAGTATCCTTTAAACCATGTACACCTGAGAATGAATGAATTCTCATGTGTCCTTAAGGGGTTAAAGAACCACTATAGGCACCCAGACCACTTCAGCTCAATGAAGTTGTCTGGATGCCAGGTCCCCCTAGTTTTAACCCTGCAGCTGAAAATATACTATATTTAACACTGGAGGGTTAATCCAGCCTCTAGTGGCAGTCAGGAAGGTGCTTCCACGATTTACACGGAGTAATTCGCACTTGACGCTGGACGTCCACACGGACCTTCAGCGATGGAGATGTCACCAGCGCCGAGGGAGCCCGGCGCTGGATTAAAGTAGGCAAATAAATGGTTAATTTATTCGCTGTGGTGACTTGGGCTCTATAGCGTTAGGAATACATATTTGTATTCCTAACGCTATATAGTGTTCATTTAACTGCATTTTATGTTTACTCAGATTCTCTTTGTCTTGCCTGAAATCAGAATACACAAAACTAGAGGAAATACATTTTCATAGCACTGTAGTTTAAACCAGCAATTAAAAATTTCAGTTACTGAGCAGATATTAAAATTACCCACCACAATAAGCCTGGAGGGTGAATGGTAAACTCACCAGAGATTAATTTGTAAAATTTGTTTAGACCAACCCTGTTCATTGTGAGAGTAGCTAGTTCGCTGCATGCCCACACATAAAAATATGTAAATAACTAGACATGTGACATGGTGTCTATGTAACGCTAGGTTAAGCGCCACGAAAATAATGTGCAAGAAGGTCCCCTCGTCTCCCTGCATATAAAGTGTTTATTAAAAGGTATAAAAATAAATAATCATGGTAAATATGCCAGCTTGACATCCGAAACATTATACAAGTCCTCACCTACTGCTTACCATTAAGGAACCAGAGTTACTGTGTGCGCACGCATGTCTGACAACACAATCTACAAAGTTGTGAATGAAGCAGTCTGTAAGCAGGCACAAGCATCAAGACATCTGCTACCAGGAGTATTTAAGGGGGATAACAGCAAATACCAGAACAGAAGTCACAAATTTCAGCTATGCTTGACTTTTCAACTAGAAACGTCATATGGAGAGAAAAAAAAAAAAAAACCCACAACCACCACCTTGGCCTGCATTCCCAAGACAAATTCAATTTCAAGCAAATGATGGAGCTTTACCAACAGCCTCCTGCCAGCAGTCATTTCATTCTTAGGGCATCGCGCATGCATAAGATCCACAGAGGACACCATCATTGTGCAGTATTTTGCGTATATACTGTATGGGATTTCACCTTAGGGAGTCTTGGCATCTTAAAAGTATTTAACTTTGCACAAATATTAAGTAAACTGTTTTAAACTTAAATTTTAACTAGCCCCATATGACATATTACTAAGAGCACTGTAACACCAAATCCACTGTAGTTATGGTCCTCTGGTGCCTACTGTCCTTAAATGACCTAATGTGGAAGTTCTGCTTCCCCCTGTGTCAGTTTTGGAACATTTATTGGCAGGGAGTGTCATTTAAGATAGTTCAACTCATTAAAAAAGGTACACACTGTAGTGGTTATGGTTCCAGGAGTGCCCTGGCACACCACAAAGTATTCCATTTTTATTAAAATGGTTTGACTCCTTACCTGGGGTCCATCAGGCACTGGTACCTGCCACTTCTGCAGTAACACTTGCAAGCCAATGAGCTGGCTCAGGAGAGCTAAGGGAAGCTCTTATGCAATAGCTTCTGGCTCACACGGAGGCTACAGGAAGAGGTACCAAGTAAAAATTCAAACCATTAAAAATATATAAAATGTATTTAAACATTACAGGGGAGGGAGGCAGGGCACGATAACCACTATAGTGAGCTGTAGTGGTTATGAGGTTTGGCGTTTTCTTATAGTCCAGCTACATACAAAAGCACCTTTCAGGTGAAAGGATGACAGAATTGCAATTCAGCACTAAAAGAAAATCAGTGAGTTGCACAAGCAAACTACACCGATTATGTATATTTTTAACATAAAACACAAGATTGTTTAACAAACTAATGTGAAATTACACATGCAGCCATTTAATTTGTCCCAAACCAGTTACAACATGCCTTTTGGCCGAATAAATAAAAATTCCTTTAAGGGCACAGTTAACTAGCCATTCAAGTTTTAGTGAAGGATCAAAAGTGACCCATACCAATTTAAAAAAAAAAAAAAAAAAAATTAAAAAAAAAAATTTGTCCCAAACAAGTTACATAATGATAATTCTGCATTAATTTAGCCTTTGCATCAAACTATCTGCACAACCGTGGATTTAAGATTGTAGAAAATATAAAATATATCAGTCGGCCATGAATAGTTGATTTAAGAAGGCCTGACATGGAGTCTAATTCCCAATTGACATTTTACTGTTGCGTCAGTGGATTGCACTCAGCAGATTTACCTCTTTATTTTAGGAAACTCATGATTTGGCACTACACTTTGCTGCCCAGCTCGTACCCAATCCCTCTATCCATTTCATTAAAAGTTGCAATAGACATGCTTACTAGGTGGCTCCATGTAATGTGCCCATACAGCTCACCCCTCACACCCATCGGTGCACTCAGAGGTTATTATAAACATTATAAACCTGGGCGCCGCACGTGCATGGGATAAAAAGGCCATCATACCGGATTTAGATGCAGGGTTACCGGAGTCATAGCCCAGCACCCTCCCAGCTGCCGCGTCCTTCTTGAATTTGGCATCAAACGGTGAGAGGCTGTGCTGCATGGCCATCAGGGTGTCCCTGACCGTCTTGGGCTTGTTGATCCACTCGTCAGCCCTGGCCTTGTGGCTCTCCCCCAGCTCGGAGTAGCTGTCCGCCCGCTGCTTCTCCTTGCCATCGTGCTCGCTGCTGGACACGGAGCCGGGCCGCTTGCCGCCCATATCGGTGGAGGTGGTGGCTGCCACCAGCGAGGCCGCGGGGATTCCCATCGCGGCAGCCCGGCCGCTGACCGAGCCCATGGGCGAGCCATTCATGAGGGCCCCGAGGGCGGGCAGCACGGCACTAGTCCTGCGCAGGTTGGGGCTCTGCCGGTTCAGCTCCAGCGGGTCATCGGACTTGGGGAAGCCGTTCGGGAGGAGGATGCCGTTAACCTGCCTCCCCCCCACACTGTAATCCGAGGTGAGGCGGGGCGGCGGCCTCTCCAGCGGGTAGCGATCCAAAGTTTGTGGCGGCTGCGCGCTCCTGGGAATGCTCTCCGCTCCCACCACCGAGTGCCCGATCTGCGCCATCTCCTTGGACAGCGGCGGCTTGGCCGTGCTGGAGGGCGGGGGCCCCGGAGAGCGGCCCTCCTGGAAGCCATGCGCTCGCTTCAGGTGTCGGGCGGTCTCGATGACGAACTCGATGCGGTCGGCGCCCTCGTAGTTGACGCAGCCCCGGCACACGGGCTCGGTGAAGTCCCAAATCATGGCCCAAGGCATGCGGGGCAGGTCACACAGGTAGCACGACTGCCTCCGAGACATGGCCACCGCGGTGGACGACATGACAGCCACACAGACAGCAATCCAATGTCACAGGGCGGCCGGGGTCCGCGTCACACGGCAGGGAGGGAGGGAGGCAGGCAGAGCGAGGCCGCGGTTCAGGGCGCTGCGGGCTGGAGGGAGCGCGGTGTCGGCAGAGGATTGCGGCAGACATGCACGGAACGCCCTACTTGGAATTGACGGGAGGTGAATTTCTTTAAGTGCATCGCCTCTCGCTTCCCTGAACTGCACAACTCCCGGGAGGGAGGAGAGCGAGGGACGGCTGGGGGGAGGGGAGCGGCCTCGCTGATTGGCTGCGCTCTCAGTCACCAGAGCAACCCCCTACCAAAAAGCTCAAAACAACTTGAGACTTAACTCCTTCCTCCCCGAGCGGGCACGCAGGGCTTACACGTTTAACTCCTTCTGAGCGGGGATAAGGCAAAACAGGAGCTCAAAGAGAAAAGCTCCGACAGCACTACTAAGGCCAGTACCGCCACCGCCGCCTTCGTTAATGTTGACGGGGAGGGAGGGAGGGAGGGAAGAAAGGGTCCGTGACGTCACTAGCTGTTGTAATCCCAAATTCTCTCTATTTACTTTGCGTTGTCGACACTTTGCGCGCGTGCGCACTAACGGTCATTGCGTGCCCGCCCACGCCACCTCCCTTTCTTTTGAAATGCTGCCAAACAACAAACACAGAGCTGGAGCAGGCCGAGAGCGAGGCTGGCTGGGTTACTAAGTGCTGTGTCAAATTATTCATGGAGAGGGCGACGTGTGACGTCACACACGCTGGAGAGAAACAGCGGCCTTATACAAAATTAATAAACCTACACTAGTTTGTTGTTTTTTCCCTTAATGGGAATGTGATTTTTTGAAATACACCTGTCATAATTAATATGAATTACTGTTACTTTTAAGGTGTGTCTCCATGTTAACATTCTTCATGTACACAACTTCAAACTCTTATTAAAAAAAACTCCAAAACAAAATGTATAACTAGCACTTGTTTCTGTGAAAAATGTAAATATTGAATAAATAATATAGCTTGGTTGCTACATCCAAGTGCTGCTTCAAAGTGTGTGATTGGTGATAAACAGGAGACAATCTGAGGACAACATTTTTTAAAAATTAAGGTTTGATTTAAATTATTCACCTCATTAAAATGGCAGACTTAGTTCAGTGTAATAGTAGTACATGTCTGTTACTCCACCCATTGTACAGCACTACGGAATCTGATGGCGCTATATAAATAATAATAGTTATGCATTTGTTTCACATTCCACTTTTTTGAGATTTGGATACTATCTAATCTGTAGACAGTTGTTTATATTGTGACAGGAGATTCTATTTTTGAAGTCTGAGATTTGTAAATTATCTTGTTAACAAACTCAGACGTACTAGGAATGGCAGATGGATTACTGTAGGATCTGGTAGACTTAGAGTTGTGGATAAAATTATTATTGCCATTTATATAGCGCCAACAGATTCTGTAGCGCTTCACAATATTATGTGAGGGGATTTAACTATAAATAGGACAATTACAAATAAACTTACAGGAACAATAGGTTGAAGAGGACCCTGCTCAATCGAGCTTACATTCTATAGGAGGTGGGGTGTAAAACACATTAGGACAGGAATTTGCAATCAAATAAGGTGGGCTGCCCTTTAGGAGAGGGCAAGAGACAGGTATGTGAGGTAGGGGTTAGTCTTGGAGGCCATAAGCTTTCATAAAGAGATGGGTTTTAAGGCACTTCTTAAAAGATGCAAGACTAGGGGAGAGTCTGATGGCGGGAGGCAGGCTATTCCATAGGAAGGGAACCGCCCGCGAGAAGTCCTGCAATCGCGAGTTGGCCGTACGGGTGCGGACAACGGACAGGAGGTGGTCACGGGCAGAGCGGAGAGACCGAGAAGGGACATACCTATGGATCTGTGAGGAGATATAAGAGGGGCTAGAGTTGTTCATTGCTTTATAGGTGTGAGTTAGTGCCTTGAATTGACTCCTATAGCACACAGGAAGCCAATGTAAGGACTGGCAGAGGGGTGAGGTATGAGAGAACCGACTAGAGAGGAAAATCAGTCTAGCAGCAGCGTTCATTACAGACTGTAGGGGTGCAGTACGGCTTTTGGGAAGACCAAGCAGGAGAGGGTTACAATAATCCATGCGGGAAATTACTAGAGCATGGACAAGCTCCTTGGTAGTATCTGGTGCAAGAAAGGGGAGGATGCGGGCTATGTTTTTAAGATGGAATCTACAGGATTTGGCAACATGCTGGATGTGAGGCTCAAAGGTGAGACCAGAGTCAAGTATGACGCCAAGACAGCGCGCTTGCAAGGATGGGCTGATGTTGGTACCACAAACTTGAAGGGAGAGCGAAAGAGGAGGATCAGTATTAGGAGGAGGAAAGACAAGGAGCTCAGTTTTTGAGAGATTGAGTTTCAGAAAGCGGGAGGACATCCAGTCAGAGATGGAAGAAAGGCAAGCAGTGACACGTTGCAGGACAGCAGGGAAGAGGTCTGGGGAGGAGAGATATAGCTGGGTGTCATCAGCTTACAGGGGGTAGTGGAATCCAAATGAGGTAATAAGTTTGCCAAGAGAGGCAGTATAAAGAGAAAATAGAAGGGGACCAAGGACGGAGCCTTGTGGGACTCCAACCGAGACAGGGCGAGGGGAGGAGGTATCATTAGAAAAAGAGACACTGAATGAGCATTGGGAGAGATAAGAGGGAAACCATGAGAGGACAGAGTCACAGAGACCAAGCGATTGCAGAGTTTGAAGAAGGAGAGCATGATCAACGGTGTCAAAGGCCGCTGAGAGGTCAAGAAGAATTAGTATGGAGTAGTGGCCTTTGGATTTAGCTGCGATTAGGTCGTTAGTAACTTTGATAAGGGCAGTCTCTGTAGAGTGGAGAGGGCGGAAGCCAGATTGAAGGGGGTCAAGGAGAGAGTTGGAATTGAGGAAATGAGACACACGGGTAAAGACAAGTCTTTCCAGAAGCTTTGAGGAAAAAGGGAGCAGGGATATGGGACGGTAGTTAGAGGGGGTGGACAGGTCGAGGGATGGTTTTTTTAGTATAGGTACTACAGTGGCATGTTTAAGGTCAGCAGGGACGATGCCAGAAGAGAGCGAGCAGTTGAAGATGTGTGTTAGAGAAGGCACGAGACAAGTGGAGAGAGATCTGATAAGGTGAGATGGGACAGGATCGAGTGGGCAAGTGGTGGGGCGAGAGGAGCAAAGAAGAGCAGCCACCTCTTGGTCAGTGGCTGGGGAGAATGTCTGAAGGGTAGGAAAGGCATGAACTATGTGTGATTGAGAAACAGAAAGGCAAGGAGGGGAGAATTCTTTCCTTAGCTGTTCAATTTTGTCAGTGAAGGAACATGCAAAGTTATCAGCAGTAAGGTTGGTTTGGGGGGTGGCCACAGCGGGGCGAAGAAGAGAATTAAAGGTGTCAAAGAGACGCCTGGGGTTGTGGGAACATGAACTAATGAGAGAGGAAAAATAGGACTGTTTGGCAAGGGCTGCACTGTATGAACACAATATGAATCTATAATGGAGAAAGTCTGACTGGGTGCGAGACTTCCTCCAGGAGCGTCCAGCACAACGGGAGCATCTTTGCAGGTAGCGGGTTGATTAGTATGCCATGGTTGGGGGCGGGTCCTCCTTGAGGTGCTTGTTTGGAGTTGCGCTGCAGTGTTCAAGGCAGATGTAAGAGTAGAGTTATATATGGAGATGGCCAGTGAAGGACAGGAGAGGGAAGGGATGGACAGCAGTTGTGTATCAATGTCAGCTGACAACTGTTGGAGATCAAGAGAATTAATGTCCCTCCTGAGTTGAGGCTGGTTAGGCGGAGGTTGTTGGGTGAGGGGGTACTTGAGAGCAAACGATAAGAGGTGGTGATCAGAGAGTGGATACGGAGTGTTGCAGATATTAGATACAGTACATGCATAAGTGAAGATTAGGTCAAGGGTATTGCCAGCTACATGGGTGGGAGAATTTGCCCACTGTGATAGCCCGAGGGAGGAAGTAATTGAAAGTAGTTTATTGGCTGCAGAGGTCAAAGGTGGGTTTATAGGAATATTGAAGTCCCCGAGAATTAGAGATGGGATGTTAGAAGAGAGGAAATAGGGTAGCCAGGCAGAAAAGTGGTCAAGGAAGAGAAGAGGGGAACCAGGGGTACGGTAAATAACAGCAATGTTAGCAGAGAAGGGTTTGAAAAGGCGAATTGAGTGTATTTCAAATGACCGGAAAGAGAGGGAAGGGGGGGGGTTTCTTGGGTTGTGGGTAAGTTGGAGACCACCGAAGGACAAAGATGCAGGGGTGTCAGAGGGGGAGAGCCAGGTTTCTGTTAAGGCTAGTAAATCTTTTGAACGAGAGATGAAGAAGTCATGGACAGCAGTGGATTTAGTTATATTGCAAACAGAGCGTGCGTTCCAGAGGGCAGTATTGAAGGAGGATTTAGAGGAACAAGAGATGGGTATGAGAATAGTGTGGATCCTTGGGTTAGTATGTGCTGAGTTTGCTGAGAGGGGACCGGGGTTTGGAGAGACATCACCAGCTGCTAGGAGCAGAAGGATAGAAAGGAAGTGAAGGTGGGAGTAGGATTTGAAAGTTTTGTAGGAGGGTATGTATGTAGAGGATTTGGAAAGAGTTGGTGGAGATAGGCTGGAAAGGTATGTGTAGAGTGCATATTACACATACAGGGTTGGGGCGGGCATATCACACAAACTACAGGCCTTCCTCCCGGAGCTAGTCCATGGAGACCAGGTGGGATTCACCTCGCAACGCGAGTTGCGGAACAACACGACTCTGGCATTCGCCCTGATTCACACGGCAGATGCGGAGATGGCCTTCGACTGAATCGGGCTTCATGCTCATAGTTCTGGAAACGCTGGGCATGGGGCCCTATATGATGAGCTGGATTAAGGCCTTGTACTCTATGCCTACGGTGCCTATCTGCATCAATGGGGCTTTTACCAACGCTTTCTCGATACCGAACGGAACCAGACAGGGTTGCCTCCTTTCGCCCCTGCTCTTCGTACTGGCCCTCAAACCTTTTCTGAATTCAATACGGGACAATCCCGACATTCTAGGGATTCTGGTGGGAAGGAGAAACATTCGGTGGTGGTGTACACAGACGACCTGTTGTTCTTAGTCACCGAGCCCGAAACCTCCATGCCTGCTATTATGGAGGAGTTCACAACATATGGAGTGCTGTCAAATTTTAAAATGAACTAAATCCACGATCCTTAATGTCTCAGTCCCACATTCCAGAGCTTTAGCCCTGAAACAGGAACCACCTTTCCAGTGGTCAGACACTAACCTGAAATATCTCGGCACTGTGATCACAAAAGATCTTACCCAGCTAATTTCCAGCCACTTTTGAACATGCTACACAAAGACCTGGAGGAATGGGCAAAGGTCCGCCTCTCCTGGTTCGGAAGGATAGGGGTACTCAAAATGAACGTCCTACCCAGGGTCCTTTATCTGTTCCAGACTATTCCCATTGCTGTCCGAGGCCTTCTTTGCTCCATGTCCCTTAAGTTCACATGGCCCAAACTCAAAGCGCGGATCAAACACGACAACCTTACGTTACCGAAAATGAAAGGGGGCCTGGCCCTACCAGACAAAGATGTACCGCAGGGCCACACACATTCAAAAATTAGTGGAGTGGACCAAATCGGGAGCAACCAAACTGTGGAAGGACATTGAGACCTCACATCGACAGACCTATTTCTGTCCTCCCGTGGCTAGATTACCAACAGGGCAGGCACCTGGCTGCCCCACACCCCCTCATTAGAGCGACTATGCAGGTCTGGCACATGCTGGCTGCACCTCTATCGCTCACTAGCACACCTTCTCCATTGCTCCCTTTGGCCCACAACAATGCTTTCCCACCGCGAATGGAAGCGGGGACACTCAAACGCCTGTTAGGACAAGAAATACTCCGGATCTGCCATGCTCTGGAAAATGGCACAATGCGATCCCTTGACTTCATGGTGCTGAATGAAAGACACTACGCTTCAGGTATAAGCAGCTAACTTAGTTCGCGCTCTCCGTAATCCAGGGTAACTTCACCTCCAGACCACTAACAGAATTCAAGGCAACATGCCAAGACCCCGACCCACTGGTATGGGGTCTGTCCACACTTTACGGAGGGCTCTTGAGGATGAGGAGACTGCCGCCGCCGAGCTTCATGGGAAAATTGGAAGTGGCCTTGGGTATCACGTTCACACCGGCCCAATGGAATAAAATATGCACCCTTTCGCTGCACTGCACACAGTCGAGCAGGACACAGGAAACGGCATACAAAGTTCTAGCTCTCTGGTACCGCATCCCACATTTCACCCATATCTATGACCCCACTGCCGAAGATACTTGCTGGAGATGTGGTGGGGAACAGGGCACTTTCATACACTTATGGTGGGACTGCCTACAGATCAAACCATACTGGGCAACAATCCACACAATCATCACACAGTTCTCAGACATCACACCACTATGCATAATTCGGAGTATAAAAAAAATCCCAATCAGGATACTCAATGTCGCCTAAAGCCTGATCCCACTCTACTGGAAAAAAGACAGAACCCCCCCGACTCTGTGGTACCAACACATGGAGGACCTCAGAGAGCGAGAGGAGCTCTCCTTTCTGGCAGAGGGGAGATCACAGACCTACATGATGACTTGGACACACTGGATTCTGATCACCGAACATCCTGACTTCCAGGCTCTTATACACTGACTAAAAAACCACCACCGAGACACGACGAGTAGAACGGGTGACACCAACAATTACTGACACATGCAACCCAGATACATAGCACTGACCTGGAATGCCCGTGGGGAATGGGGCCAAGGGAGGAGAGGGGGAAAACACCAAAACACGTAGAAACACGACACAGAATAACCGGCCGTGCAAGGGGGAAAGTACAGCATAGCTGAGGCTTCAAACACTGCAGACCCGAAGGCCAAACAGCCTAGTTAAATACCTGTTAAAGACATTACTGAAAATGGTAGATGTAGGGGCTTAAATGCCTAGACATCGAGATGAACGCATGAGAACAAGCAAAGGTGATTGTTTATAGAATGTCTTATCTTGAATAGAGAGCGGAAACGAGAACAGCTAGTTAGGGTAACTTTCAACAGAAGCAGAATGTCATAAATTCTCCATGTAACCTGAGACACGCCTCAGCGGCGACCTAAACAACTCTGATCTTAGGGCGCAATGAGAGATCTGCGCATCTCTAGATAACTATTACTAGATACCAAAACTGAAACCTGCGTGTTTCACCACACTAACCACATCTTTCTTCTTTCTGTAACGTTACAAAATTCTTTAATAAAAAATAAATTTACACAAAAAGGCATATTGTACAGTCTGTTGCTCTACATAATTAATTTTCAGCACTTTTTAGAGTGTAATGGTTTTGTTTGGAGACCAGCTCAGGCACCAACAGTGGTGTTGTGGAGACAGGCTCAGGCACCGACTGTAGTGTTGTTGTAGAGACAGGCTTGGAGACTATGATGAGGCCTTATAAAAAGTAGTTGTTTTTGGGGTATTCTATCATAAGAGGTGTGGAGCTGGGCAATAGTGGTCTTGTGAGATGTCTTCGCGGAGCTACTGCTCACAGAGACAGGAGACGTATCTGTAATATTGTTAAGCAAGCAAAGCAGGAAGGGGAATTGGATGTACTTGTGCATCTAGGGACAAATAACTTTGCTTGCAATGAGGTTTCAGAGGTAAAGGAAGTATTTGTGTTTTTGCCAATGATTCACGGCAGGTTGCTTCCACACTGTCATTCTCTGAAGTTCTGCCTGTGCATAACACTCAGAACGACAGGCAGATGCGTATTAGGGACTTTAATTTGTGGCTTGGTGAATGTTGTCGGGAGCAAGGATTTGGATTCATTTCTAAAGGGAAGCTCTGTTTTGAATGGAAATAAACTGTACAAAAAATATGGTTTACATCTTTGTCAAAAGGGAACAAATGGTCTCAGTGAGCAGTTCAGAGGTTTTGCTAGGATGTATTTGTACTGGGAGGGGGAGGAGGGGACAAAAGGGTGATAAAACATCAAAACAATTGCCCCCTAAAACAAGGACAGAAGGTGCCTGTAGCAAGTGTGTTAAAAAACGATAAGCTCAGAGGCATGTCTACAAATGCTCACAGTTTAGGGAATAAGATCCATGAACTTGTGGCAATAATTGCAACTGATAGTGTAGATTTAGTCGCTGTAACTGAGACATGGAATAATGAGAAAAAATTACTAGGACATAGCAATACCAGGGTAACCTTTAAAAAAGACAGGGAAGGCAAGAAAGGGGGAGGGGTGGCCCTGTATGTGAAGGATATCATAAAATCTAGCCTCATAAAAGTTAGGAAAAAGGACAAATGAGTCATTTGTTACATGTGACTTTACAGAGGAAGAGGTTATTTCAACTGTTAAAAGTAAAGACAAACAGGTCAATGGGACCTGATGGAATACACTCAAAGTTATTAAAAGAGCATAGTGGTGTACTAGCAAAACCATAAACATATTTATTCAACCAATCAATGTTAACAGGAGTAGTCTCAGAAGATTGGAAGTTATCAAATGTTGTGTCCATTAACAAGAAAGGTAGTAGGGAGGAGTTGGGCAACTATAGGCCTGTAAGCCTTACTTCAGTAGTGGGGAAAGTAATGGAAACCATGTTAAAGGATAGGATTATTGAACATCTAAAATCACATGGATTTCAATATCAGAGACAACGTGGGTTTACTTCAGGGAGATCATGCTAAACTAATCTTATTGTATTTTTGATTGTGTAACTAAAATAATAGATCAGGGTGGTGCAGCAGACATTGCTTACCTAGATTTCAGTAAGGCTTTTGACACTGTTGCACATATAAGGCTTATCAATAAACTGCAATCTTTAAGTTTGGATTCCAATATTGTGTGGCAACTGGCATTTAATGTGGATAAGTGCAAGATAATGCATATTGGATGTAAAAAGGGCACAGTACAGAATATTTGATAGTCCTAACCTCTACATCTGAGGAAAGGGATTTAGGAGTGATTATTTAATGACTGATGACTTAAAGGTAGGCAGACAATGTAATAGAGCAGCAGGAGATGCTAGCAAAATGCTTGGTTGTATAAGGCGAGGTATTCGCAGTAGAAAGCGGGAAATGCTCATGCCATTGTACAGAACACTGGTGAGACCTCACTTGAAGTATTGTAAGCAGTACCGGAGACCGTATCTTCAGAAGGACATTGATACTTTAGAGACTTAAAAACCTCTTTGGTAGTAACAAGCATCCATATAAATAGCACTGTTTACTCCAGCTCTTTTACTTTAAGAACTGGCTCTTCACAATATTCATATAAAAACAAGAACAAAACATGCAATACTAATTAATACATAATTACTAAAATAATCTTTGTGTAGGTCCTAATTACACTTGAGAGATCGTTCTATATTAGCTCTAAGTTATAGGCACCATGTACCAATAACAGGCAGTAACATGATTGGCAGATGGTCAATGTGTTATTCTAGGATTCAGTGCTAAATACTGAACTTACATTTTCATGAATTACACAGGTGTAACAAAGAACATCTACCGCTACTATGGATAAACTATGGTTTCAGACTTGTTTGGATAGAATGAGATCTGAAAACCTTGATGTCAAAATGATCGCTAAATATCGCCATGTTGATATTTACAAAACAATGAGAGAAAAGTATAGTGACATTACACATCAATTTGATGTATGGCACTATGCTAAACATCTCAAGAAAAAAACTTGTGATAATTTCAATAAAGTAAAACTGTCATGACATTCATTTTGGATCAAGCCATCACTTTTGGTGCTTCATAAAGAGATGTGAAGGGACATAGTGCAATTAAAAGTGCATTTGAATTCACTCTTCACATTTCTATTCGTCATGAATGGGAAAGGGGCAGAGAAGTACTACACTCAGTCACAAGCTTATGAAAACTTGGTCAGCGTGTGAAGGATTTTGATCACTTAGCCCACTTCTGCCACACAGACATTCCATAGCCTAGATTTGAAATACAGGCCCAAAAGGATACATTTTGGACTGGATTCCATGGAGGCTAGAATGATTTTGGCAATTCTTGATCATAACAGTAATGTTAATCGTTAGCAAGCGTCAAAGTTTCTTATAAAGGGCCTGATCCTGTTGTAACATTGCGGAATAGATTAAAATTCCCACGTTCTAAGCCGAGATGGATTACTCATACTATGTACAAACTACTCATATAGAACCAGTTCTTATGATTTTTTTGGAATTCCAAATCCACAATAGTACCCAAAAACATTGCAACAATTCCAAATCTTGATTTAAAAAAAAAAACAGCTGTAGAAAAGCAAGCGAGCCATTTCAAGTCATTAAAATTTAACTGTTTTCCCCTCTACCAAAAAAAATAAATATATTGTATTTTTGAAAGATTGAGGAAATACTAATTTTGACTATGTTGATATTTCAGAGAAATAGCAATCCTGTCTAGAGTTATATTGAGAAAAAGCATAGACTACTTTGTCTCTTTCTTTCAGACATTAAGAAGTGTCAATCTTCCACCCGTCACCAATGACCGGATACCTGATAAACCCAGCATGTCTAGAGATGCCGGCCCCTGCGGATCTATGTCACTTTATAGCCCCAAGGTCTCCCACGTTCCTGATGATGTCGGCGTGCGTGTGACGTCACGCGTGTGCACGTTTTGGGGTTAAAGGCCAATTACAACCAATCAGAATAACAGGATGGTTATTTAAACTAATATTCATTCTCTCATTGCCCTGTCATGGTTTCTGCCTGATGGTAATCCGAGAGTGCGTTCCTGATCTTGATTTTCTGATATTTGACTTTGGCTTCATTCTGACTTCCCTGATTTCTGGTATCCTTGACTTTTTCTCATCGTTGTGTCTGATTGTCTATCCCTGGCCTCGGCTAGTATTCTGACTACTTGGATATGTTAAGTCTAAGGCCCAGTTAGATGTTATCCTTGTCCTAGGTGTGATATAATTCTGCGTGTGGGATCAATTAGTAATCCTGACACCTGGGGCACAGACCTGCCAAGAAGTTTCCTGGTGGGAAGCTCCTATTTGGGGCTGGACGAGCGACTCTTAAGCCAACCCCAGCGCAGCCATTTCCTGTGCTGGGCACCCACTGCCTCGATGGCTTCTGCAGATTATCTGCTTGGGGAGCGGGGTTTTCTGTAACCCCGGGGCCTGAGCAGAACACACTCCTTGCTGCAGGCAGAGGGTGCCAGGTATCCTGGCTGCTCCCGGATTGTAAACAAAGAAAAAACTATAAAGGGAGCAAGGAGTAGCTTGTGCTTACAGTGCACAACTCTCCTGCTCCCCCATTAGAAACAAGGGACACTTCCAGCAACCTGGACCGAAGGGGACCAGAAGATCCTCCAGTACTTGCAGCACTAAGGTATGACCCATCTGAGGAGTAAACTATTATTTATTTATCATAGGGGGATGTTGATTATTTTGTGCATAGTTGTAAATTTGTGTGAATTTATTATGACTATATGTAAACTGGTGTGTGACATTGTGTGTGTATGTCAGTGAGAGTATGTGTGGCATTGTGTGTGTGTTAGTGTGTAAGTGACTGAATGTTAGTGTGTGTGTTAGTGTGTAAGTGACATTGTGTGTGAATGTCAGTGAAAGTGAGTGTATGACCATGTACAGTGAGGGGAAAAAAGTATTTGATCCCCTGCTGATTTCGAACGTTTGCCCACTGACAAAGAAATTATCAGTCTATAATTATAATGGTAGGTGTATTTTAACAGTGAGACAGCATAGCAAAAAAAAAAAAATCCAGAAAAACGCATGTCAAAAAAGTTATAAATTGGGGATAGGTAAAATAACGGAAGCTAGGCACATGGAGGGAGGAGCGATGACGTAGGTGCACGTAGCCGGCGTCCTCGAATTATGTGGCTGGGAAACGCTTGAGGTAGGGGTAGCTCATGCTGGCGGCTTGCCCATGGCTGGAGGAGGGAAAAGGACGGCATGTATGTAAATAATGGCAAATTAATACTTAAAGGATCACTATAGGGTAAGGAACACAAACATGTATTCCTGACCCTATAGTGTTAAAACCACCATCTTGCCCCCTGGGTCCCTCATGCCTCCATAAATATAGCAAAATTTTACTGTATTCAAGCCTGAAGCTGTAGCCCTGCATGCTGTTTGACTCAGAAAAACAAGCAGTCTGCTGACATCATCAGAAGTGGTAGCCTGATCCAATCACAGTGCTTCCACATAGGATTGGCTGAGACTGACAAAGAGGCAGATCAGGGAGAGAGCCAGCATGACTCAAACACAGCCCTGGCCAATCAGCATCTCCTCATAGAGATGAACTGAATCAATGAATCTCTATGAGGAAAGTTCAGTGTCTGCATGCAGAGGGAGGAGACACTGAATGTTTGGATGCATTTTAGGCAGCCATGACCCAGGAAGGATCTCCAACAGCTATCTGTGGAGTGGTCAGTGAAGTTATCACTTGGCTGTAATGTAAACACTGTGTTTTCTCTGAAAAGACAGTGTTTGCAGCAAAAAGCCTGAAGGTAATGATTCTACGTACCAGAACAAATTCAATAAGCTGTAGTTGTTCTGGTGACTATAGTGTCCCTTTAAGGCAGGGAGAGAAAAGGCGAAGAAAACTAGGCCACCAAAAAGACACAAAATGTTAAACACCTGAAGAAATAAATTTAAAAAAAATAAATAAAAAGAAGGTCAGCTAGAAAAACTTTGTCTTTCTTCTCACCCCAACCACCTGGGAATAAATCAAATGTAGATGTGTCACTCCAGACAGGAAGAAAACCTATATGAATGATTACTCAGTCATCTAGACACACAATTTGAGAAAATGAAGGTGGAAATGCAAGCCAACACACAGTACATCAAGAGAGACCTTTCCTTATTAACCCCAAAGATCCAAAGTATTGAAGGAAAACTAGAGATGATTGAACATGTGAGAAATCCCCACCAGGAAGAACATGTAATTTTAGGGGGAAAAAAATTGCGGATCTGGAAAATAAAACTATAGATCTGGAGGACAGATCAAGGAGGAACAACTTAAGAATTAGGTGTGTCAGAACAAATAAAGACAACAGAATTGGAAATATATAGAATATTTTTTTAAATATATAAAAGTGGAATGCGATATTAAAAGCCCTATGATGGAATGGTGTCACTGAGTTAACAAACCAAACAGTGTACCAGATCACCTCCCAAGAGATATGTTGGTTGTTCCTCTTTTAAACTCAAGTTACAGATCCTGAGATCACTGAAAAAGATTAATCTTTCAGGAGCGTATGAAGCGTTAAAGGTCTAGTAGGGACCTGTCATAGAATACTAGACAGAAGATGAAGTCCTTTGCAGATAGTACAATAGAACTCAGATCCAAGAATATAAAATACTGGTGGGGGTTTCCCACAAAGATATTTATACTGCATGAAGGCAAGACCTTAAGCTTCCATACGGCAGAAGATTTTAGAAGATGGTTGACCAACTAAAGAGGTATAAAGAATCAACAGGTCAATAACTACTTTGCTCGGGAATAGAAAAAGAGCACTGTAAAGTTAACAATTAATAGGTTATAGAATGATTTACTTACTAGGTGAAAAGTAGTGGGATACCCATTAGATGCTTAGATATGGACTCTGGTGTTTCTAACCTAGCACGCTTACCCACAGGATATGTGGGTTCATTATCTTTGCAATGGGGGATGTTGCTCAAGATACAGTATGGCAGGGAGTGTTTGTCATACACATGCTGTGTCTTAGGTGGATTCCTTTCTATGTGTGTAATTTTAAAACTTTTTTTTTTTTTTTTACACATACCCTATGTTATGATAGCTTTAATGTACAAATTGGAGAGAGAGCCCTTTGAGCTGGCAGAAATTGTTAAATTAAGCTGGCAACATTGAATGCCCGTGGGATTTACTCACCATTTAAAAGATCTCTAATTCTGGATTTCCTGAAGAAAAAACAAATACAAGTTTGTGCATTACAATAAACACATTGGATAAAAACTGACAAAATTAATATAAGATCTATTAATTATCAGATTATAAGTGCGGCTCTGGAAGAAAAAAGAGAGAATTATGTTTTCCAAAAATATATCCATAAACATTAAATACCAAGATATTGATAAGGAAGGAAGATATATTATCCTGGTGTGCAAAATAAATGATAAACTTTTTTTACATTAGCTAATATATATGCACCCAATATGTCTGCTATAAAATTTAATAAGATTATGAAGAAAATTGATCAAATCAAACCAGGTCTGCTATTTATTATGGGTGATTTCAACTGTTTAATTGACTCTTTTAAAGATAGGAAGAACTATAATGGAAAAAAGATCAATAGAGGAACTTCAGATAGATTACAACATTTGATATAATCTTAGGGATATTTGGAGAACGTTTCATCCACTGGAGTTGGACTTCACATGTTATTCAAAAACATTCAATTCCTACTCCAGAATCGATCTTGTTCTGGGGAATGTGGCCATGCTATACCTTGTTAAAAAGATCGTAATACAGGATATAACATGGTCAGACCATAACCCAACCATACTGGATTACAAAGACGCTTTTGACAAGTTTCGTAAAGATTGGCAATTGGACGATAATATATTATATAATAACTATAATAATGAACAGATTTAAAATAAATAAATAAAAAAAAACTATTTTACTTGGGAAAACAAAAATAAGGGGACATCAGATATTGTAGTATGACCTGGTAGGGATGGCAGCCAGAATGAAAAAGAAAGAAGGCCCCCCACTTTCAGAGATATAAATAAGGCTAAATGAATATAAGAAACATAATAAAATAACACCTTCTACAGAAATAGCAAAGAAAATATCAGAAATTTGCAATTATCCAATAAAATAGCTAAAACATTAGATTTTTTTCAATCTAAATGGTACCAAAAAGGCAATAAGCCAGAAGCACTTATGACTAGTAAGTAAAAAAAATAAAAATAAGAGTTATATCTAGAATTAGGGATAAAGATACATTATGGCCCCAGAACAAATAGGCGGAGCATTTGCAAAATTCTATAGTGGTCTATATAACCTACCAGAGTATTTATTTGGTAGTGATGAAAAAATTAAAAAATTCTTTGATAGTATAAAGACGCCCAAAATTCTGCCCGACCAATTAGAAACAATAAACAAACCTATATCAGAAACAGAAGTTATTAAAGCAATACATAAGCTTAAAGGGACACTATATAGTAACCCAGACCACTTCAGCCCAATGAAGTGGTCTGGGTGCCAGGTTCCCCAGGTTTTAACCCTTCAGAAATTGCTATGTTTACATTGCAGGGTTATTCCAGCCTCTAGTAGCTGTCTAAAATCGCATTCAGCATGCAGAACGTCCATAGGAAAGCATTTAGAAATGTTTTCCTATGGACTGTTTGAATGCATGCGCGGCTCTTGCCACTCCACTCGGGAGCTGACATCGGCGGGGTAGGGGAGGTCACCAGCGCCGAGGGAACCCGGCTCTGGATTAAGGAAAGTGGCTGAAGAGGACCCTCAGGGTGGGGGGGACCTAAGGGTTATATAGTGTCAGGAAAAAGTTTGTTTTCGTGACACTATAGTGATCCTTTAAAGAACGTACTGCCCAAGGCCGAGATGGCTTTATGAATAAATTTTATAAAATTATGAAAGATCAATTAAAAGAAAAGATGTTTTTAATTACATGATAAATACAGGAAGATGCCCTGGAGAGTTATTGAGTGCAAATGTCGTCCCAATTCTAAAACCAGATAAAGATCCAGAACTGATAAGCAATTTTAGACCGATTTAATTGATAAACCCAGACATCAAAATATTCTCGTTGATTCTTGCGGAACGACTGAAATCTGTCATACCAGATCTCATTAACAATGATCGGGTCAGTTTTATTCCAGGCCGGTCATCAGTTAACAATATTCGGAAAGTAATAGACATTTTGGAGGCAACAGAGACTAAAAGGATCCCACTCATGCTCATATCAATAAGCACAGAGAAGGCATTTGATAGGGAAAGGTGGGCATTTATGTCAGCCACATTAAAACAATTTGGATTTATAGGTCCAATTCTAAAAGTGGTATCTGCTCTCTATGACTCTCCACAGGCAAAAGTCATGGGATACGGATTTACCTCTCAAATTTTTAACATTAACAATGGGACAAGGCAGGGAAGCCCCCTGTTTCCACTGTTATGCATATTAGTATTAGAACCTTTAGCCACTGCTATAAGACAAAATAAAAAAAATGACAGGCTACAGATATCCATTGGGGCAGGTTAAACTAAACATCTATGTGGATGATATACTACTGATCCTTGAAGAGCCAGAGACCTCTATTCTGGAAGTGTTAAAAGATATAAATAGGTACTCTAGAGTATCAGGTTATAAAATACATTTAAACAAGTCAGTAGTTATAGCCAAGAACATGAGTAAGATCAGTTAATTTCCTTATAACAAAATTTGGACTTATAACATATTTGGATATAATCATTACACCAGAAGTAAAAGAGTTAATAGAAGCTAATTTCTTACCCTTATTAAAACAAACCAATAAAAATTTTGGGATTGGAGGGGTTTGGGATTTTCGTGGTCAGGCAGAATCAATAACCTAAGGGCTTATATCTTACCAAAATGGCTCTATTTATGGAGAATGATCCCTCTTAACGGTCCCGAAAATTGGTTACTAATGTTATATGCCTCCTTTTTGAAAAATTTTCTGGGATGAAAAAATAAAAAGTAAAAAATTAAAAATGTAGCCAGGATAAGACAAGATGGAGGTTTGAGTTGCCCAGAAATCCATCAATGTTATCAGGCCAGTAGACTGTTTCATATAATGTTCATCCTCTCTATTCTGGATTTTAGATCTTAATAAAAACTTTATAGCTGAGGCAAGATCCCAATCACATGTAATTAAAGATCTAGCAGGCTGGTGGGATATATTTGGAAAAAAAGTCGGACTAAATAATAGAATAATAAATGCACCACCAATCTTAGTGATTAATGATATGCTAGATAATATGAAGATCAACTCTTGGAAGAGTAAGGGAATAAATAAAATCATAGATATAACAGATGATTATAAAATCAAGCCCTGAGGAATTCTGTATCCTACCAAATTAGATCTTTAACTACCTTAGAATCAATGTGTTTGTCTCAGCGTATATGATTAAGAGAGTGTAAAATAAAATGGGATTATTCAATTTGTCAAACTAAAAAAAATGTAAAAATATGCTGTCTAAATCTGTTAAAGTCTTATATAAGTTAAGATGATTAACTTTCTGGAGCAATTGAAAAGTGGGGGAAAAGATCTTCATATACAAATAGATAAGGGAGTTTGGAAACATTATTTAAATAAATTATATAAACACATCCACTGCTTAAAATGACAGATTTACAGTCAAAACTTTCAAATAGATGGTACTTGACACCGAATCTTCTAAATAAAATATATCCAAATACATCCAATAGATGTTGGCGGTGCAACATTGATAAGGGCACCTTATATGGTGGTACTGCCAACCGATATATACTTATTGGAAATATATAATTACATTAATTGATTATATGACAGGAAATAAATTAACAATGGATCCGGAAATAATTTTATTTAATTGAGTCAAAAATGAAGATAAAGGATTCAGTGTTAATTTTACACATTATTACAGCAGCCAAATTACGGATAGCACGAAATTAGAACAATTTATAAATCCCATCCACCCGAGAAGTAATAGCACAAGTAATATGGCAAGCAAAATGGAAAGAAGCATCTTAGTGAGCTTAGAAAACCGCTACACACAAATAGAATATTGAGATACTTGGCTAGATAAATTAGAATTTTTAAAATAAAATTCTTAGATGGTCTCTCATCCAGGTAAATGGAGTGAAACACGGAGGGGGACAGAGAGATGAATAGTATGTTATGGCAAGGGCATTTCCCATACACCCGCCTTCCATGTCCGACAAAAAAAGCAATTGTCCAGAGAGAGCAGGGGACGATTGGACCTCAGCAAAAAGTTACACAACACATCAAAGGGCAATGTATAATTCGCTAACTTCATAACAAGTTGCTCTCTATATGTAACAACAAACCATGCACTTTGATGTACCATGCTTATTGTATTGTCCTCAACCTACTGTTCCCCATCTCCTCTTTTCCTTTCTGTACCCCCTATTGATGACAAAACCAAAAAAACTGGAATTAAATTAAAAAAAAGAAAAGAAAATATAGTAACACTAACATAATAGTAAAAATAAATACACATGGATTAAAAAAAGCAATTGAATAAAAGAGGGAATGGATGAGTCAATGGGGCTTATAAAAAATAAAAAAATATATATATATATATATATATATATATATATATATATATATATATATAAAATATAAATTAATGGTTGCACTCACGGTTTTTCCAAATAAAAGTCCAAAGTTTATTGTCAATTCATAAAAACTGCGATCAACGTTTCAGTCCCATCAAGAGGACTTTCATCAGGATCATAAAAACAATAATTTGCAAATAAAACACAATTTATATAAGACAGAATTAATTAAAATAAGTGATTTAAGGTGAGTGAGCTTACCCCCAGTGCATGTTACCGTCTACCCGACGTCCCAGCAGCCCGTGTGCGCATGTGCGAACGTGCTCCGCCCCGCGTAGTGACGTCATACTACGCCGGCGTCACTGCCCGTTTCCATGGTGACGCGAATACAAGCAAGCGTCACTATGGAGAAATAAGGCAAAACGGACAGTAATATGTGTTAAAACCATTGCGATCAGAGTGATCAGTGAATTAAATTTCTAACCACATATAGAAAGGAAAGAATTAGTTCATTAAGAATATAGATATGGTGTATTATAGTGACCTGGCTAAGTGCCATTGCATACAAAAGTGCAGTGTGCATTAAAGTGCCATTAATTACTGAGGTTAATCTGCCAGATAATACCTCATATAGTGTGCAATATATAAATAAATCCATGAATGGAGAGTGATTGAAAAAGTGTGAAGTGACAACATGTACAAAGTGCAAACAAGTGCTAAAAGTGTTGCAGTGCTGAAACATACTAAATATATATTGCACAAAAAGATTATACACACTGTGTAATATAAATACATAAAAGCTAATATTCTAAAGAGAACATATTCAAAAAAATCTTTACCTAATATACACTAGGATATTGCCAATATCAAATGTAGTATTGCTGAAAATTCTAATTATATAATCATTATCTGTATTTAAAGTATTAACTCATACTAAATACTATCCTAGTCTTTATCTTTAAAAATATACAGTAAAATAATGTAGCAAGCTGGAGAAAAATCCTACTCTGGCCGTAGAAAATTTAATTGTTACTAGATCAAATCATAGTTGATGTCTAGAATTAAAGGGATCCCTGAAGGCTTATTTCTAGGGAAAAATTAATTAATTAATTGATTAACCCCTTAAGGACGGAGCCAAATGTACACATTGTGAACAAAACAAAATGTAAACAAAACCTGGCATTTGCGCTACATGTCTGTCCAACCGTAATACACCTCTTTCATAGTAAATGCACCCACCCTTATTATATATCATTTTATTCAGGGGAAACAGGGCTTTCATTTAATATCAAATATTTAGCTATGAAACATAATTTAATATGAAAAAAATGGGAGAAAATACGATTTTTTTGATTTTTTTAGTTCTAAATTGCATTTTAAAGGTCAGTGTCATAATACTGTTTGATTTTACTGCAATAAAATACACATATTTGTATTTAGTAAAGTCTCACGTGTAAGACAGTACCCCCTATGTACAGGTTTTATGGCGTTTTGGGAAGTTACAGGGTCAAATATAGCACGTTACATTTGAAATTGAAATTCGCCAGATTGGTTACGTTGCCTTTGGGACTTTATAGTAGCCCAGGAATGAAATTTACACCCATAATGGCATACCATTTGCAATAGTAGACAACCCAAGGTATTTTGCAAATGGGGTATCATCCAGTCTTTTTAGTAGCCATTTGGTCACAAACACTGGCCAAAGTTAAGCGTTAGTATTTGAAGCGTGTGAAAAGTAAAAGCACGTAATTTTGGCCAGTGTTTGAGCTAAAATAACTACTAAAACTGGACACTCTATTAACAATTCCTTGGTTGTCTACTATTGCAAATGGTATTTGCATGCCATCACTTAGGGGTAATTTTCATTCTTGGGCTACCATAGGTCTCAAAGGCAGCGTGAATCTAGGTGAATTTTTAATGAAAAAACTGAAACGCCAAGCGCCTGTGGCTGGCCTTCTTAACTTTTGAAATTTCATAAAACAACCTGCTGTTGAAGTACTATTATACTCAGGAACCGTAGGCTACAAATATTTGTGTTTCAAAACAGTAAAAAAGTATCACAGCAATAATATTGTCTGTGTAAGTGCTGTTTGTGCATGATAAATGCAAAAAACGTCACTTTTACTGGCGATATCATCGTTGTAATACATTTTACTGTTTTGAAACACTAATATTTGTGTTCAGCGAAGTCTCCCGAGTAAAACAGTACCACCCATGTACAGGTTTTATGGTGTCTTGGAAAGTTATAGGGTTAAATATAGTGCTAGCAAATTAAATTCTCTTTACTTTCAGCATGGGTTGTCAGGCAGGTCTGGCTAATTGTAATTAATTAAAATACCCAATTATGTACAAATATTACATAAATATATATGTAGA
>OW240913.1:224200651-224220678 GCA_933207985.1 Pelobates cultripes
AAATACTTTTTTCCCTCACTGTAAATAGATCCTTATATATTCAGTTATATTTATAATATATATTAATAAAGTTTTAAATTATATTGAAAAAATATTTTGCTTAAAGTGGCTGCATTAGTTTTTTCCCCGGCCAAACCGCCCCTAAGCCCCCCATGTTACCTATTTTGAAAATATTTATTTTGTATCTGGACCTAGGTTCTGGGCGCTGCCATCTTTGTGTGGGCAGATGAAGGCCCTGTGGGACAAGTCATCTGCCCACACTAGATAGCGCTGCGAAATTCCTGCGCATGCCCAGTTAAACACTTGGTCATTCGCTATTGTCCGAAATTAGGATGGAAATTTTTTTTTAATTAACATTAGAATATGAACAAGTAGAACCCTCCTTTGGACAACCGATAGTGGCCCAGATGAGAATAGCTGACCACCCCGAAGGGCTCCCGGCCCTCTCAGCCGACAACAGACAAAACACTAAAACTGACACTACAGCCTACTACGCAGTTCTAGGACATCCTTTGCCTCAGGTATCACACTAGCCACCCCGGCCTGGGGGGGGGAGGCACGTGGAACATAAAGTTCACTTACATACTTCTGAGATACAGACGCACTCTGACTAGGGACCATAAAATCTACACACAGGTGAACCACACAATCTCTGCAGCTGGTCCTGTGCAGGTGCAGTCTGGGTCAGGCCCCCTCTGACGGACGCCTATACTGAACTGGTGAGGGGGCGGGTGGTTAACTCTTCACAGTGTGTAGTGCACAGCACCTCAGCCACAGGTGTTAAGTCATAGAGGACCCCTATATTTAGGGACTTTCACCCCCCCCTCTGAATCCTGCATCCGAGCGAAAGGGACTATACCTACTACTCCACAGTCCACAAATGATACAGCAGACTGGATTATATCCTCATGGCTCAGGAGCACTTGTCCCTACTCGTGTCGACTGAGATTCGACTGCTTGGATGGTCTGACCACTACCCCTTACTGATGAGTATAGAGTCCCCTCTTCACCCACCCAGAGAACGCCACTGGAGGATGAATGAATCGGTCCTAGCAGACACTCCTGCTGTCGTGGAGATCCGTTCGGAACTGACCGTGTTTTTTGAAGGAAATGAAGACCAGGACATGCTGGCATTAACACTATGGAAAGCACACAAGTGCGTAGTATGGGGGCATCTCATCAAAATGTGTACCCAACGTAAGAAGGAACAACGACAGCGCATGGAGGAGCTCACCCGACGGATCTCGGACCTAGAGGCGGCTCATAAGTCCATGCAAATCGGACGAAGACTACACGACTCTACTGGAAGCTAGTAAGACTCTCCGTGATATTCTACACCAGAAACGACAACATACTATATGAAAGTCTCACCGATTTTTCTACGAATACTCGAATAAATGCGGCCGCCTCCTGGCCCGGATGCTTCAAAAGAAGCAACGTATGTGCCACATCTCCAAACTTAAAACTAAAGAACAGACGATAACCCAACTCCCGGACAAAATTACTGAATTATTCTGGGAATACTACCACACCCTATACAACCTGCCCACCAACTCAACCCAACGCAGAGAACAATGGATCACGGAATACCTACAAGAACACGTCACCAAAACGCTGAGCCAAGACACAGCAGCGGAATTAGAGGCTCCCATCTCGATAGAAGAACTTCAGGTGGCGCTGAAGGGCTCTGAGCTCAATAAAGCTCTGGGCCCAGACGGGCTTCCCATCAAATACATCAAGGAATTCGGAGATGTGCTGCTCCCCAAACTGCTAAAAGGCTTAAACTCCCTCCTAAAAGGGGGAGGGTTCCCAAGAGATTCTCTTATGGCGACGATAGCAGTTCTCCCAAAGGAAGGTAAAGACCCGACCAACTGCGCCAGCTATAGACCGATATCGCTACTAAATGCAGATCTAAAGCTCTTCACGTGTCGGTGGTGTTCTCCCAGAACTGGTGGATTCAGATCAAGTAGGCTTCATCCCAGGACGGGAAGCGAGAGACAACCATCCGTGCCCTTAATGTCATTCATGCAGCCAGATGTTCGGCCCAGAAGCTCATATTGCTCTCCACCAAACGCAGAAAAAGAGTTTGACCGGGTGGACTGGCGATACCTGATGGCAACGCTACAGGTGATGGGCTTCGGTTCCCAAATGAGGACCTGGATATCTTCACTATACAAGAACCCAACAGCTAGAATATGGGTCAATGAGGCCCTCTCCACGCCAGTCCACATACATAACGGCACGAGACAGGGCTGCCCGCTCTCTCCCCTCCTGTTTGCCCTCTCCCTGGAACCATTCCTGGGGGCAGTCAGATGGGATGGGGGAACAGAGGGGTTTGCACTACAGGGAACGACTCGCAAGGTGATATGCTATTCTTCGTCAGCAACCCCCTGGTCGCCGTGCCGAACTTACTGAGAGCCTTTGCAGAATACGGGAGGATATCCAATATGAAACTGAACACAGAAAAGTCGGAAGCCATGCCCATATCAATGGCGAAAACGAGTGTTGCTCATCTGAGATCCCAGTTCGCATTCACCTGGTGCCGAACAAAGCTCAGATACCTTGGGATGTGGCTTACCGCGGACCTGTCGCAATTCTACGCCCACAACTTCGCCCCAATGATGCTCACGCTGCAAAAAGATCTGACACGATGGTCTAGTCCAGGGGTAGGCAACCTTTTAGCAGCACTGTGCCGATATAGGATTGTGATGTCCCGTAGCGTGCCGGTCCTATTTTTTATTTTTTTTTAAATCGAGGGGTATATGCTGCCGTATTCTTCTTGTGTTATTTTTACTGTAATTGCTTTGTATCGTTGTATTTGTGCGTATATGCAGGGCCGTCTTTAATAGTGACTGGACCCTGGGCAAAGCATTTGCTTGGGGCCCCCTGGACCTGTCCCCCCTCCCCAGGCATGCAATCACGTCCTCCACCTCAACGCAGTGGCAGACCTAAAATAGAGAGGTGCAAGAATTTTTGGGGGTCTCCCTGTTGCACGGGTGATTAAAAGGTAGATCCCCCATCTGTCGTGCAACTCCAGAAATGCATTGACAGCTGGGGCTCTACCATTTACCCATGTTTGCAGGTCTGTCTTTAACACTAAGCAGTTTTTGTGTGTTTGAATGTAAAAAGGTTTTTGTATGGAATATGTTTGTATGTGGTGTTGACGTGTTGCAAGCATGTATTTGTGTAGTGTTGGTTTTTGAATGCAGGGATGTATTTACATATAATTTTGGTGTGTAACACAGACATGTGTTTGTACGTAGTGTTGAATGAAATTTGAACGCAGGGGTGTATTTGTGTGTAGTGTTAGTGTGTGAATGCTGAGATGTATGCACATATACACACACACAGATATATACACACTGAAATGCGCACACACAGATATACTGACACACACACAGACATGCTGACATACAAACATACTGACACACACACATGCTGACACAGACACACACAGATATACTGACACACAAAGACATACTGACACACACAGATGACACACACATACACAGACATACGAACACACACACTGACAGACATACTGACACAGACATACACTTTAAAACCCACCCTCCAGTTACCTACCTTTCCTGCTGGTGGCTGAAGGTGTTGGGAGTTGGGGGTCTAGCGCTCTCGGCCAGCCCCCCTCCAATCTGCCTACTCTTCTTTCCCGCGCTCTCCTCTCTAGTTAGAAATAGTTGTGGCCAGCAGGGCTCATGGTGCAGCTGGCCAGTTTGCCCCGCGTTAAAGGCGGCCCTGTGTATATGAGCTATTATATTGTATATGTTCATGAGTAGTTTATGGTATTGTGTATGATACATATGAATGTGGGCTGTGTATGGGGGCTGCTTGTGGAATTGTGTGTGTGTGTCTGGATGGATATGTCACAGTGTGTGTTTGGTAGTGTGTGGGGGCTGTTTGGGGTATTGCATGTGGGGTTGTGTGCATGTATGTGGATTGTTAGTGGTGTTTCGTTTGTGCGGATTGTGTGCATGTTTGTGTGTGGGCTGTCCGTATTATTTGTATGAGGGGAGGGTTATTCTGCATTTCTGTGTATATCTCGCAGTGTTGGTGGGTTCCAGTGGGGACCAAGTGTGAGGAACTGACTCTGCTGGGTTTCGAACCCTGGTTTACATGGTGCTAAACCTTTTCCTTACCAGTACACCAGCCTGCCTTTTGCACATTTACCTGAGATCTGATACTATTGTTTGTAGAGTCAAGGTTATCAGTGACAACTCACTTCAGCTGTGTCTGGTCAGGTGTCTGGTCCTTGGCCTATAAAAGCCACTTCCTGTCTCTGTACCTTTGCCAGATTATTGTGGTTCCTGTACTCTCTAATCCAGCGTGTTCCTGTTTCTCCTTCCTGTTGCTGAATTTGGACTGTTTTGACTTTGCTGCTTCTCCTTCCCACTGACCTCGGCTTGCCTGACTACGATTATCATCTTTCTGTTCCAGTCTCCCATCTCTGCTTAAGACCAGAAGGCCACTCAAGGCTCAGGGGCTCAACCACCTGGGTAACGAGTGGCTACCTCTGGCAGAAAACATTGCTGATCTGGCTACTGGACTCCAAAACTTTGTAACATCAATATCATTACAGAATAATCTGGCCCATTCATGGAGACCGTCGGATCAGATTCTGCATTGGCCCAGCAGGTTGCTTTTAATGCAAGAACTATGCAGACCCAGGCACAGACCATTCAAGTGCTGCAGGATCAGGTAGCTGAACTGCAAAATGAAGTTCGATCAATGCATAGTGAGCTTACCAGCTACAGGGCACATGATGTTGCGGCTGCTGCTACTACTACTGTTACACCTGCACAAGATGCCCGCTTGCCTCTACCAGAAAAATTTGGAGGAGACCGCAAAAAATTCAGGGGTTTCCTAAATCAATGCCGTTTGCATTTCATGATGTTACCTAACCGTTTTCCATCTGAAAGAGAGAAGGTGGGATTTATTTTTTCCCTCTTCAAAGATGAAGCCCTGGCCTGGGGCTCCCCTTTTCTGGAACAGGACAGTCCAATCTTGGGAAATTTAAAAGACTTTCTTGAGGCCATGTGCCTAGTTTTTGATGATCCCAATCGCTGTGCTACAGCAGAAGCCACTCTCCTTCATTTACATCAAGGGAGGCGCTCTGTGGCTGAATAT
This sequence comes from Pelobates cultripes, assembly GCA_933207985.1. Classification (NCBI taxonomy): domain Eukaryota; kingdom Metazoa; phylum Chordata; class Amphibia; order Anura; family Pelobatidae; genus Pelobates; species Pelobates cultripes. The sequence continues at coordinate 224,205,797 of OW240913.1, forward strand.
GCTGCTGAATTCAGACAGTGGGTTACTGATACTACTTGGAACCAATCAGCCCAGAGGTTCCACTTCAGAAGGGGTCTCTCAGAAGCTATAAAAGATGAGCTAGCTCGTGTTGATCTTCCTGTTGAGTTTGATGCATTTGTGCGGTTGGCTATCCGTATTGATCGGAGACTTTCAGAAAGAAGATTGGAAAGACAGGGCTCTTTTAAACCAAGTGCTACTCCTACTTTCTATTCAAGAATTTCTACTCCGACCCCACAAACACCTACAGACTCTGAACCTGAGGCTATGCAGGTAGATCTAATAAGAGGGCCATTATCCAATGAAGAAAAACAGTGGCGACGCACTCACAACTTATGCCTGTATTGTGGTAGTGCAGGGCATTATGCCATCAATTGCCCTAACAAGTCTAAAAGAACAATAGCTATGACTGCTGAGGGTGCACAGATTCAACACCAATCCCAGATTTCAGACCAACTGGATTCTGTCACACAACCTTTGTTTTCTCTGGCTCAGGGTGAAGAAGGTATGATGACTCAACATCCTCATTTGGTGGTGCCTATCACTTTGCAATATGGTAATAATAAAATTTCAACTACAGCTATGATAGATTCAGGAGCAGGCGGAAACTTTATGGACATTAAATTTGCAGCAGAAAATAAAATTCAGTCTATCCCTAAATCTTCACCTGTGTTAATGGAAACAGTAGACGGTTCTCCACTTACGTCAGGCCCGGTTACACATGAGACTGTGCCTTTAAAATTGATTCTGGAAGTGAATCACCATGAGTCTATATCTTTCCACCTAATTTCCTCAACACAGTTTCCAGTGATTTTGGGTATACCCTGGCTTGCTCTGCATAACCCACAGATTGATTGAAAGACTAGAACTTTGTCCTTTCCTTCAGAACACTGCTTAATGAATTGTCAACCCTCTAAGGCGACACCTGTTACCACAACAATTAATGAAATGGTTGCTACAAACTTAGCCAAGCTTCCGCTACAATATCGGGATTTTGCAGATGTCTGTGATAAGAAGAATGCTGATCAGCTTCCACCTCATAGGCCTTATGATTGCCCCATAGAGCTGCTACCTGGAGCTGCTATCCCATTTGGCCGTATATACTCCCTTTCTGAGCCTGAATTGAAAGCACTTCGTGAATACATACAAGAAAATCTTGCCAAAGGCTTTATTCAACCATCTACTTCTCCAGCAGGAGCTCCTATATTCTTTGTAGAAAAGAAAGATGGCAGTCTACGGCCATGTGTCGATTACAGGGACATTAATAAAATCACTGTTAAAACCCGTTATCCCTTGCCTCTCATTCCTGAACTTCTGGAGAGACTTCGTTCAGCTAAAATATTTACGAAGCTTGATCTACGGGGGGCATATAATCTGGTTCGCATAAGACCAAATGATGAATGGAAAACAGCTTTCAGAACCAGGTACGGACATTACAAATATCTAGTAATGCCATTTGGGCTTTGTAATGCCTCTGCAACTTTTCAGCATCTAATCAATGATGTACTACGGGATCTCCTGGATCAGTTTGTTGTGGCATATTTGGATGATATCCTGATATTTTCTGATAATCTTGAAAATCACAGAAAACAGGTCTGCATTGTTCTTGAGCGCCTTCGTACCCACCACCTATACATTAAACTGGAAAAATGAGAGTTTGAACAAACAGAAATTCAGTTCCTGGGGTATGTAATAACTCCTAAAGGTTTAAGTATGGACGCAAGTAAAATTAAAGCTGTGCTGGACTGGCCCATCCCCAAGAATGAAAAAGATATACAGGGATTTGTGGGGTTTGCCAATTTTTACAGGCGTTTCATTAAGAATTTCTCTGCCGTTATTACACCGATCACTGAACTTACACGTAAAGGGACTCCTTTTCAGTGGTCCAATAAGGCTGACACTGCATTTTCCAGATTAAAGACTCTGTTTACATCTGCTCCTATCTTAGTACATCCTCAGCCAGAATTGCCATTTACTGTAGAGGTAGATGCTTCTGATTCAGCTGTTGGGGCTATACTATCTCAAAGGACTGGACCTAAGATGTTGTTACATCCATGTGCCTTCTATTCCCGCCAGATGTTACCAGCAGAAAGAAATTATGACATAGGGAATAAAGAACTTTTGGCTATAAAAGCTGCCTTCACCCAATGGAGACATCTCTTGGAGGGAGCCACCCATCCAATTACTGTCCTCACAGATCACAAAAATCTGGAATGTATCCAATCCGCTAAGAGACTGTCAGCCAGACAAGCACACTGGTCCCTATTTTTCTCAAGGTTTAATTTTTTTATTTCATACCGCCCTGGTTCCAGAAATGGCAAGGCGGATGCCTTGTCTAGGATAGCTGACCCCCTCCATACTACAGTAACCAAGGCCATCATCTTGCCGGAGAGCAGATTTTTAGGAGTTACCTTTCCTTCTGATCTAATGTCTCGCATTAAAAAGGGCTACTCTAAAGATCCAGTTTTTCGTGATCCTCCTCATGATCTTCATATGACCATGCTTAATGGGTTTTGGATTTTTCAACAACGCCTGTTTGTTCCAGAATCAGTGCGACTGGACGTTTTACGCCTCTACCATGACTCTAAACCAGCAGGTCATCCAGGAATCCGAAAGACACAAGAACTACTTACCCGATCCTTTTGGTGGCCTAAATATTATGAGGATGTTAAGAAGTATGTGTCCTCTTGTGATGTATGTGCCAGACATAAGACTCCTCGCTCATCCCCTGTTGGCTTGCTTCAGCCTCTTCCGATTCCTCATCGTCCTTGGGGATCTATATCCATGGACTTTATTGTGGAACTACCTCCCTCTAAGGAACACACTACTATTCTTGTTGTTGTGGACCGGTTAACTAAGATGAGTCATTTCATACCAGCTCGTGGTCTCCCTTCAGCTAAACAGACTGCTGACCTTGTTATTCGGGAAATATTTCGCTTGCATGGAGTGCCTGATGAAGTAATTTCTGACAGGGGAGTGCAGTTTACATCTCATTTTTGGAAATATTTTTGTTCTATTCTAGGTATTAATGTAAATCTGTCTTCAGCTTTTCATCCACAAAGTAATGGACAGACTGAGCGAACCAACCAGACTTTAGAACAATATTTGCGGTGCTATATTAGTTACCTGCAGGATGACTGGCTGGATTTTCTACCCACGGCGGAGTTTGCCTATAACAATGCCCAACACTGCTCCACTTCTCTGAGCCCATTTTTGCCAATTATGGTTACCATCCAACCTTTCTAGTGAGTCTCCCAATTACTACTCCCATTCCTGCAGTCACTGACCGGCTAACCGCCTTACGAGATTCCCAAGAACTGTTGAAGGAGACTCTTTCGGAGGCTCAGGAATGTTACAAAAGAGCTGCTGATAGGCACAGAAAGGAGGCCCCAGTTTATCATGTTGGTGACAAGGTTTGGCTGTCAACAAAGAATCTTAAGCTTAGGATTCCTTCTCATAAATTGGGTCAAAAGTTCATGGGACCTTTTAAGATAATCGCTCAGATCAATGCAGTCACCTTCCGTCTGCAACTTCCGGATTCCATGAAAATACATCCGGTGTTTCACGTGGCACTGCTTAAACCTTTTCATGAAAATACTTTCCCTGGTCGAGCCTTGCCTGCCCCACCACCAGTCCTCGTGGATGGTGAAGATGAATACGAGGTGGAAAAAATTTCTTGACTCCAGGATCTTCCGCAACAAGCTTCAATACTTGGTTCATTGGAAAGGCTATGGTGAGGAGGATAGATCGTGGGAACCAGTGGACAATATTCATGCTCCTGATCTTCTTCAGTCTTTCCATGCACAGTACCCTGCTAAACCAGGAAATAGGGCATCCAGAGGCTGCGCCTGTAGAGGTGGAGGTAATGTGAGGAACTGACTCTGCTGGGTTTCGAACCCTGGTTTACATGGTGCTAAACCTTTTCCTTACCAGTACACCAGCCTGCCTTTTGCACATTTACCTGAGATCTGATACTATTGTTTGTAGAGTCAAGGTTATCAGTGACAACTCACTTCAGCTCTGTCTGGTCAGGTGTCTGGTCCTTGGCCTATAAAAGCCACTTCCTGTCTCTGTACCTTTGCCAGATTATTGTGGTTCCTGTACTCTCTAATCCAGCGTGTTCCTGTTTCTCCTTCCTGTTGCTGAATTTGGACTGTTTTGACTTTGCTGCTTCTCCTTCCCACTGACCTCGGCTTGCCTCACTACGATTATCATCTTTCTGTTCCAGTCTCCCATCTCTGCTTAAGACCAGAAGGCCACTCAAGGCTCAGGGGCTCAACCACCTGGGTAACGAGTGGCTACCTCTGGCAGAAAACATTGCTGATCTGGCTACTGGACTCCAAAACTTTGTAACATCAATATCATTACACCAAGCTGGCCAGGTACATGTCAAGGACAGGAGCTGCAACAGCAACTGCAAGCTGCTCTACTACAGTGTGGATTCCTATTTACAAGTGCTGGGAGGAAGTGATCTGAGATCAGTTCCTCTGTGTGCTGCAATGCATAAATTGAGGATTGTCCTTCACCACCTTTTCGGATTAGCAGATATCTGAAGTTTCACTGGGACTCCTGATAGGCCAGAGCCTGTTTGGCTCTAGCAGCCTTGAGTGCCGTGCAAAGACACCTCGAGTGCCGGGCATGGCACTAGTGCCGTAGGTTGCCTACCCCTGGTCTAGTCTATGCGTATCATGGTTGGGAAGGAAGAATGCAATTAAGATGAACCTACTACCTCACCTGCTGTACCTTTTCCAAACCATCCCGATAAGTATACCTTCAACATTCTTACGATACATGGATACCGCCACCTCAGGTTTTAGATGGCAGTCCAGAGACCCTAGAATCAAGAGAACGCAATTGCACCAACCAAATGCCCAGGGGGTAGTGGGACTCCCCTCTCTACTGACCTATTATAGAGCAACGCACTTGCACCGCATAGTAGACTGGCACGTTCCGAAGACTAGCAAGAAATGGATACATACGGAGTGAGCTCAGGCAGAGGGAACACTACCAACGGTAGGAACCCACGGATCTGGACTCACCCATTCATCGGGGCAACGCTGAAGATCTGGCGCCTCATCAGCTCTAACCTCTCCTTAACCACGACACCAGGACCGCTGACCCCAATCACCTACAACCATGAAGTGGCAGGGACACACACGCCGCAGGACATCAGGACGTTTGGAGCGTCGGACCAGCCACACATGCAACAGTGTTGCACAGTGGATGTGATGAAACCGCTACCAGAACTTATACGGACAGTACCCCCGACGGGCCTAGAAAGACTTTGTTACCTCCAGATCAAAGCATACTACATGTCCCAAAATGGTAGACACCTGTTCCACAGGACGCTAACACAGTTTGAGGAATTATGCAGAGCCAGAACGCATATAGCCAGAGGCATCTCTATGATCTACACGCTACTCCAAACCGCAGCTCGACCTGAACCATCAAGATATATGGCAAGATGGGAAGAAGCCACCAGCGTCTCACTCACGGAGCCACAGTGGATGAAAATCCACATACTGACGCACCAAAGCTCAATGAGCTCCAAACACCAGGAACTCAATTACAAGCTGCTGACCAGGTGGTACAGGACACCCAGAATGATCCCGGATGCACCCAGCACCTGCTGGAGATGTGGAGAAGAGACAGGATCGGACATACATGCATGGTGGACATGTAGAAAAATAGCTCCATTCTGGAACCAAGTCCATACCCAGATCAAGAACATACTAGACACCCATCTCCAACTTCAACCACTCCAGATGCTCTTCCATCACACGGAGATGCTCATATCTAGATATAAAAAGTCACTCACAAAACACCTCCTAAACGCAGCCAAATTACTTATCTCAACCAACTGGTGGACCGCGCAGACACCCACCATCCAACAATGGATGGACAAGGTGGAGGAAATCCATGGGATGGAGACCCTCACAGCATCCCTGAGGGGAACAGTAGACAGATACATACAGACTTGGACCCCATGGATTGATTTCATATCACACAGAAGAACATAAGACTATCAACCGAAAGAGGGATGAGATGGCAGAGGAGAAACACGGAGCGGGGGGTGCGCGGCGGGCTCAAGGCGGGGGGGACATGTGGGCTCACCCTTTCCATACCACCCCCTCCGACCCTCTTCCAACTTCAGTCGAGCCTCCCCCTTTCTACTCCCCCCCCCTTTTTTTTTCCTCTCCTTTCTTTTCTGCTCTCCCCCATATACTTTGGCCCGAGTGGACAGGACCTCAATACTAAGCCAAACACAGGAATCCCCAAGCACTGGCCCCCCTTTCCCCACGCCAACAGATATAACATGGACTTAGGCACCTGCACGGGATCAGGGGCTAAGGGAACGCCCGGGGCCTCCGACCAGAAAAAAAGATAATCAAGCGGTCAGCCCCAAACACACAAACACAACAACGGATACCCACAGGCTAGTGAGGGGAGGCAGAACGGGTTCTACTGCCACCACAACCGACATGGAATCAATCAAAGCTACAACGACACATAAGTGATAGAAGGTACACCTGGGACAGAGGGCATGAACAGCCAGCCACGACTACGAGGCACTGCTCGCCCTTATTCCTGGACCGGGGACTATCCCTAGGACAACAGAAGTTAGACTGGGGGATGCTTTAGCACACGTCTACGGGCCCCGAGAACCAAATGGTAACAGGGGGAAATCCCCTAGTAGAATAACACATACTGAGGTCACCCTGACCCAACCCATGGTATCACTACCCAATTTGACCAACCAAATTCAAGAATATGGAAAATATTCCCATTGTCCTCTAAATGTGTCCAAAACACAAGCCTTATGTGTTGGTGTAGGGAAGACCATTATTGAGAACTTGAAAAACACATTTAAAGGGACACTATAGTCACCTGAACAACTTTAGCTTAATGAAGCAGTTTTGGTGTATAGAACATGCCCCTGCATCCTCACTGCTCAATCCTCTGCCATTTAGGAGTTAAATCCCTTTGTTTATGAATCCTGATCACACCTCCCTGCATGTGACTTGCACAGCCTTCCATAAACACTTCCTGTAAAGAGAGCCCTATTTAGGCTTTCTTTATTGCAAGTTCTGTTTAATTGAGATTTTCTTATCCCCTGCTATGTTAATAGATTGCTAGACCCTGCAAGAGCCTCCTGTATGTGATTAAAGTTCAATTTAGAGATTGAGATACAATTATTTAAGGTAAATTACATCTGTTTGAAAGTGAAACCAGTTTTTTTCATGCAGGCTCTGTCAATCATAGCCAGGGGAGGTGTGGCTAGGGCTGCATAAACAGAAACAAAGTGATTTAACTCCTAAATGACAGTGAATTGAGCAGTGAAATTGCAGGGGAATGATCTATACACTAAAACTGCTTTATTTAGCTAAAGTAATTTAGGTGACTATAGTGTTCCTTTAATTTCAAATGGAGGGATGACTTCATTACATATCTTGGCATCAAAATTACCAAAAACCCTGAGGGTCTCTTCAAACATAACTACGAGCGACTATTGCGAGAATTTAAGGACATTTCCAACTATGGGAGGGCTCGTTCCTTTCATGGGTGGGCAGAATAGTGGCATTCAAAATGTCCCTCCTGTCCAAATTCCAATACGTAACACGCACCCTCCAGATTCCACTCCCCAAAGCATATCTGATAGACCTGAAAAAAAAAATAAAAAAAAAAATGATTAGAGTCCCCTCGAAAACACTACCAAACCCGATGCATCAGGCCACACTACAATGGGTGGTCATACAGAGACAGCCTGCAATATACATATTTCGGGTCCCAAAAAAGACCAGACCTCCGTTCCCCAACATGTTGCCCACTACAACACTGCTTCTCCACATTTTATTTTATTTATAAAATATTTTACCTGGAAAGATACAAAGAGCTTTCTCTCGTTTTCAACTATGTCCTGGCTCCACAAAACATTGCATTGTTACATTAGGGTACAATAAAATACAAAAACAATATTAATACACAATATATACAAAATTTTACATAGAACAGGTAGGAAATATATAAATCAACCATGACAGGTGCATTCTGTTTTGAGGTATGTAGAGAGGGATCTCTTAAAAGGACTTTAGGCTTAGGGAAGATATTAAAATTTCTTATTGACTTTCCACAATTGCGGTACTCTGTAGGAGGAAGATCGGAATGCTTTCTTTTTGTATTGAGGTAGACTAAATAAAGTGTTGGTACTGGATCGGAGGTTATAGGAGGTGGGAACAGCCAAGGAGAGCATTTTGTTCAGGTAGGGTGGAAGTTCCCCAGAAAATCTCTTAAAAACAAGGCTGGAAAGATGAAGGGTGCGTCTGGATTCCAGTGACAGCCAGTTTAGTTCTTTTAGCATGTCACAATGGTGGTTCCTGTAATTACATTGTAGCACAAATCGGCAGAACGAGTTATACAATGTATTGAGTTTATTAATGTGGGATTGCGATGCATATACTATATCCCCATAATCGATGATTGGCGTCAGCATTTGCTGTACAATCTTTTCCTTTACTGTAGGGCGTAGGCAGGATTTGATTCTGTACAGGGCACCTAGTTTTGGATAAAGTTTAGATGCAAGTTTTTCTATGTGGAGGACAAAAGATAGATTGGGGTCTAAAAACATATCCAAGTATTTGAAAGAGTGGACTGCGGTCAGTGTGCCATTTGAATTTGCTTTGATGGATAGGTGGGAATTGTGTAATTTAGGTACTGTTCCAAAGATCATTGTGACAGTTTTGTCAGTGTTTAGGAAGAGTTTGTTTTTTGCAATCCACTTTTCTACCTCTGTAAATTGGTCTTGGAGCACAGCCTCAAGCTGCGGTAGATTGGATTTGCTCACATAGATAACTGTGTCGTCTGCGTTCAGCTGAACAATTGAGGATTTGCAGACATTAGGCAGATCATTTATAAATAATGTAAATAGTAGGGGGCCGAGAATGGAGCCTTGGGGAACACCACACGTGACTGGGAGAGGGAGGGAGTCGCTGTCAGAAATGGGCACATATTGCGAGCGATCCGATACATACGATTGAAACCAAGTTAGCGGACAATCACCAATACCTGAGTTTTTGCAGTAGAATGTCGTAGTCTACTGTGTCAAAGGCCTTTGCAAAATCAAGGAAAATAGCTCCAGTTAGGTCTCCTTGTTCCATGCCAGTTTGGATGTCATTGCAAACTTTTAAGAGAGCAGTTGTGGAGTGATTTCTGGCGACAGCCCGATTGATCAGGGGTCAGATAGTTTGATTGTTGGTAGTACTCACATAGTTGCATATGGACAAATTTTCAATACTAGGAGGTAATAACTGAGTGAGAGAATCCCTAACTGCAGAATGGCTGTCTAGGAACCTTTATTAAATCTTGGCATGAGGATCTAGGGTGCCACCTCCCAGAGGGTGCTATGAGAGAAAGGTAACACAGCATATGCTACCCACATGGAGAACATGAGGAAACTCCAATACCGTTGGTACTTAGAGCCACACAGACTCTTGTATCTACTCAGACGCATCCAAAGTATGTTGGAGGTGCGAGAGAGAAGTGGGTACAATGTTCCACATCTGGTGGAGATGCCGAAAACTCCGGAGTTACTGTAAAAAAGGTGGGGTATATACTGAATTTTTTGCTTCACAAGCCAGTTTTGCTGACACCGCAAATGTGTTTACTATTCGAGTGGCCAGATACCACATCCAAAACTGAATGCAAACTACTATTCCAAACTACAATAGCCGCGACCACCTTATTGGTAAGGGCATGGAAGACAAGTGACATACCTACTGAATTGGAGCTATTAAATAGTTCGTTGAAATTCCCACAACGCATTTCTCCCCTTAGGGCTTTCTCAAGTGGATAAAAAAGCCCTAAGGGGAGAAACACATCTTACCAGGACCAGCGATCACGGTCAGGGGGGTACTGCTGGAGACCCTAAAAGTCCCCCTGCAGCAGCTCTGGCCACTCCAGCCCTCCAGGGCCATGTGATCACCATGATCACATCGCTGCAATAAGAGTCTAGCAGCTGCCAGCAGGGGGACTGACCGCTCAGGCTGCAAAAAACGAACAATTTCTTTTAATATATATATATATATATATATATATATATATATATATATATATATATATATATTATAAAATTATTAAACCATTTTATAATATATATGAATTCATTATAAGTGTACTTTGAGATATATATATATATATATATATATATATATATATATGTACTTTGAATTTGTGTTCAGGGCATAGAAAGCCATAATGATAGTATATAACATACCTTATGATAACATAGAAAATATGAACAATCGGTTGTGGTGTGCCGAAACGGACGATGCGGTATGTCTGTAATAAAGAGGTGTCAGGATTACATGTTGATCCAGCACGCAGAACTGTGTCACACCTAGGACTAAGGATAACGTATAACCGGACCTTAGAATGACCGGACTTAACGTCTCCAAGAATAGTCAAAATACTAGCCGAGGTCAGGGACACAGAATCAGACACAAAGATGAGGGAAAGCCTAAAGTCCAGGATTCCAGATATCAGGGAAGTCAAAACAAAGCCAAATACCAGAAAATCAAGATCAGGAACGCACTCTCAGATAACCATAGGCATGAAACTATGACAGGGCAATGAGCAAGAGGAGAGTTGGGTTTAAATACTCCTCCTGTGGATCCGATTGGCTGTAACCGGCCTGTATCTGGTATATGCTGATGAATTCCACCGTCCCAATGTCTTGATAACATGTACCGGTATGTTTCTGCTAGAAGCCGTGGTGGCTGCTCCAATGCGGAAGGAGTGTCCTGAGTAGTGGGATGGATTGAGACCTAACCTAGCCAGCAATACTCTAATACAGAGCATGAATTTACTGGTAGTGAGAGCATTACCATGCAAACATAAGTTGGTTAGGAGACCCTGGAACAGCAGTTAGGAAGTTATCTAGGACTTGTACAAGGCACCATTTGTTGCTGGTAGGGTAATAAGGGATCTTTACCAGTTAATCCTTAGGTGTAGTTTTCGAGTGTTTGAGAAATAATATGTAGTGGTCTTGTATTTTTACAGTTTGGGATCTCTTAATGCCGTTTTGGGAAGTGATGTTTGTAGTGGTAAACTCTCCGGGTCTGAGGAACCCATAGAAAGACTAAGTATATAGCGGTTTTAATGACATGATTGGTGTGTGATTCGAACGGGGGTTGTATCCATGAGATCTGATAATGATTGGAAAAGTTGACTATGAATAGGTGATCTAGAAGATGTTGGTATGGGTTTTGAATTTTTAATGCCTTTAAGTATGGTTTTGATTTGGTAAGAAGATAGGAAACTATGGTTGTTTGGCCAAAGTGTAAGTATATGATGCCACCTTAAATTAAAATTATCATACGACATATAATTTGATGGTGTCGTATGATATTTTAATTTAAGGTGGCAATAAAGTGAAAGTTACAATAGTTTCCATTGAATGTTTATTTACAACCTGAAAGTCCAACAAGAATTTGTTATAAATATGGAATGCCCTGTCTTATGACTTTCTAGTATTGTCAGATAAAGCTAGTTGTAAAAGGAGTCTGCCATGCATTAACAGATCTCTGAATCCAATGTCATGTCCTGCCATGACGGAGCCTGGATAGCCACAAGGGCTGCCGTTGGTAATGCTTTGTGGAATTTGTGAAATTGAGAACGAGATACATACAGCTGCTACGTTCTGAATGCCAACAGATGTTAACAGATTGTTAACAGATATTGGATTAGCGAGAGCGGACAGTAAGTTCTTACATTCTACAATGCCAAAAAGCATGTAAATTATTCCCGCATGGAACCCTTCCGTGAATACAGACACCTAAAACTCCACCAAATGGGGTGAGGGATGGTTCTGCAGTAAGTCGGTGAAACAAGTCACATTAAGTGAGGCCATGTAGGGTTTGGGAAACAATTTATTTAGACATATCGCCTTGGAATGTGCCCTGAAACAAAGGGAACATACATGCAATAATCGGCACGTGCTAAATCCACAGGAACCTGCATTGAAGTTATTGCAAATCTGGGATTTACCAAGGATAACAACATTATGGCCAAGCTTGTCCCTAATCACTCTCAGGTTTAGCGGAGGAAGCAGGGCAAGTAAAAGCCACACCCAGCTCAGGGGTATTATGACATAGGTTCGTGGTGTGTGAGGACGAAGAGCATACACCGCAAGCTGGGGACCTGAGGCCCGCGAAGTGCCTGCAAAAAAGCTCTGTATCCAACTAGCTCCAGTCCGTCTGAAAATTGAACTGAGCCAGGGCCGCAGATGCCTTTGCGTAGAATGAACTGTGGTAATCATAAAATGATGTACCTCCATATTTATGCTCCAGGTCCATCAACTTGTGTAAATACAGGTCAAACTCCTCTCTGCGTTCAGGATAAACTGAGCACATCATGTCCCTATAGATACCAAAATCCAGGACAAACTCAGGGATAGACAACTTCCTATTCAACCTGAGGTCCCAAGCCTTCAGCAAGACCAAGACATCGCCATAGGAATACGTCTTATTCTCCAGGATATCTTGGGAGGCAATCAGCAGTGAAACTAAATTGATATCTTTACCTTCCAAGATATCCTTCTTAATATTTGCTGGTACCATATGAGCTGGGTTAATGATATTCGAGTTTTGTAGTGGACCAATAAATTTACCCGTTAGGGTGCCTTAGAGACCAGTAGGTTCTGGAGTAACCAATCCAGATGGTGCCACTGGCCTATCATTAGCATTCAAAGGTACAGCCTATCCGTAATGCGTCCCAATGAGGACAAAACTGATGACAGTATGGCCTGGAGGTCGGATGACTGGGCACTACTAGGGCCCTCGCCAGCCCCGGTATTATCCGTGTAGGTGTTGAGCAGTCTATATAATTCTGCCTTCCTGGCAGTGGCATGGTAGGGAAATATTCCTGCGTCCTAATTCGGCCTTGATCCTGGGTATGGTCCAGGATCTCAGTAAAGACAGGCTGGCATTGTCCCCTCCATGAGATGGAGAGATAGACCTTGCAGGAGTGCTGGGAAAAGACAAATCTTCAATAACTTCTGGTAGCTCAGACATGCTAGAATAGGACCTAAGACTCATGAGTAACCAAAGTGATAGTAATGTAATGGCTAGCTTATCTAATGCCAAGTGGCGAAAAATTATCTAATACGGGAGAGGGGAGCCCTTACTAGTTGCCAAGTGGCATGAGAGGCTCTAGCTATGTGTTGGCACAAGGGGATTTTTGAGGCCACTGAGTTTGTGGCGGGGTGGTGGCCTCTTGGTGACCAGTAAATCAAAAGATAGCATGGGAGTGACAGGGGGAGGACCTCTCTATACCACCATGCGAGGCAACTATGTGTTGGCCGTTTGGGCGCGAGTACCTCCTTGTATGAGAATGGGTGTTGGCCTTGTGGGACCACTAAGACTTAGGCAAGATGGCCAGAAAAACTAACTAAGTGGACTCTGAAACCTATCAGCCAGTAGACAAAGTCTTACCCTAGTGGTAGTGCCGGATGGGGAAAAAGTGTAACGACCCACGGGTACACCTACTTGTAGTTATTAGATGGATAGAGTAGGAAAGCATAGATGAAACCCGAGTAATACCTACAAGAGTAAATAGCCATCATGTAGTACCCTTCACGTGACTGTAAATAGTGGTAAGCAACATGAAACAATATGGGATACCTACCAGCTAATAGACTAGGCCTAAAATGAACCCGGTAGAGCGTAATTGGTAGTATAACCAGTGGGACCTTAGCACCTAGCAACCTAAAAGTAAACAGATTATCCGAGCAATGAGGGACAGAACGTGGATTCGTAAGGCAGATCTAAACCACTACACAATGTAATATTGTAGGAATCAAAAGAGGAGACGATAGTGAATATAGCAGAATTACTTCAATCTGTAATATATAATATGGCCAACATTAGAACTTCAAGAGAGCATAACGGATTACTAACTGACCAAAATTAACAGAACCCACCTAAAGAGTTTTGAAAATTGAAACCTGAGTCAACCAGAATCTATGAGCCTTGACAACTTGAGAGGTACAGCAAAAGAAGGTTCAAGCCTGGCAAAAGACATGTGCAATTAGTTTCGTTCCGAATGTGAATTCGGACACTTCCAAATTTCAGCCGTAAGCATTTGCAACACTTACAACAATAAAGTAATACACATTCAAATAAAATGTAAGTTACTTAGCCAGTGAATGGAATGACAGGAATGAATAAGTAGATAACTCCCTAGTACTGTGGGAATTAGGGAGTTATCTACTAAAAGGCTGAAAGACCTAAATTGGTCTTTCAGCCAAATTTACTAATACCGCAAGTAGGGGCATGTCTAGTAAACAGTGATCAGCCCCCAAAACCCCCACCCATGCGAGTGGGGGCCTCTAACCTGAAGGGGGGACCTATTGGGCCCCCCTCCCAAGCAGCGGGTGGGGGCACTATTGTTCTCCCCCCGGCCCAAACCCTTGAGCAGCAGGTGGGGGTCCTAAATTAGAACAAGGGGGGGAGGGACCTATTGTCCAGCCCCTCAGTGGCTTTCAGCCTTTTGGTAGATAGCTCCCTAATACCGTGGGAATTAGGGAGTTATCCACTAAGCGGCTGCAAGAGAAGTCCTGAAGTTCCGAACCGCATATTTTCCCCATGCACATCCCTACCTGGCAACCTATGAAATGTTATTACGTATCAAAATGGCAGAAAAAAAAATAGTGACAAAGCGCTGCTCAATTTAACTTGTTAAACACATTTATTTTGATTCTAGGAATTCCTATCATAATAATAGGACATTCGGCTGCAATTATATGAACGGCTCCAAAAGAGGAGCAAAGAGCTGCATCACAACCGAACGTTCCAGTACAACGAAACACT
>OW240913.1:224223254-224247792 GCA_933207985.1 Pelobates cultripes
AAAACATAATTGAAGCCTTTCATGCCGCTGCTGCGGCGCTACTAATACAAGATGAAACCCCTTGCATAGCTGCTTTCTTTAAAACACATGGCTATAACTGACAAGTTAAAATGGTCTGCTTCTCAAACCAGGGTTGTCAGGCTCATTGTGTACTTAATGATCAGATACAGATAAAGTATTTGAGTTTTATTTTTCAAAATCCCAGGTGAAATTATATTTTTGTTTTTGTGTCCATGTAAAAATGAGTAATTTGTTTTTTACCGACAGGTGCTGCTGTGTATTGGGTGTAAAAACACCAGGCTGCTTTGTACATTTTTACCTCTGGCAGCAAGCAGGCTGTATTATGGTCCCCGGGGCATAGAATTAGTGTAAATTACATGCACTATGTCTGTCTCACCCCGTACCCTTTGCAAATTGGCATGTTCGGCAATGACACGAACAAAGTGCCACCATTATGTTTTTGATTAAATATAAATATATTGGCCACTGGCCAGTCTCTGCTGACACTAAATCTGCAATCTTCTTTCATTTTATAATAGGTGAGGTGTAAGCTAAGTGATTGTAAAATGCTCACTTAAAGGGACACTATAGTCAACTATACAACAACTTTAGCTTAATGAAGCAGTTTTGGTGTATAGATCATGCCCCTTCTTAATGAAGCAGTTTTGGTGTGTAGATCATGCCCCTGCTTAAAGGATCAAAGCGGTTTTCTTGACACTCTATAATCCTTGGGTGACCCCACCCTTAGGGTCCCCCTCCCCCTTCAGCAGCTTACCTTTATCCAGCGCTGGGCTCCCTCTGCGCTGGTGATCTCTCCACCCCTGCTGACGTCAGCTCCCAAGTGGAGCGGAATGCGAATGCGCGTCAAGTGCCATGCACGCATTCAAACATTCCATAGGAAAGCTTTTCTCAATGCTTTCCTATGGACGCTCTGCATGATGAATGTGAAATTCGCATCCAGCATCGCAGATACGCCTCTAGCGGCTGTCAGGAAGACAGCCACTAGAGGTTGGATTAACCATTAATGTAAACATAGCAGTTATTCTGAAACTGCTATGTTTACATGTGAAGGGTTAAAACCTGAAGGGCTTGGCACCCAGACCACTTCATTGAAGTGGTCTGGATGACTATAGTGTCCTTTTTAATGAAGTAGCTTTGGTGTATAGATCATGCCCCTGTATTGATCTGCTATTTAGGAGTGAAATCACTACATCAGTAAATGTTTGCTGGTTTTATGTATCTCATTGTCATGTTTTGGTGTTCAATAAATTTTACAGTTGGTTTCATATTGATAAATATGGAGAGTAAAACAACATCTAAAGAGAAAGATGGTGCTCAGATAATACGAGAAAAGCAGTCCAAAGAACTTGAGTTAGCAGGAAGGGATCCTAAGCAAATGAAACTATCTTTTTCAGTGGTTCTAACATTTTTTGTCACCGAAATGTATATTCACTCTTTTGATAATAAGAATGAATATATCTTCCGTATATACTCGTCTATAAGTTGATCTCGCACAAGTAGAGTGCAGTTTTTTGACCAACAATTGTGAAATATGCTATTACTCGTGGATGAGTTATGGATAAAACTTGGCGCTATGAAGTCCTGTGATTTTTATTATTTTGTCAGATTTTACCTAGGCAAAGATCCTGGAACAATCAAACAGTTACGGTACCTACTTCTCTGCATCTCAGTGCACATGCCCAGCTCCAAAGCTATTAGATGACCGTGCCTGAAGGCGGCAGGAACATTCTCGCCAGCTAGTGGTCCTGCTTGTGGCTCACTACAGCCACCGCTGCAACAGCCTGCTGTTGTCCGTGTGTGTGTACCCGGTATCTGGGTCAACGTACAGCTATGTACACTAGCACTACCGGTAACTCTGTATTGCCCTGCATTTAATATGAACAAAATTCTATCGAAACTAGCATGGACCCGTGGATCTGCATTTAAAAAAAGTTTACGACTAAAATTTCTCGAGTATATATGGTAGTCTGTTTGCATGTGCATGATGAAGTTTTACGTTTGTTAAGATTCATGATGGATTATCAAGGAGTGTGCATACTAAGAAAAGAAAACAGAGGGTAAAGGGTGTTGGAAAACAGCCAACACCTTAAGCTCTGTAAAGTGGTTACTAGGGGAATAGGGGGCTTAACCCCAGGGAAAGAAATAAACAAAGAAGAAAAGAATAAGTTAGGAATCCACTAAAAATACGAATATGAGGGTAGAGACCTGCTCATTCGGTGGTCTATACCCCTAAAGTAATTGTACTTGCCATAAGGAGGGAAAAAGAACAAACACAAAAAAAGGAAGAAGGGAAAAGAAAAGGAGGAAAAAACATGGGTATTGTACCTTTAATAGAACAGGGGATACACATAAAATAAAGTAAAATGATGGTAAAAAGTCACACTGGCTCTTTATATAGCCAGAAGGGAAATATCCCTTATGAAAAATTCATATAGGAGAAATGAGGTTAAACCTCACAAATATTGGATCTAAGCCAACACAATTACAAAGTACTAGAGACCAAAAGGCTAATAGCAAATATATGGTTAGACTTAGAGAGTGAAACTGTCAGAAATCTGGTAAATAGGCAGGGGGGTATTGCAGATAGAAATATAAATATAGAGTAAGCCTTGATAGTAAAAGTACCCCTAAGGGGAGCACAGTAGTTATTAGTGCAGATTGGTAAGTGAAGCTATGCAGAGGATTTATCTAGGAGAAATGCCCACCTGGACAAAGAGGAGCATACAAATACTTGTAGCTTGTAACCAAAGACAAAAAAAGGCCTCCTAGTAATGGTCTGTCCGTAGCCTGAATAGCCCTGCACACACTAACTGACTCCCCTAAAAAACAGGGTAACTAGGTAGAATACCTGCTGCTTCAGCGGCAGCCTAAAGGCAATCCCTATCGCTTAACCCCCTCACTGCCCAAGTAAACCCTCAAGAAGACATCAAAACAAAAAAATAAGAAAGTAAATAATCAAATCAAAAGAAAAACTAAAAAGTAAATTAAATAAGGTAAAATGAATGCATCGGCATTCTGAAATGCTCAAAGGAGTGTGCATACTTGACTTTACATAGTGATCAGTTCTACTTTTTTTAAGACATATTTTTACTTATTTGAAATTAGTGATGTCGCGAACATGAAATTTTCGGTTCGCGAACATGAACTTCCGCAAATGTTCGCGAACCGCCATAGACTTCAATAGGCAGGCGAATTTTAAAACCCACAGGGACTCTTTCTGGCGGGTGAGGGCCATAAAGATAATGAGGGGGGGACCTACAGTCCTCCCCCTCTCCGGCCCCCACCCCTGTGTGGCGGGTGGGGGCCCTAAAAATAACAATAAGGACCTACTGGCCCCCACCCCTGAGCGGTAGGGTGGGAGCCCTAATAACAATAAGGGGGGGACCTACTTCCCCCCCCCGGCCCCCACCCCTGAGCGGTGGGTGGGGGCCCTAAAATTAACAATAAGGGGGGGACCTATTGTCCCCCCCGGCCCCCACCCCTGAGCGGTGGGTGGGGGCCCTAAAAATAACAATAAGGGGGGGACCTACTGTCCACCCCCGGCCCCCACCCCTGAGCGGTGGGTGGGGGCCCTAAAATTAACAATAAGGGGGGGACCTATTGTCCCCCCCCGGCCCCCACCCCTGAGCCACAGGCTGCTCACTGTTTAATAGACATGCCCCTACTCACTGTATTGCGAGTAGGGGCACAATTTACTAATACTAAGTAATTTTTAGGGGGCAGACCAAACATCGCATATGTTCGCCATCTGTGGCGAACGCGAACACACTATGTTTGCCGGGAACTATTTGCCGGCGAACCGTTCGGACATCACTATTTGAAATCTCATAAAATCTTACATGTAAGGTAAGTAGAAATTGTATATCCTTTGTTTGCATGAGGATTTTTTTTTTTTTTTTTTTTTTTACCATGCATGGAGTTCCTGGAGTTTTTTTGTTACATCTAGCATTTGGGAGATTAAAATAGGTTGACAAAAAATTTTGTTTTAGGCTGGTGGTATACACCAAAGAATTCCTGTTGATGAGGTTTCTGCTGGCCCAAGGGCTCCTTCAAGCATGCCAGTTATGTCTGTCGAAGATGAGGTGAGCCCGCTAGCAGAAGAACAGGTCATTGAGGAGGAGCTGGTGTCAAAATGCAGAGAGCAAGTGCAGATGAATGACCCAGATGTTTTTGAAGACCTTCCTGAATTAGAATGTATCACACCTGAAGACATGTCAGAAATATCTTTTAGTCTTCCTCCTGCATGTTACATAGCAGAAAAAAATTATTTTGTTGAAAAACACCCTTATCAGCCAACCAGAAGTGAATGCGCAGATCTTCCTTTTCAAGAAGCCGACTTTTATTACCGCAAAAAGTCTAATGGGGATCATATTAAGCGTTCGTGGCTGAGTTGTAAGATAAAGGATCGAAAGTTAGAAAAGGCAATGAATATGCTGCAAAAAATGCCTCTAATTCCTCTTCCTCGTTAACTCATGGTTGTTCTAATTTTCGACATTGCTATCAGGCAGCAAATAAGCACGAATCTTCAAAAAGTCATTCTGATGCTGTTAGTGCTTATTTTACCATGAAAACAAATAGAAGCATTGACACATTACTAAATCAGGCTCAAGTCTCCAGAAGAAAAGAGATACTACAAAATATTGAGGCATTAAACCGTATATTTAATATTGTAAAACTGCTCGGAAAACAGGGATTGCCATTTCGTGCCCATGGCACTAATGAATCGCTGTACAATTTAAATAACATTGAAATAAACCATGGGAACTTTTTTGAAACTGTCCTACTTCTATCACAGTATGATGTTCCTCTTAAAAATCACCTTGATAAATGTGTTCAGGACAGTGAAAAAAGAAAACAGCGATTGAAAGACAGAAAAACATCAGGAAAACATTCAACTGGACTTGGATCTCTTGTGACATTTTTGTCCAATAATACAATAAAGTATTTGCAGCAATAGTTCGAAGCATGAAAAACTTAATTGTGTCTGAAATCGGAGAGAAACGATTCAGTATACAGGTTGACTCCACACAAGATGTTGGAATTGTAGATCAAGCAACAGTGGTTGCGAGATATGTGCAAGATGAAGCCATTAAAGAACGGCTTGTGGCGATTCTCCCTGTTAAAGATGCTACAAAAAAAGGATTTCACGAACTTCTAATGTCCTGTTTTGATGTACTTGGATTAGATTTCAAAAAAATTGCTGGTGAATCATTTGATGGTGCAGCAAATATGAGGAGTGCGTATGTGGGAATACGTGCACAGATTGCGAAGGTCATTCCAGATGCAGTTTATATTTGGTGCTATAGTCATATCCTTAACCTGTGTGTCTCAGATTACTGTCAAGTATTGGAAGCAAACAATTTTTTTGGTCTCCTAAATCGCTTGGCAACCTTTATTGGAGACTCCCACAAAAGAGTGAATATCTGGAAAGACCAACTGGATAGAAGACATGGACAAGAAAAACTTTTAAAGTTACAAAAAATTGGAGAGACAAGATGGTGGGCAAAAGAAAAGGCCCTTAACTGGATTTTTGGTGAAAAACATTCTCTTTATTCAGACACCCTTGAAGTTTTATATGTAATTTCCCAGAGTAACTTGTTTGAATCGAAAACCACTTCTGAGGCCTCATCCCTTTTTCACAATCTTTGTCAGTTTAGGATTATCCTAACAGCCAATATATGTTTACAGGTTTTTGATGTTATAGGGCCAGTGTTTTTGTAGATGTCAAAATATGTACAAACCAGTGGCCTTGACTTCAAGGTAGCATGGCAAATGGTTGAACGTGCAGTTGAGCAACTGAAAAAAATTGATTTCAACTATCTAAAACAAAAGGCTGAACACTTTGCAATAAAAACAAATGAGTTAATGGATGAAAGTGATGTTCTTAACTCCTTGGAAGTCGAGACTATGCTTCCAGTTGGAAGAGTGGCACGAAAAAAATGCTTAGCTGGAGAATCTTCACATGATGAACCACCTGAAGATGAAATGCAATGTTTTCGAGCTAGTGTGTTCAGACCAATTCTGGACCAAATCATACAAAGCATGACAGATTTTCAGAAAATAAGCAATTGGTCATGGATTCCCACTACTTTATCCTCGCACATTTCAGAAAATTAGGACAGATCCCAAAGTGCTAGATGGAGGGGCACTACAGAGAATTTCTAAGTTAGCTAAAGTAAATGAATGTTCTCTCAAAACTGAATTAATAAGTTTTGCCAACTTATTTCCAAGTCTTACAGTATGTCTTTCTGAAGATGAGACACAGAAAGTGGAAATAATTCTTGATGAGGAGGAGATTAATGACTGGATTCCACCTATTGACAAGCTAGTTGAGGTACAAAAGGAATCAAAGTGTGGTTCTTGCAAGCAATGCTTTCTTTGCTGTCACAGGTTGTTGTTAAAATACAACCTTTATTCTGCAGCTTATGAAAATCTTTCGATCACCTATGAGTACCTGTTGACCCTTTCTTTTACACAAGTCTCATGTGAGAGAGCATTCAGCAAGCTAAAACTCATCAAGACCCGACTGCGAGCCACAATGGGACAAGAACTGCTTGATGCTCTAATGCTCATGTCAGTGGAGAGAGATCTTCTGGAACAGGTCCAGTTTCCAGATGTATTGGAAATTATTCGTCAAAGTTTTTCCTTGATGAGGTTTTTACTAACCGTTTGATCAAATATTTTTAGTTTAAAAGTTTCATACAGATATTTATTTCTCTGGCTTCTGTATTTTTTTTTTTTATTGTATCCATACATTGTTCATTTGTTAAAACTGTAGATTTTTATTTTTGTTAAACGACATTTTTTGCTATTACAATTAAATTATGTTAAACCACATTGTATCATATTTGTCTTACATCTTAACATCAATCCATTATAAAACAAGGAAAAGGTGGGCGTGGATGGGATGCTGATACGGTGGTGCAATGGGCCACTTAACTGGATTTGCCCCCCAGGACTAAGGCTGCCAGCCCTCCCCTGTTAACCTCTACCACTTCGGCTGGAAGGCTATTCCATGCGTCCACTACCCTCTATTTTTAAACCTTTGCCCCTCTAATTTAAGACTGTCATCTTGATGTGGTAGTTTTTCTTCTTTTAAATATAGTCTCCTCCTTTACTGTGTTGATTCCCTTTAACAAAGGTAGGAACAGGCTTGTGACCTTTTGGAAGTCCACAAAACAACTGAGCACAGAGCCCAGGGTGGTCTGTCCTCAAGTATGGGGGAAAAAGGGAGTATGGATCCTCTAGTGCAGGTAGGCGTCCACACCCCCTATGTGGGCAGGACACTATGTATGTTTATACACCGGGCTGGCTATTTCCCCACACTGCACATGAGCATGATACCAAAGATCCCACAGGGTTCTGACACCCTTGGTGAACCTTGGGGCTGCACAGGGGAAACAATCGCAATAAAACAAAGGAATCCCAGAGGGAAGGCGGGCTGGAGGGTAGAGGTGTGTTGACTAAATCAATTGCTGGGCCGATTTCCTTTGGTGATAATCAGAGGTGGAATGGTGTTATTCTGCACAGGGCTAAGGGTGATGGGAGTTTGCACCCAGACTACTTCAATGAGCTGCAGTGGCCTGGGTGCCTACAGTGTCCCTATGTATTAATATGTCTGTGGGGAACTAGTACTAACTAATAGTGATGTCCCGAATAGTTCTTGGGCTTGTTGTCACCTTTTGGGGACCCTTGGTGTTGTACGTGGCTGGGTGGAGGAAGAGACCTTCAATGACATCAGTGAGGACAAGGAACGGGACATGGCTAGCTTAGTATCCAACCTTGTGCAAATGGACTGTTTGCGGTTGTTTGCAGTGCGTTAAACGGGGAGTTTGGTCTGTCACTGTGAAGCGGGCGTAACCCTTACACTACCTGATCGATACAACATCATACCTGATGTTTTAAAGCAGGGGTTCTCAACCCAGCCCTCAAGGACCCCCTATCAGTCCAGGATTTATGGATTACCTGGGTGTGTCTAAAGTGTTTAAGGTGGGTTTTTTTTTCTAAACACCTTAGACACACCCAGGTAATCCCTGAATCCTGGACTTGTAGGGGGTCCTTGAGGACTGGGTTGAGAACCCCTGTTTTAAAGCATGTTATTCCAAACAATTTATGAATGTTAGGTGATTTATGCCCTTTATGGATTAAAACCAGACTCTGCATCAACTATGTAATTTTCCATGGGAGTTTCCATCACTATTGTGGCCAGAAAGAGTCCCTGTGGGTTTTGAAATCCGCCTGCCTATTGAAGTCTATGGCGGTTCACCCGGTTCGCGAACATTTGCGGAAGTTCTCGCTTGCGAACCGAAAATTTTACGTTCGCGACATCACTACTAACTAATGCAATGATATTGTGTAAGACTACCACTGTAGTGATCATGGTGTCCGTAGAAAAAAATAATTTAACTCAAACCAAAACATTGCAAAATCATAAAATGAATAAAATTTATTGTACAGCAGCTGGGCATTTTGTTTTAATCTTCTTCCCATGATTCTGGTTGTAGTCCTCTTCCATCTGCAATTCATCATTCTTCTTTTATTCCAGGAGTTCCCAACCTGTGGTATGCGTAACCCCAGAGGTACAAACCAGTGCCGCTGGGTGTACGTGAAAAATAATTGGTCATGGCGGCGGTGCAGCAGGCTGGCAACTGCATGGTGAAGGTCCATCGGGTGGCTCATGCAGTTAGGGTCACCCAATGGACTTGTGCCATGACAGTTGTGTGGTGCAGTGTTTTTATTTTTTTTAAATTCTTTATTTTTTCATCTTGACAGAGTCAGCGAACATAACAGTAGCCACTTGACTTGTGCAAATTTCAGTTATAGTGCAATACAATATCCCATGTTAGTGAAAAAGGGAAAGGCAACATGCCTTTGAACAATACATATTCTACACAAGTAATTACAATTTGGCTGGTCGTCAAGGAGTTTTGGAGTAAGAATGACATTGCCAGTATACCAGACATGCGTTTATGTATGCAGTGATAACGTCACATAACCATGAGCTTTCCATAGCGTAAGGGTGGGGCATCCGCCGCTACTCGAGGGTATCAGCAGAAGCCTCCTGTATTGTATACCAGCTATTTTCTATGTCAGATACTCTAACAGTACCAGTCCTGCCTCCTGGACTGGGGTGCAGTGTTTTAACTGCACGACTGGGTCCCTGCTAATCGGCCCAGAGTGCGGGGAGGAAGTGGCAGCTGGTCACTTCCTCCCAACTCAAACAGACTCTTCCGCATGTGAGTGGCAGGCCGAGAGCCGTGAGGGGGAGCAGACCTGAACAGGAGCAAAGCACAGCCAGCAGAAGCTACCATCCTGCAACTAGAGGGTGGCTAACATTTTGACCTGCATGTATGTTTTGGTTGTCTGTATGTATGTCAGTCTGTGTATCTGTAATAAACGAAAAAAAAGGTGGGAGAATGAAATATAGGTTCAGTAGGGCTGGAAGAGCAGGGCATGAACCCAAATGATGAAGAAAAAAAACTAGCTCTTGACCCAAAAGTATGGTAAAAGAATGATATAAAACTTAATTTTTAATATAGAGTGTATACAAAAAAAAAGGGGGGATATAAGTGGATACAATCTAAGGTATTGCCACTAGATGGAGACAAAACCAAACTATGCTAAATAGATAGCATCAAAGAAAAAGACACTTAGTAATCTATTTGCGATATATAGATATATATACATACAGTGTGGA
The DNA here is from genome assembly GCA_933207985.1 of Pelobates cultripes. NCBI lineage: Eukaryota > Metazoa > Chordata > Amphibia > Anura > Pelobatidae > Pelobates > Pelobates cultripes. Next base: position 224,232,973 of record OW240913.1, read on the forward strand.
AAGAGAAGGGGGGGGGAGTGAAAAACAAAACGATAAAACATTTTATATATATATATATATATATATATATATATATATATATATATATATATTTACAGATTTACAGATAAAGGTTTACTCTGGGATGTGTATATAAAAAGAGAGCAACAAGCTGTATCCACTTCAGTGTTCTGTAGGAAATTGAATAAACAATGTTAGTTTATCACTAGAATGCAGCATGGTACAGTAACATCATGTTTGTAATGTAATGCCAGGGGGAACCCTCGACAATATAGAAATGCAGGCAGAGTACAGCGGCTACTGAAACAATGAGGGGTGAAGTCTTAGTAAGGACTGTTAGCACAGAGTAAACAATGTTGGTAATCGAAATGGTGGAATTATCGGAATGCTAGTTGATATATATACTAAATCTATGCCTTCAAGGGCACCTATGCTAGATTGTAAGGACTAGATCTATCACTGGATGGCACTACCGATAATGTTCACCATTTAAAAGTACGGTATAACATCAAAATGGTGGGGAAATAATTCTGCTTCAAATATGTGTCAATTAGTGCCTTAAGAGGTACCTGTACTGTGAGGAGAATAAATAGGTTTACACTTAGAAAAACAAGAAAGAACTGGGGTAGAGCCTGTTCTAGGTACACTAAGGGACAGGGGGTACCCCAAATAGAAACTGAAAAACAAGGAAGGAGTACCAGAAAGGGGACTGGGGTAGGATAGGATACCAGAAGTCGGTGCCAGATATCCACAAGGTATTACCAGACTAGGAGCTAAATATTTAAGTAAAAAAATAATAAATATTTTATTAATATTTAAAAACAATAATACAAAAGTGTGTGCTAATGTACTAAAGGTGAACCAAAAGATAAGTGTAAACCAGTGCAACTAGTTGAAAATATACCAATAAATACTAAGAGTGCTGAGAATATATATCATAGGTCAAAGAAGCTCTAATAGGCTGACTCTAGTGGTATACATAGAGATGGTATCATAAGGAGTAATACTAGTGGACTGGTAGATATAGCTATATATCAGGGTTTAGCTGTAAAGCAAGCTAGGCATTAGACTTGGGACAAAATAATCAATGTCCCTATAGATCCCAAAGTAGATCTGAGTATAACTAATATAAGTAAATTAGAGCAGCGATGGATAGTTTCTCAGTTAGGAACTGTGCTGATGGCTTGATAGTCAGAAATAAAGATCGCACTATACTCCTAAAATGTGGTAAAATAATAGATCTAAAGTGTGGTAAAATAATAGATCTATCGTGGTAAAATAATAGATCTGTGTTGCAATGTCAGAAAGCTAAGTACACTCGATGTCAGGTGAACAGAATATTACTGGGGGGCGAGCTTAGCCACGGAACGGAGTGGTCGCATGTTCAATGAGCTCCAGCAACATCGAGACTAAATTAACATCAAAAACTATTACAGCCCTCACGGACCTAACAATTGACGGCCAAGGCAGGGGGGCAAAGCTCTCAACTGACCGATGCCCTTCGTATACCGCCAGACGGGACGGAAAACACGCTGCACAACTGAGGCCTACTCAGACTACAGGGCCCTCGAAACGGCGCTCCACAACGCGGTCTTCTCTACTGCCTTACCGCCCACGGAGCACACAGCCACAAACCCGGCAAATATGGGACGAAAATCCCAGCGGATAGCAACAGGTGCGTGCAAAGATACACAGGACATTAGCACTATGCTCCAGTGCACCGCGGTCCCGAAAATGGCGGCCACAACCGACTTAGACACAAGCTCCACGTGCTCGGAGCTCGTCATGGGGGACACACTAGACCACCTGCCATCTCAAGGTGCACAAGCTGACTGATGCACTGACACCAGCCACAAAATTAGACATTAAAAACCTCCTAAAGGAGCTAAAACAAATGTCCGCGGCAGACATGGCTTTAATGAAAACGGAGGTCCAAGCGGTCACAGACCGAGTGAAGACCACAGAAGAGAACATCATAGAGGTCCAAAATGAAGTGAGGAGTCTAAAAGAAACAGTGTGGTTGATCAGGTTTGTTGATCAGGTTTGCTTGTGAGGCTTTTAAATAGGCTCACAAGCAAACCTGATCAACAAGCTGGATGCAGTAGAAGAGAGAAGCCGCAAAAGCAATGTGAAAACTATGGGTATCCCCGAAGAAATGTCAGGCAGAGCTGCCACACTACATCAGACTCCTAGTCGCCACCATATTTCCACATGCACAGGCCAAAATAATTATTATTGAAGGGCTATTCCGCATCTGTAAATCGCCACAGGCACCCCCCCCCCCACGCAACCAAGGATGTAATCGTCTGGTGCCATACCCAAACAGACAGAAATGCCATCTTCGCTGCCTTAAAAGGCAAAACGCCACTGGACTTTGAATCCGCAAGTCTTACCTTTTATCAGGACCTGACAAGATCCACACTCCAATAGAGAAGAACCCTGCGCCCTATGACCCGTCGCCTCCAAGACGCCAAAGTGACGTACCGCTGGACAGCACCCAAAACACTCTCGGTGGACCACAACGGCACCACTCTACAACTCAATTCCACTCAGGAGGTGGACTCTTTCCTCAGGGCACTGGGGCTCCCACTAGGACCTGACCACACAGAAGAGCCAGCCAGCTCCCATACATGGGACCCCACCAGGACTGTCCCTTTTGTACCAAGGGGGAGAGGAGCCTCTGAGGCAGCCACCTGACACCAATGACTGCCTTCCAGCCCACATTACTGTTCTAATTTGTTTTAATTTGGTTTTAAACAATTTTTAACGTTGTTCTGCTTTTCGATTAGGCACCACTGTAAGGCACACATCCTACCCCTGAGTTAAAGGGCCACCGTAATGGCAAAAACCCTCACACTGATACAGCCACAATCGGGTAGCACACGACACAGGAAAACACTCCCATGTTAGGGCCAGTAACAGGGCCGCTGGATTACCCCCTCCTCCCCCCCTGCGGCCTCCCTGGTTAGGGCTCACTGACCACATGACACCACTCGAGTATCAATGAAACATATAGGGCAACCCAAGGACAGAGTTTCTTATGCTCACACCAAACACGCCAGAACCTGGGACCCTAGACAAAGTCTCACTGACAAGAAGTGGGGCATATTTCCTTATCGCCATAGCTAACACTAAAAACCATACATATACATATATACACACTGCTCAAAAAAATAAAGGGAACACAGAAATAATATCTTAGATCTGAATAAATTAAAATTCTTCTTAAATACTTTGTTCTTTACATAGTTGAATGTGCTGACAACAAAAATCACACAAAAATTTAAAAATGGAAATCAAATTATTCAACTCATAGAGGTTTGGATTTGGAGGCACAATCAAAATTAAAGTGGAAAAACACACTACAGGCTGATCCAACTTTGATGTAATGTCCTTAAAACAAGTCAAAATGAGGCTCAGTAGTGTGTGTGGCCTCCATGTGCCTGTATGACCTCCCTACAACGGCTGTGCATTCTCCTGATGAGGTGGCGGATGGTCTCTTCAGGGATCTCCTCCCAGACCTGGACTAAAGCATCTGCCAACTCCTGGACAGTCTGTGGTGCAACGTGACATTGGTGGATGGAGCGAGACATGATGTCCCAGATGTGCTCAATTGGATTCAGGTCTGGGGAACGGGCGGGCCAGTCCATAGCATCAATGCCTTCGTCTTGCAGGAACTGCTGACACACTCCAGCCACATGAGGTCTAGCATTGTCTTGCATTAGGAGGAACCCAGGGCCAATCGCACCAGCATATGTTCTCACAAGGGGTCTGAGGATCTCATCTCGGTACCTAATGGCAGTCAGGCTACCTCTGGCGAGCACATGGAGGGCTATGCAGCCCCCCAAAGAAATGCCACACCACACCATTACTGACCCACTGCCAAACCGGTCATGCATGGAGCATGGGGCAAATGGAGAGCCTGGGGCAGAGGAGAAGCAGGGAGAGCTTGGGGAAGAGGAGAAGCAGGAAGAGCCTGGGGCAGAGGAAGACCAATGGAGAGCCTGGGGCAGAGGAGAAGCAGGGAGAGCCTGGGGCAGAGGAAGAGAAAGGGAGAGCCTGTGCACAGGAAGAGCAAGGGAGAGCCTGGGGCAGAGGGGAAGCAGGAAGCATGGGGCAAATGGAGAGCCTGGGGCAGAGGAGAAGCAGGGAGAGCCTGGGGCAGAAGAAGAGCAAGGGAGAGTCAGGGGCAGAGGAGAAGCAAGGAGAGCCTGGGGCAGAGGAGAAGCAGGAAGAGACTGGGGCAGATGAAGAACATGGGAGAGTCTGGGGTAGAGGAGAAGTAGGGACAGCCTGTGGATTAGGAGAAGCAGGGAGATTCTGGGACGGAGAAAGACATTTGAAATAACAGCAACTATAATTAATTACAAACAAAAAGGAGTACAATTTATGAAAATGGGCTGCCATGGGATACTCGTGTGAATAAAGGTTGGGAACCACTGCTTTATTCCAACTTTCCAGTTCTTCTGATGGGTCAGTGAGTGTGTGTCATAATAAAGCTGTCTTTGCGCAGTTTATTTCTCAGTGTGGATGTAAATGGATGTGGATTGCTTCTGTGTGGTATTTGCAGGGCTGGCACAACTGCTAGGTGGATTAGGTGGGCGTCTGGGGGGTGCCTGCCCGGGGGCCACAGTGAAAGGCATTAGGGGAGTACACAGCACTCCCCTCCTGCCGGACCTTGTGTGTAGCCTGGCCGGGTGGGCAGACTGCGGTATTGGAGCTTGTTTCCCTCTGCCAGGTCTGACACAAAATGCGCACAAAGGACGCTGAACTGCTTCCTGTCAGACCGGGTAGAGGGAACAGGATCACCTTTGCCGCAGAACACCTGCTCAGCAACGCTACATGGAGGAGGGAGTTGAGGGGGGACCACAGGAAAAAAGGAGAGGCACACAGAGGGCTATTGGGAGGTACACAGAGGGCTGGGGGAAAGAGGCACACCAAGGACTGAAGGGAGGAGGAGAGGCACATAGAGGGCTGGGAGGGAGCAGAGAGGTGCACAGAAGGGCTTGGAGGGACAAAGATACACATAAGGGCAGAGGGAGAAAAGAGACACACAAAAGGGGCTGTGGGGGAGAGAGAGAAACATAAAAGGGCTGGGGGAATAGACATGAGACACACAGCGAGACTGGGGGCGGGGGAGGGGAGAAAGACTCCCAAAGTTGGTTGGCAATTTAAATTTTTTTTTTTTTATGGGGGATACAAGTAGCTGGTCTCACACTACCGGCCCTAGTAGTTGAGTAATTGAGGTAGTGTCAGTGGAATATAGTTCTGGAATGAATGTGGTTTGTTATACAAATTTTTTACTTTTGTGAGTTAAAGAATGTTAGTGTTCTATTGTTTATGTGTGTGTTTGTTTTTAATCCCCTTAGTGACCAGACCGGTTTTTAATTTTCTTACTGTTAAGGACCAGGGCTGTTTTTACATTTCTGCTGTGTTTGTGTTTAGCTTAAATTTTTCTCTTATTAATTTACTTGTAGCCCCATGTAGCCAAAGCACCGGCCTCGGCGGGGAGCTTCCCGGCAGGCGGCGGCCCGGGATGCAGGCGGCGCGCCCCCTGGAGCGGATGGGGCGGGGCCTGGAGCAAGGGCCGCACCGGTGGCCGAACGGCCCTCTCCAGGGCCAGGAGGGACAGGGGCCTGGCCTGGGAGGGCGCCCCCACTACTGGAGGCCGCAGAGGTCGGAGCCAGGGGCAGGACGGCCCAGAGCAGGCCTCAGACGAGGCAGACGCGGCAGGCAAGTGCAGGGGGCCCTCCCGGGGGCCTCCTTGGCGGGCAGGATGGGGGGGTGAGCAGCTGGGGGATAGTGCCCGGGTATATGGGGGGGGCGAGTTTCCCCCAGGAGGCCGGTGGCGGGAGAGGAAGTGCCACATGGGGTGCCAGCTAGCCACAGGTGGAGGGGGGACATTGGAGGGCAGGCTGACGCAGAGCAGGGGTCAGCGGTCAGGTCACAGGGGGTGCTGAGAGGGTCCACTGGCCAGGGGGGCAGGGATGGGGAGCTGGGGGGGGTAGGAGGGGAGTCTGCATCACGTTTAGGCCGGCCCGGTGGTTCTGGGGGGAGGCTGGGGCAGCAGGCAGCAGAGGGGAGGAGGGGCGTAGGGGCAACTTTTCTGGACGCAGTGGGGGGAGGAAAAGGGGGGCCACGGCAGTCAGGGGGCCGGAGGTGGGCAGAGGCGGGGCAGGTCCAGTGATAGGTCAGGCTCCAGGTCCAGCAGCATTAGCCTCTCCCCAGTTAGGGACGCCATGGCACGGGGGCATCCGGAGAGGCGGCGGCGCCTCAGGTCTACGTCCGACAGTTCAGCGGGGGGAAGGTCAGGGTCCCCCAGGCATGGTCGACGGGGAAGGCATCAGGGGGAGACGGTAGGAGTTGCAGCCCGCGGGGTGGGGCTACTCAGGCCTCAGGAGGGCAGCAGCAGGGCAGCGGGCATCAGGAGGCCTTGGCAACAGGCAGGCGTTCCCTGGGTCAGGACGGGAGGGTGGGCGAGGAACAGTACACCCTGCCCAGGACTTCTTCTCCTCGTTTCAGATCTCTGAGCCACTCCTCATCAGTGTTCGCGAGGCACCGGGCGGGCTCCTCGGTTGGATGACTTCTTCTGCGTAGGGCCGGCCGACTCCCCCGCATGCCTGCACCTGCTGAGGACAATTGAATGGGTGGCAGGCCATTTCAGGGTACCACTGGCGGCGGATAAGACGGAGGGCCTGACCGTGTGCCTCAGCTTCTTGGGGATGGAAATAGATTCGGTGCTTGGGGAATGCCGCTGTCCAAATTGGAGGGACTGCGGTCCACAGTGGACGCGGTGCGGCGGGCACGCAAGGTGACGCTGCAGCAGCTGCAATCACTGATGGGGATGCTCAACTTCGCCTGCAGGGTGATACCAATGGGTAAGGTGTTTAGCCGCAGCTTGTCGGCGGCTACCGCGGGGGCACGATCCCCGCACCATTTCATACAGGTATCTTCGTCCATGCGGGCCGACTTGGTAGTGTGGGACACCTTCTTACGGGATTTCAACGGGACGGTGTTCTTTCGGCAGGAGGGCGTGTCGGCTGCCGAATTGGAACTGTTCACTGATGCGTCTGGTAGCGTGGGGTTTGGGGCCTACTTCGGTGGGAGATGGTGCACGGAAAAGTGGCCGGTGGCGTGGGGCAGAGCCCCCTCATGCGTAACCTGGCTTTCCTAGAATTGTTCCTGTTGGTGGTGGTGTTGGTTCTGTGGGGGGATAGCCTGCGGGGCCAGAAGGTGTTTTTTTTCTCGGACAACATGTCCGTGGTGCATGCGGTCAATAACCAGTCGGGGGCGTCAAGGCCAGTGGTGACGTTATTGCGGCGCTTTGTCTTGCTGTGCATGTCCCTTAATGTGGTCTTTCGCGCGCGTCATGTGACGGGGTACTTGAACGAGGTGGCTGACGCTCTGTCTCGTTTTCAGTGGTCCAGATTTCGGAGGGTGGCCCCGGAGGCGCAGGACGTGGGCCAGGCGTGCCCGAACGAGATGTGGCAGCTAGGAGTGTCCTGCTTGGGTGACTCGTGAAGGCTTCACTCGCGCCGGCCACCTGGGACGCCTACAATAAGGTCTGGGGTGCATGGGAGCATTCCTGGGAGGGGCTGGGCAGGCGGGCAACGGGGGAGCTGCTGCTGGACGGCTTCCTGTGGTTTACCTTTTACTTGGTGGGCGGCGCCTCTCCGGCAGTGGTGGATAGGACCATGGCAGCAATGGCCTTTTCGTTCAAGCTCCACGGGGGGGAAGACCTTACCAAGGCTTTTATCAGACAGGCTCTAAAGGGCTATCGGAGGGGCCGGAGGGTTCCGGATGCTAGATGCCCGGTGTCGGTACGGGTGCTGGGGGGCCTAGTCCAAGCGTTACCGGAAATCTGCTTCAATGGGTTTGAAGTGTCTCTGTTCCGGGCAGCATTCCTTCTGGCCTTTTTCGGGGCCTTAAGGATTGGGGAGTTGGTGAGCGCCACGCGGTTAGCATCAGGAGGCATACAGACATCGGGGGTTTGCACACTCGGGGGGAAGTTGGTGGTGCACCTGGCCAGGTCCAAGACGGACGTCCAAGGGACGGGCCGGGACGTGACCCTGGGTGCCCTACCGGGTTCCACTTTGTGTCCAGTGGCCGCGGTAACGCAATACTCGTCGCTCTCTCGCTTCTAATTCAACAAAGTTTTCCGGTTGGGCTTAGGAAGGTTGGGGTTGTGTGCGAGCACCTACGGTACTCACTCCTTTTGCATCGGGGCGGCCATGGAGGCTGCGTGCTTGGGGCTTGGGGACGAGTTAGTCAAGAGGATCGGGAGATGGGAGTCGGTTCGGTTCCACTCGTACATTTGTTTGGGTTTGTTGGATCGCTAGCCGAGGTCCCCAGGTCGTGTCGCATGGATCGTGGGCCATTCCTTTGTCTTCTGGGCCGCGAGGAGGGCTGCAGCTCGAGCTCAAGGCCAGCAGATGGGCTTTCCAAAGGACCGGTTGGCAGTGCGATGGCTCGGGTACAGGGGATACTGCTGGAGGGACGTGTGCGGGGCGGTGTTTCGAATGGTAGCGGGCGGGGTGAGACTGGATTTGTTGGATCGCTAGCCGAGGTCCGTGGGGGACTCTGGTGGATAAGGGGGTATTTATACTCTGTCTTTCCTCCTTCCCCAGGTCGTGTCGCATGGATCGTGGGCCATTCCTTTGTCTTCTGGGGGCAACGACTTGGGCCTCATACTGCAGCGGAGGCTGGTCAAATGGATGAAGCAGGACCTTAACAGGCTGGTCGATCTGCTTCCCGGGGTAATGTTGGTGTGCTCCGAGATGGTCCCGCGGTGACACTGGAGGCACGCACGGGACCCTGCGGCCCTGGACAGATGCAGGGGTAAGGTTAACAGCCTGATGGCGAGCTTCGTGAGGAAGTTGGGGGGGTAGTGGTGAGGCACGGGGAGTTGGAAGGTGGTTTGCCAGGGTATTAACACCCAGACGGCGTTCACCTGTCAGCAGTGGGTTGGGACCTGCTGAACCTAGGTCTACAGGAAGGGATGCAGAGGGCACTCTTTCTCCGGGGTGGGGGAGCTCAGACAGCTTAAGGGGTCAAGGTATGAGCCCGTGGCGGGATAGGGAGCCGAGGAAGAGGAACGTCATGAACATGGAAAATTGTGGTCACTGGTGGTTGGTAGGTTTCGAGTCCTGGAGGTGGCTCAGAACCTGGTTGGGTAGGGGTATCCAGGTATACCCCTGCCATGGTTACTTATGGTTGGCACTTAAATTGTTATGTTGGAGTAAGGTTGCAAATTGTTAGAGATATATATGTGTTAGTTATGTTGGGGTCATTGCCCTTTATATTAAAAGAAGGATGCGGATGCGAGGGTGGAGTATGGGGGCAATGACCCATGTTTATATGTTAAATTATTATTATATTATTATAATTGTTATTACTAATAAACTTATTATCGTTATTATTTTAATTGTTAATAAAAGCTGTGGACAATTTTACCCATATACCCTAGTGTCAGCGTGTTATTGGGATAGGTATGTGGGGGTTTTGTCCTAGGTTCCGACTGCCATATGGCGACTATACACCGGTCATGAGATAAGGTGAATGGTGTTGTTTGCGAGGGAGTTTATATTTCCGCTAAATTGTTCAGTGAGGCATATGACATTTAACCCCGGGGGTGTATGTGTTGTATGTAACATAAATGAATGTTTAGATGTGGGCCCCTGGGGTGGAGCATTCAGAGAGTAGGGTGGGCCAGTGCTCCACTCCTTAGTTTAAAAGTAACTGGGAGAAGTAAAGTCCAGGCCAGGGTTTTAGATTGTCTTTAACGCATTGCTCAGCTGCAGGTAATCAACTGCAGAAGGGGAAATAAAATCCTCCCTGGTAGACAGGTAGATGAGACTTTTTATTTCTGCGTTGAGGGCTGGAAGCAGCAGGCTGACTGAGCATTGGAGTGCAGAGAGTTGACAAGACACTAGGTTGGTGAAACCTGTATTGTTTTTGATATAGTGAAACCCTTGAGAGATAGGGAATTTTGTTTGCGGGGATTTCTGTTACATTATTGTTTCTTTGTTTAACAGGTCTTCCAAACAAAAGTCCTCTATAAGCAGACGACTGGCATACCCACAGACCCTCTATGTGCTAATTTGCCCACATTCTCCACCATATTGTGATCCTGAATTGCAAATAGCACAGTCCTCTAGGGCAGTGGTTCACAACCTTTTTTCTCTTGAGTCCCCTTTGGCAGCCCATTTCCATAAATAGTATCCCTTATATTAGTGAAATATTTATAAATATTATAGTTGCAGTTATTTCAAATGTATATGCTTTTCTCTGTTCCAGGCTCCTCACAGTGCAGATACACACAGTTGCACAGACACAATGACACACATGCACATACCCACAGAGAAAACACTGACACACATAGATACAAACACACAGACTGACATATGATAGGCAGGCAAAAAAACTGACACACATACAGTTGCACAGACACACTGATGCACATACTGGCATACATGCAAATATACTCACTGACATACATATAGTTGCAAGGACATACATATACACACTAACACATATACAAACGTAAAGACACACAGGTACAAACACTGCCACACATGCAGATATACAGATGGCAACCATAATATACATACAGTTGATTAGACATGCTAATAAACACACATTCACATATGCAGATACAAACACTGCCACACATATACATAGAGATACAGACACGCAGATAAACATACAGATATAAACATTGACACACATACAGATGTACCAACACACACATTACCACACATGCAGATACATAGACATACACAAATACAGAGACATACAGATATACACACGGACACACACATACAGACACATAGATTCACACACTTATATGCATATAGATACAATGACATACACAGATACCAGGGCCAGCCCAAGACATTTTTCTGCCTGGGTCCCCCAAAACAACGCCACCAAAACACGCCCACATTCATTATGTTGTATTATAATTAAAACCAAAATGAAATATCATGATTAGATAAATACATTCCAGTAACATATTTAGATAATTGCACACTAAATTAAACGTCACAAAATATATCCTTCTGCAGTGGTAATAAAATATTAGCTAAGTATAATATACGTCAGTCACTAACAATAACAAACCAAAAAGGAGTAAGTTAAGTTGTCATGTGGGATGTATGCAATTAATCTGGAGAAGTAGTGGTGTGTACGCTGGAGATGTGATGGAATTTGTGTGCTAGGGATGTAGTGTGTGTGTGTGTGTGTCCTATGGATGGAGTGTTTGTCTGCTTGGAATGTAGCATGTCTGTGTGTATATGCTGGGGATGTAACATGTGTATGTGCTAGGGATTTGGGTGTGCGTGCACTAGGGATGCAGTGTGTCTGTGTGTGCGCTGTGAATGTAATGTGTATGCTGGGGATGTAGTATATATGCTGGTGATGTAGTGTGTCTGTGTGTGCAGGGGATGTGGTGTGTGTGTGTGCTGGGAATGTAGTGTGTGTGTGTGCTGGGAATGTAGTGTCTGTGTGCTGGGCATGTAGTGTCTGTGTGCTGGGCATGTAGTGTGCGTGTCTGCTGGGGATGTGAGTGTGTCTGCGTGTGTGCTAGAGAAGTGGTGTGTGTGTGTGTGCTGGGATTGGAATTCCTATGTCCAGCACACTGTGTGCATCAGTGTTAATTTTGTCAACTAACCATTTTAGTCAGATTTTTGTCCACAATTTTTGAGATTCGGTCGACTAAAATTAGACTAAAACTAAAACAACTCAGATGACTAAAATATGACAAACTAAAAAAACAGTTAAAAAAACTAAATTGAAATTTGCCACAAAAATTAACATAGGCGGGTAAGACACATGGAGGAGTGAAAAGAAGAAATTAGACACATGGGCACTGAGGCATTGAGACACATGGGGGAATGGGGGAGGCAAACTAGACAGAGGTTTTAATTAAACCCACTAAGATTTAGTCATGTTGACTAAAATCTACTGGAGATTACTGGAACTAAAACAATTCAGATGACTAAAATATGACTAAAAATAAAATGGCTTTTAGATCAAAAGACTATGACTAAAACTAAATTGAAATTTACCGCCAAAATGAACACTGGTGTGCATTGAAACTAATGTGACGAGACCAATCTCGCCACATTGCATTGGAGAAGCCTGGTTGCTCACCTGTTACCTTTGGACCCTGCAGAAAAGGCTTATTTAACCGGATGCCTGTTCATTGGGTAGTTTAAACCGTATGAACAGCATTACCCCAGATAGCCATCCCGTGGAGTCTATTCGTATGGAGAACAGACTTTGTGAACACTTTATATCCACGGCGATTGGACTGTGTGTGGTCTGAGCGCCATTCAGTAAAAATGTGCGCTCAGACCTAAGCTATCTGGGGATATGTTGCATGTCTGTATTTTATGTAATAAATGTAACCTTGTGTATTTTATTGTATTTTACAGTCTTTTTACTGCCATGTGCTTAATGGAGTTTTGCCTCTGTCCTTGGAGATAATTGGATTACTTTCCAATTATCTCCAGGATAGAAGACTTTGGGCAGAAAAGCCATGCTTCGTTTGGTCACAAAGGACTACGATCTATCTTTTGAACCACTGGACCAATTTGGATGATTTTGAAATATGTTTGTATTTGGAGTATGCTGATTCTGAAAATGTATTTTATGTGAATGTGATGCATACTTTTAAAGTTATGAATAATGTGGAAAAACTGTATTTCTCTGGCTGTTATAATTACATTACCCATTGTGTAAGGTAATTGTATCACAGGCAGAGGGGAGGATTTTGTGTGGGAGTGTCTGAGTGTATTGTACATGTTTATTGGTTGTTTTCCAAAACCCTGTGGGTGGTACTAATGTGTATATAAGAACAATAAACCCACAGCTCTGTCTGTTCACTGCTTGACCCTCAAAACAGAGCATTGTCTCGTTCATGGGGGGATTTATTGTATGCTGTTCCAGTTTGACTACTAGGAGTGTAAACCTATTCGTATGGTTTTTCCTATTCGGCTGTTTACGGCATTCAAATGGTTTCCTGTTCGGCGGATTGGTGTTCTGCAGTAGCTGTGCCTGTGTCTCTGGAAGGGAAGATCTACTAAATGGCGGTTTAACCCTTTTGTCCCTGGGGGTGCCGTTACAACTAATAATTACTTACCCTTTCAGTATCCAAGGTGTGGTGGATCCTGTCTACACCGTTACTGACTCAGTCCGACTCCTGCATGTCCCAACACCTGTGCTAGCTATGTGGCCGTTATAGCACACATAGCCAGACACAAAAGGGAATTCTGATGCCAGCCCACAGCAACAGCCCTGCCGCAAATTGTTGTAAGTAAAGTTCCCACTGAAGTTCCCGGCAAGCACAGCTAATAACCTCAGAGTGCCGGAACTTCAGTGGGAAACATGTCATTACCCTGAGGACCCGGCCAGCCCCAGATCAGCCTCCCTCTCCAGATACATACTGAAACACACACAGATACAGACATATACACTGCTCAAAAAAATAAAGGGAACACTTAAACAACATAATGTAACTCCAAGTCAATCACACTTCTGTGAAAATTAAACTGTCCACTTACGAAGCAACACTGAGTGACAATCAATTTCACATGCTGTTGTGCAAATGGGATAGGCAACAGGTGAAAATTATAGGAAATTGGCAAGACACCCCCAATAAAGGAGTGGTTCTGCAGGTGGTGACAACAAACCACTTCTCAGTTCCTATGCTTCCTGGCTGATGTTTTGGTCACTTTTGAATGCTGGCGGTGCTTTCACTCTAGTGGTAGCATGAGACGGAGTCTACAACCCACACAAATGGCTCAGGTAGTGCAGCTCATCCAGGATGGCACATCAATGCGAGCTGTGGCAAGAAGGTTTGCTGTGTCTGTCAGCGTAGTGTCCAGCATGGAGGCGCTATCAGGAGACAGGCCAGTACATCAGGAGACGTGGAGGAGGCCGCAGGAGGGCAACAACCCAGCAGCAGGACCGCTACCTCCGCCTTTGTGCAAGGAGGAACAGGAGGAGCACTGCCAGAGCCCTGCAAAATGACCTCCAGCAGGCCACAAATGTGCATGTGTCTGCTCAAATGGACAGAAACAGACTCCATGACGGTGGTATGAGGGCCCGACATCCACAGGTGGGGGTTGTGCTTACAGCCCAACACTGTGTAGGACGTTTGGCATTTGCCAGAGAACACCAAGATTGACAAATTCGCCACTGGTGCCCTGTGCTCTTCACAGATGAAAGCAGGTTCACACTGAGCACATGTGACAGATGTGACAGAGTCTGGAGATGCCATGGAGAACGTTCTGCTGCCTGCAACATCCTCCAGTATGACCGGTTTGGCAGTGGGTCAGTAATGTTGTGGGGTGGCATTTCTTTGGGGGGGCCGCACAGCACTCCATGCGTTCGCCAGAGGTAGCCTGACTGCCATTAGATACCGAGATGAGATCCTCAGACCCCTTGTGAGACCATATGCTGGTGCGGTTGGCCCTGGGTTCCTCCTAATGCAAGACAATGCTAGACCTCATGTGGAGTGTGTCAGCAGTTCCTGCAAGACGAAGGCATTGATGCTATGGACTGGCCCGCCTGTTTCCAACACCTGAATCCAATTGAGCACATCTGGGACATCATATCTCGCTACATTGCACCACAGACTGTCCAGGAGTTGGCAGATGCTTTAGTCCAGGTCTGGGAGGAGGTCCATCAGGAGACCATCTGCTTCCTCACCAGGAGCATGCACAGGCGTTGTAGGGAGGTCATACAGGCACGTGGAGGCCACACACACTACTGGGCCTCACTTTGACTTGTTTTAAGGACATTACATCAAAGTTG
>OW240913.1:224268366-224306158 GCA_933207985.1 Pelobates cultripes
CAACGGAATAAACAATTTATCTAGAGGCTTATTGCAAGGTGCCTGGGATTGAGCCACCATGATAGCACAAAGCAGAGGGGACAATAAGGATAGAACAGTGGATGCAATGATACACCCAGGAGGAACAATAGGGACGTCTCTTGTTCTAGGTCAGATTCAATGTCAAATTGGCTAGATAAGATGTCAGCTTTGCCGTTTTTGGGACCAAGTATGTATGTGATAATAAAGTTAAAGCTGGACAAGAACAAAGACCACCTAGTCTGTGTAGAAGACAATCATTTAGCATCACCAATATATGCTAGATTCATGTGATCAGTTATGATCAGAAGTGGGTCCTTGGAACCCTCCAAAAGATGTCGCCATTCCTTAAGCGCTAGTATAATGGCTAACAATTCTCTGTTACCAATATCATAGTTACACTTAACTGGAGATAACTTTCTGGAGAAGTACCCGCATGGATGCAGAGGGGTATCCTGACTCTCCATCTGGGAAAGAACAGCCCTGGGAGGAAAGTAACCTCGTCACTGGTTCTTGGAGGGACCTGCTGGCTAGCCTCTTGCCTCAGGACTATGGGCCTTGCAATATTCCTTGCCCAATGCACTTTAAAAGGCTCTGTTCATGTGAAGTATGTACTTTTGTACTCCAGACAGAGAGACCAACCATTGGCACTAATTCTCTGGAACAGCTTTGGGCATGGGAAATTCCGGATCCCTGAACTGATCTGCGTGATTTTTGGATATGCTGTTCACCCAGATCAGGCTATCAGGGGATGTAATGGGGATACATTGTGTTTTGGGGTACTTTTGGGGTTTTGTAAAATATGTGTTTTTTCTACATGGTGATAATTGGGTTAATACAGTATCTGACTCAATTATCTCACAGGCAGAGGGGAGGGATTGTATGTTTGTTATGGGAGTGTCGTACATTTAATTACTGTTCTGATTGTTTTGTAAGCTTTGTGTCCATGTCCCCAACAAGGTCCATGTGGGCTTGCACCTTGCTTGGGGACTTGCATAAAAGGCCAGCTGTGGCTTCCATTAAACAGAATGCTTTAACCCTTCATGAAGTCTAGGCTCATGTTTGGGGGATTGGAGAACTACATACCCTCTGGGGATTGCTATATCACAATACTTCTCTGAGTATTATAACTAGCTCCTATACAAGCTGTTCCTGCTACACTCTCTGGACTAGGAGAGGTCTACCCACTGTAAGCTGGATCCTGGTCTTGGGTCCAAGGTGGGTGGAGGGTGGTGAGACCCCTACCAAGTTGCGGAGGTTCGTGGGGTTTACAGTGGTTATGGTGTTCCAGTGTAGTGATTATGGTACTCACAAGTACTAGGAAGCAGCGATAGATGGAGGTACCCGGTCTGGGTGCCAGGCGGTCTGTCACATTGGTGGCAGTGGCGGGATGGCTTCCTAGTGAGTATAGAAGAATCCCGGAGACACCGGTAATGCGTGGATTATATTGAGGGCAATGTTAGTATTCGTACAGCGCCCCTATCTATAAAGGAACTCGGAAGATGGTGTGAGCTAGTCTCCGTCAGCGCTCACATACGAGGAGGAGTTCCTTAGGGAGATGCAAATGCGACTGGCGTTTTTTGCCCCTGATGTTCCGGAAAGAATTGTTAGGGCACTTGAGGCCCAAGTGACAGGGCTTTTACAAACCAGGAGAAGGCTTAAGTTGGGAGAGGAGACTGTCAGTCCCTCATTACAGCAGCAGCAAGCAGCCCTGGGAGTGGAGATAGTCGGTCTCACTACCCAGCACCAGGCAGCGTCACAGGGAGAGGAGATTGTTGGTCCCTCATCCCAACAGCAGCAAGCATCCCCGGGAGTGGAGATAGTCGGTCTCACTACCCAGCACCAGGCAGCATCACAGGGAGAGGAGGTTGTCGGTCCCTCATCCCAGCAGCAGCAAGCAGCCCTGGGAGTGGAGATAGTCGGTCTCACTACCCAGCACAAGGCAGCGTTACCGGGATTCGAGACAGTCGGTCCGACTCCCCAGCGGCAGCTTACTTTACAGGGAGAGGAGACAACCTGTCTCTCTCCCCAGCAGCAGCTAGAGACACCTTGGGAGGGGACAGTCAGTCCCCCTCCCCAACCACAAGGAAAGATGCGGGGAGTGGAGACGGTGGTCCCACCTACCAGCTGCTGGGGCTGTCATCCAGAACAAGCCCCCTAGCATCTTCCCAGGAGAAGAGCTGGTATCTGGGCAGAGAACAGCTGGCCTCGGCCCGCCCCTTTCCCTTTGTCCATGGCCTTAATACCCGCAGGCCAGTCCAGCTGGCCTCTGCCCTACCTGCCCCCTTGTTACAGGGCAGGACTATGTACCAGTCCCACCAGCAGAAGTGCTGGCACCAGGGCAGAGTGCAGTTGGCCTCTGCCCACTTTATGCCGGGGAGCACAATGGAGATCGGAGGTGGCGGACACTCACTCTGCAGCATGGGACATACAGGACAAAGCTGGGTAGGATAGGGTTGTTGAACATCTAAAAACACATGGATTTCAAAATCAGAGACAACATGGGTTTACTTCAGGGAGATCATGCCAAACTTATCTTATTGATTTTTTTGATTGTGTAACTAAAACAACAGATCAGGGTGGTGCAGTAGACATTGCTTACCTAGATTTCAGTAAGGCTTTTGACACTGTTGCACATAGAAGGCTACAGAGGGTTGTAGTCAATGGAGTATATTCAAAGCATGGGCTTGTCACCAGTGGGGTACCTCTGGGATCTGTACTTGGACCCATTCTCTTTAATGTTTTTATTAGTGATATTGCAGAAGGCCTTTATGGTAAGGTATTATTATTATTATGTTATTTATATAGCGCCATCAAATTCCGCAGCGCTTTACAATGGGTGGACGAACAGACATGTAGTTGTAACCAGACAAGTTGGACACACAGGAACAGAGGGGTTGAGGGCCCTGCTCAATGAGCTTACATGCTAGAGGGAGTGGGGTAAAATGACACAAAAAGGTAAGGATAGTATTAGACTTGTGACAGTTGCAGAAGAGGAATCAGTCAGGAGCTATTAACAGTTTAATTGATACGCTTTTATGAAGAAGTGGGTTTTTAATGATTTTTTGAAGGAGTGGAGACTGGGTGAACATGTAACGGAGGAGGGAAGCGAGTTCCACAGGAACGGTGCATCCCTCGAGAAATTTTGAAGGCGAGCATCAGAGGTGGGAGTACGGACAGAAGATAGACGTAAGTCTTCAGCAGATCGTAAGGGCCTAGACGGGACATACTTGTGTATAAGGGAGGATAGATAGGTGGGAGCAGCATTATGTAGTGATTTGAAAGCAAGAGCCAGAATTTTAAATTGAGCTCTATATTTTATAGGAAGTCAATGTAGGGACTGACAGAAGGGTGAGGCATGGGAGGTGCGGGCGGACAGGAAGATGAGCCTTGCTGCCGCATTCATTATGGACTGTAACGGCGCAAGTTGGGAGCACGTAAGACCACTGAGAAGCGGATTACAGTAGTCAAGGCGAGAAAGGACAGTGAAATAGACCAACACCTTAGTCGCATCTGGCGTTAAGTATGGGCAGATGCGCGCAATGTTTTCAAGATGGAAATGACAGGATTTGGCGATAGATTGAAGGAGAGGTCGTAATCAAAGAGAACACCTAGGTAGCGAGCCTGCGTGGTGTAACTGATGGTAGCACCATTGACTTGGAGACAGACAGACACAGGAGTAACAACACTTGAGGGAGGAAAGACCAGAATTTCAGTTTTGGTCAAGTTTAGTTTAAGGAAGTGGGCAGCCATCCAGTTAGAAATAGCAGAGAGGCAGTCAGAAACACTAGTCAAGACGGACGAGGAGAGATCAGGAGAGGACAGGTATATTTACGTGTCATCTGCATAGAAATGATATTGGAAGCCAAAGGAGCTAATGAGCTTACCAAGGTAGGCAGTATAGATGGAGAACAGTAGGGACTGAACCTTGGGGGACATAAACAGAGAGAAGTTGGGGAGAAGAAGCAGAGCCAGAGAAAGAAACACTGAAAGAGCGCTGGGAGAGGTAGGAGGAGCACCAGGAGAGAGCAATATCTTGTAGACCGAGAAGAAGCTGTTGATGATCAACAGTGTTAAAAGCCGCAGACAGGTAAAGGAGAATTAGGATAGAGTAGTGACCACTAGATTTTGCAGCTAGTACATCATTGGATACTTTGGTTAGTGCCGTTTCCACAGAGTGCTTAGCGCGGAAAGCAGACTGAAGCAGGTCTAGCAGAGAGTTGGACTTGAGGAAGTCTGTCAATCTCGCATACAGAATTTTTTCAAGGATCTTGGATGCAAAAGGCAGTAGCGAGATAGCCAGAGGAGAGAGAGAGATTGAGAATTTTAGTAAGAGGTGGAGAGAGAGAAGAAGACAGAGTACGGATGAGATGTGAGGGAATTGGATCTAGGGAGCAGGTGGTGGGGTGGGAGGACTGGAGCAAAAATGTCTTTTTGCTGATGATACTAAGATATGTAACATGGTTGATGTTCCAGGAGGGATAAGCCAAATGGCAAATGATTTAGGTAATCTAGAAAAATGGTCAGAGTTGTGGCAACTGACATTTAATGTGGATAAGTGCAAGATAATGCATCTTGGATGTAAAAACCCAAGGGCAGAGTACAGAATTTGATAGAGTCCTAACCTCAACATCTGAGGAAAGGGATTTAGGGGTGAATATTTCTGATGACTTAAAGGGAGGCAGACAATGTAATAGAGCAGCAGGAAATGCTAGCAGAATGCTAGGGAAGTGCTCAGGCCACTGTACAGAAACCTCACTTGGAGTATTGTACGCAGTACTGGAGACTGTATCTTCAGAAGGATATTGATACTTTAGAGAGAGTTCAGAGAAGGGGCACTAAACTGGTTCATGGATCCCCCCCGTCTTGGAGGAAAGACGAGATGGGGGGATATGATAGAAATATTTAAATACATAAAGGGAATCAACACAGTAAAGGAGGAGACTATATTTAAAAGAAGAAAAAGTACCACAACAAGAGGACATAGCCTTAAATTAGAGGGGCGAAGGTTTAAAAATAATATCTGGAAGTATTACGTTACTGAGAGGGTAGTGGATGCATGGAATAGCCTTCCAGCTGAAGTGGTAGAGGTTAACACAGTAAAGGAGTTTAAGCATGCGTGGGATATGCATAAAGCTATACTAACTATAAGATAAGGCCAGGGACTAATGAAAGTATTTTAAAAAATTGGGCAGACTAAATGGGCCAAATGGTTCTTATCTGTCGTCACATTCTATGTTTCTATGTTTCTATGAAGTGGGGCTATAATATGGCGTGTATCCGCAGTGGACGGCATCCACTGACATATCACAAAAGTCAGGTATTACGGCGCAGGACGGCTGGGCGGCACTTCCACCACTCTGAAGAAGGTAACCTTCACTACAATTTACACATGGAGAGGATGGATATGTGACACCTTGTTCCAGAGTTCCTGACGGATTGTGTCCCGCAGGTCCAGTTTGCCCTCTGTCAAAAAACTGGGGCTGAGTTACTTGTAGCCTCTACTGGAACTCCTCTTCTGATGGAGACACTACACAGGTGCTAGCTCTATCCATCTTGGAAGGCATGCAGGGGTCCCAGTCGTAGTTTGTAGGTCCCCCAATCGCTAGTAAGCCATCTCACCGCTGCCACCAAATGTGACGGAGCTCCTGTACTCCAACTGAGTATAACCGCCTAATCCACTTCCTAACTGTTGGGGAAAGTGCCTGGAATGCTTCAACCCCAGTATCTCTGGAGCTTTTCCACCCTACCAGGCAGCAGCTCTCCTTTCAGGCAGGTATTGTCCCCTCGGCCGATTCCGCCACAGCCCTTCTTCCAGGCAAGTATAGGCCCCTCTGCTCGGGGCTGGACTGGGAACAGAAAGCAGCCCTGGAAAAAAATAATTCCAGCACTCTAATTCATTGTGTCACATAGTATGCTTGTATTGTTTATATGTATGTGCTTTGGAAGAAGTTTATCTTACCTGCAGGCCCTCGCTCCAGATGATCCATGGGTGTTACAGTGCTTTAACACCCACCCTCCAGGCCGCCCCGTATCTGTTGTGATTGGCTCTCCTTGGGGACAATTCTTTAAGCAGGGAAATACACCATGCCGATATCAGCATATCGGCATCAGTGTGTCAACTGTATAATTTCAGCAATTATATATATTAAAAGGATGTTCCACATTAATAAATCACACTAGTTCAATGGCACACACACACACACAAACACTGACTTCAGAAAATCTCACTGACACAAACAAGTTCACTACAGACAAGCTCACCGGTACACACAAATGCTCTCT
The DNA here is from genome assembly GCA_933207985.1 of Pelobates cultripes. NCBI lineage: Eukaryota > Metazoa > Chordata > Amphibia > Anura > Pelobatidae > Pelobates > Pelobates cultripes. The sequence continues at coordinate 224,274,670 of OW240913.1, forward strand.
GAATAATGCACAAGCTCACTGCCGCACACAAGTTCACTGACAAACATTCACTCAAGCACACTACAGATTAATGCAGTGACAAACACAAGCTGCCTACAGACAAGCTCAATACACACACAACCTCTCTGACCCACACAAGCTCACTAATGACAAACACAGATGCTCTCTGACCTACACAAGATTACTACAGGCAAGCTCACTGACACACACAAGCCCACTACAGACAAGCACACCAACACACCAAGCTCCCTGCCCCATACACAAGTTCACAACAGACATGTTTACTGACACACACAAGCTTACTACAGACCAGCTTACTGATACACACAAGCTCCCTAATCCACACACAAGATCACTGACACACAGAAGCTCTCTGACCCACACAAGGTTTCTACAGGCAAGCTCACTGATACACACAAGCTCACTACCGTCAAGCACACCAACACACACAAGCCCCATACACAAGCTCACAACAGTCAAACTTACTGACACACACACAAGCTTATTACAGGCAAGCTCACTGGTACACACAAGCACACTACAAACTCACTGATATACACAAGCACACTAAATGCTCACTGACACAAACAAGCACACTACAAGCTCACTAACACAAACAAGCACACTACAAGCTCACTGACAAACACAAGCACACTACTAGCTCACTGACACACACAAGCTCACTACAAACTCACAGATACACACAAGCTTACTACACACACACACACACACACACTAGAAGCTCACTGACACACACAAGCTTACTACAAGCTCACTGACACACACTAGAAGCTCACTGACACACACAAGCACACTACAAGTTTACTGATACACAAAAGCTTACAACAAGCTCACTGACACACACACAAGCACACTACAAGCTCACTGACACACACACAAGCACACTACGAACTCACTGATACACACAAGCTTATTACAAGCTCACTGATACACACAAGCACACTACAAGCTCACTGATGCACACACAAGCACACTATTATCTCACTGACACACACAAGCTTACTACAAGTTTACTGATACACACACAAGCACACTACAAGCTCACTGATACACACAAGCTTACTATAAGCTTACTGATACACACACATGCACACTACAAGCTCACTGATACACACAAGATTACTACAAGCTCACTGATAGACACACAAGCACACTACAAACTCACTGACACACACACAAGCACACTACGAGCTCACTGATACACACAAGCACACTACGAGCTCACTGATACACACAAGTTTACTACAAGCTTACTGATACACACACAAGCACACTACGAGCTGACTGATACACACAAGCTAACTGATACACACACAAGCACACTACAAGCTCACTGTTACACACAAGCACGCTACTAGTTCACTGACACACACAAGCACACTACAAGCTCATGGAGACACACACGCTTACTACAAGCTCACTGATACACACACAAGCACACTATTAGCTCATTGATACACACACAAGCACACTACAAGCTCACTGATACACACAAGAACACTACAAGCTCACGGATACACACACAAGCACACTAGTAGCTCACTGACACACACAAGCTTACTACAAGCTTACTGATACACACACAAGCACACTACAAACTCAGCGATACACACACAAGCACACTACAAACTCACTGATGCACACAAGCACACTACAAACTCACTGACAAACAGAAGCACAATACAGACAAGCTCGCTCGCTTTCTCTGTTTCTCTCTCTCTCACACATACACACTCTCTCTCTCTCTAACTCTTTCAGTATCAATCATACAATTACCTGTCACTGGCAGTGTGCTTCCTGTACTTCCTCTTCCTGTGTGAAAGTTCACCAGGCTGAGGCTGGTGGTGGAGCTCCAGTGTGGGGGCTGGATCCTACCAGACTGGTCGTGAAGAGAAGCTGGCAATGTGTGAGAGACTCTCACTCCTCCCTGCTGCAGCTGTGTACCAGCTTCCAGCAGCCACCTCGGTAATTGTCTGCCCCAGCCCCCAAACAAAAACTCAGAGGAGGAAAAAATAAATGTCAGGTGCTGCACTGCCGGCCCCAAGTCCACCGGCCCACCGGGAAATTCCCTGGTAACCCAGTGGGCCAGTCCGGCTTTGTCTCTGCCTATTCCTCTGCAGCCCTTCTTCCAGGCAGGTATCCACCTCTGTCTGCAATGTGATTTGCAGCCAGGCAAACATAAAATAATTTAAATAACCAAAACATATCCCAAAATATACAGGAAATTATACTAGCATTATAATTTATTTATTAGGGATGGGGAAGACAATAGCCAGCACAAAATATCTCCCCAGCCTGCAGAATTTGCTATATGCAAATCTACCTGAATATGCAAATTAACAAACTTTGCTATTCAGGTAGTGCATATAGCTGTTGCTATCAACAGAGGCCATGACTGCAGACCACTTACATTCCCGTTGCCCCCCCAATAACGACAAGACACCTGAGTATTGGATAAGGGCAATGGCCACAGCTTTATTATTCCAACATATCAACTCAGCCAGCTTTATATCACCACCTGTCGGCTGTTGGGGTGACTACCCAATAGACAGATACACCGGATAATTTCAAGAGTCCATACAGTCTGCCTTCTGCCATCAGCCCTGGCTGCTGCGACTCCCCAAAGCCTTGTCTTGCATTACTTGCTCTGGCCAGGACCTCCGACACCGCGCTGCCGACCCTGATCTCCATTTGTCAGCATTGCGCCCCCCGCAGACAGCACCGTTTCAATCCCTCCTTGGATACCCACGTTAAATATATCCAGCCCAATCGGATTCGGGTGAACCCCATCTGCCCTCATTAACATCCAATTGTCCCTTTCCAACTCCGTGTGTCGAACCGACACACTGCCAAGGCAACGAAAAACATCGAAATCACAACATTAAACTTCCGCCTAGCCCTCTCCAACCCTTTTGCATGCGGCAAGGCTTGCCAACATGGACAGGGGACAATCTCTGACCACACCAAACAACACTCTGCAAATAATGCCATGCACCGAGCCAAGTCCCGCCGTACAGCGTGCATTAAATCCACCATCCTTACCCTCCCTAGGTCATTACACCGCGCATGGATTACAATGATAACTGACCCAGACACAAACCTGCTGAGAGCAACGCACTTCGGGTAGATTTGGCACCATGACAGACCCCGGATACCCCTCCAACGAACCCTTGCTAACTCAGCTGGGATCCCCAAATTTTGACCATAGGAACGTGACTCTGCCCGTCGAGCTGCCCAATAGATGAGTCTCCTACAATCCAAACATACCGGGAAGAACACCCTAAAACAGAGGACAAGTTACAGTAAATGAGGCCGCACGTACAGCTGATACCTACGAGATGACCATCTACCCAAGCGTTGCACCTGTGACCCCGAATATCCCAAAACACTAGCCTAAGTGGCTGCTCCGATCTTAAATGAATGAGGAGAGAAACCGGTTGGATCCAGACCACAATACTGCAACGCCTTACCCAGCATCGATGCGAACCGAAAACGCGTCAACGGAGATCCATCCGCATGAACCAGCAAAGCCACAGACGACGGCCGAATAGACAAATACTGACCAAACAGCCGAACCGGGCACAACACCCCACCAGTACGCCCCACCCGCAGCCACATGTCCCTAGCTGACTGATCCAACTTAGACCTACGAATATGCAAGTCCACAAACATATCAGACCAGCGGATATCAGACAGCAGTAATGGGGGAATTGCCCGCTGGGAAGGGGCCACCAGCTCCCCCACCCAAAGCGCTGCAAAGAAGCAAAAGGAGAATGCCACCTGAAACAGCAGTCTCTCTCCCTGGGATACACAGACGGCCGGAAGAGCCGCCAGTAATTGACCCAGCAAGTCGAAGGAGATCGGCCCGACATCTGTCCGGACCTCTCCGACTCCTTCAACCACGCATAACCCTCTGTGATGTCCCTCAATCCCAAAAAACGAAACAGGAAAGACAGAGCAGACAACGCCTTGTCTGACGCCGAACAAGACCTACCACTAGAGAGCAATGCATCCAGATACCTTAAAGTGATCTCCACCCGGGCCGCCTCAGATGACAGCCGCACTGACCCATCCACCAAAGCCAACCAACCTACCCATACCGACCTGTATGCCTTCCAAGTAGGGGCAGACAAGGAGTCCAACACCAAGGACATCAAGCCTCCGAAATTAGGTCCCATAAGTAGGAAGGGCAGCGAAGACCCTCGCGATCCGCTTCTGGCGCCAACTCCTGAAATCGGTCCCACTGAAACCGAGAAAGAGAGTCAGCTACCACGTTCAGCTCCCCCGGGACATGCCAAGCCTGCATCCACACATTAAATTGCAAACTAAGCAACACCAGATGTCGCAAAAGAGCCCAAACAGGAGGAGACACAGAAGACAATCGGTTAATCACATGGACAACACTCATATTGTCCCGCAGGTCCTCACCCCATAATGTCAGAGCCACCACTATGGGGAAAAGTTCCAGGAAGGTAAAGTTATGCATAACGTCTAGCTCACGCCATTCTGGAGGCCATGCCACTGCACACCACTTGCCCCTAAAGAAGGTCCCAAACCCGACTGAACCAGACGCATCAGTGAAGAGATCCAACTCAGAATTAGACACCGCTTCTTGCAACCAGCACGACCACCCATTATACTTGCCTAGGAAGAAACTCCATACCTGTAAGTCCGCCCGCAGCTTGGCCGTGACTCTGATGTAATGGTGCGGCTCCCTGATTCCAACCATCGCCAGCGACAGGCGTCGACAGAAAGCCCGAGACAAGCGAACGCGAGATGACCTGTAATGCTCTGAGCTGGACCTTCCTAGCCCCTTTTACCAGATCTACCATCCTCAACAGAACCACTAATTTCTCGTCGGGCAGGCAAAAAAATCATGCGAATCGAGTTGATTTCTATACAATCTGGTAAGCGGCCCTTCTGTCTTCTGCTCCGCCACAGGCACTCTAAACATGTGCGCCACTGCACAGAGCGCCGACAATAACTGGGCATACTCAACCCCATCCCGAGGAACCCACAAACAGAAAATCATCGAGATATAGCGTAACTGACGCAATACCCGAGAAGTGAACAACTACCCATTCCAAAAACAAAGCAAACCTTTCGAAATAGGAACTGGAAATGGCACAACCCATGGGAAGGCACATATCATAAAAATATGACCCTTGAAACTGACAACGCAGAAGGTGAAAACATTCCGGGTGAACCTGCAATAACCGGAAGGCCGATTCAATATCAGATTTTGCCATGAGTGCCCCTACTCCAGCTTTTCTAACAAGCGACAGAGCCCGATCAAAAGAGGCATACCGGACCCTGCTGAACTCTCTGTCAATGTCATCATTCACTGAACTCCCGAATCATCCGAAAAGAGCCAGCCTCCTTTTTCGGGACTAGTCCCAAAGGGGAGACCCGCAAGTTAGGAAAGGGGAGAAAATCGAATGGCCCAGCCATGCGACCCAGCACTGTCTCCTTAGACAACTTTTCACCCAACAGGGCCTCCTTGCCCTTGACTGACCATAGATTGTCAGCCAAGCACGGCTCCGGAGAAAAAACAAAGTGGATCCAAAAACCCATGGAAAACCCTTCCCCCAGAACCACCGCGCCGTGGCGTCTAGGGTAAAGCTCGAGCCACAGCAACATACTTGCCACGCTCATTGGAGTCTTCCCCCTTTGACCCGTCATCCTGCAACCCCCCTTAGGCACAGGCTGCCTCTCCTTCTTAAAGCAACGCATTGCGGGGGTGAGCCCCTCCACAATGCGAGCACTCATGCCTAAACCGGCAGGAGGAGTACCATCTGCAGTGACTCTCATTAAAGAGCCAGCACACTCTGACCAGCCGGTGGACCAGAGGGAGCCCCGGCTGCTCCCGAAAAGGGCGATGGACGACTGGGGGTCATTATCAGCAGCCATAGGCTACCATCCTGGGTACTGAAATCTAACCCGGGACACGCCACCATCTTTTGGCGGAACTGCTGGTCATACCGGTACCAGCTCTGTCCACCATAAACCTTATATGCACCCCAAATAAGGTCTAGATAGCTGAACAAGGAAGGCACCCGTTCCGGAAAACGCCTGGTTAGGATACTGGCGAACACGGCAAAACCTTGCAACCAATTCCCAAACGTCCGTGGGAGTTGCTTGCTCTTCTCCGTGTCCTGGGGATTGCCACAATGTGGCCTATCCACGGAATCCTTCTCAGGAGGGACCAGCGAGAGGAAATCTATAAACTCTCCCTTTAAAATCTTATCACATGTCTCGACAGGGACATGCATGCCCAAAGGAGACAATTCACAGCCGGGTAGCGGAGGGCGGAATGCCCCTCCCCATGACTGCGTTACTGGGGCCTGCACCCCCAGACCCTATGGGTCTCGCTGTGCGCAGTGAGTAGCAACCTATCTACAACCTCCCTAAGCAGGCGCAGCAAGTCCCCGTGATCCTGATTTGAACCCCCTGAAGCGCCCTGCCCCCCATCTAGGCTACCCCAAGCGCTAGCGCAGGCCAACTCACCGCTGACAGGAGCTGTCACATTAGCCCGCTCTCCAGGGCAGTTGCCACGATCTCCCTGGTGGTCCTGCTCATCTGAGTCATGTGACCCTGACTCCAACTCCTGTGGGTCAGCTGGCAGCCGGCCGGTCAGCCAGATGCTGGGTCCACTACCTGCTGGGATGCTGGTAGTGACCATTCTCCGTCTTCCTCAGAGCCTTCCTCAGCCAGAGGCCGGCCCCCCGCCACAGTGCCTCTCCGGTGCCTCCTGTCACGTGCTGCAGCTCCTTCCCGGCTCTCCTGAGGCTCCAGGCGATGAATTTCCCTCACTTCCGGGTTCCGGGATGTATGCGCACGTGACGTCATCACGTGTACGCCGCACGTTACTGCCGGCGCCACCACGGTCCGTCCAGCTGTCCTGCGTGCGCACATCATTTCCAGTGCAGCCGGAAAAGAAGGGGGACTCCTCAAGCGCTCTCCCCGCACTCCGCCATCTTGGGCCCGCCTCCTGGCAGCCCAGGATCCACTGCTCTCCATGCCATCAACGATCCTTGTGAGTCTCCCGACCGGACCAGCCACCTCACTGCCACCTCGTCTCACTGGGCTTGGGGAAAGATGAGTAAGAGGCCTAGACCGCCTAGGCCTCCTACCACTCGCCAGCGATGGGCTCTCTGCCTCCTGCAGGTCCTCTCCTCTCACCTCATGGGGCAGACCGGCCATCACCTCAGCCAGAGAGCCAGCTTCATGAGAAGACAGGTAAGCCTGCAGCATCCCAATCAGGGCATCCTTAGACACTGCAGCCATCTTAAGTAATCAAAGCAATCAGGTAAGACACTACAGGTAATACACTCCTTACAAAGCTTCTGGTTTTGTTTTGTTTTTTAGAATATGGAAAGGTGAGGTAAGGAAAAACCAGTTCCTGCCTTTCTTTCTGGGAATGGTGAGTATCCTTCCCTTGCACACATACTTATACTGTCCCTCTTGTTGCCCATACATCCACACCCCTTACTGAGTGGCAGCAGTCATGCATCTCCTTCCTTACAGACCAGGGGATCTCTTTCTAGAGGCTCCATTGCCAAATCCACCTAGTTGGCAGTAAGCATCAGCAGGACAGGAGAGCACACAAAACAAAACAAAACAACAACACAGGCATTGCTAGGTGGTGGGCTGGATATTTCCTTCATAGGTTGTTGCTGCTAAGTTGTTCTTAAAAAGCATACTTGGCAGCACTCTTGTAATGCTTGTTGCTTTATTAAAATTTAATAACATTTAAATTTAAAAGAGATCGGATAGGAAATGCTTGGATTTAACACCCACACAGTACACATCTTGAAATAGAAGGAAATAGTAGTGCCCCGAATGAACTGGAGCATACTTTCAGTGCACTAAAAAAAAGTTTACTTTTTATGTTTTTTATGTCCCTGCAAAAGGCCCAGTGCAGGGCTCAGCCAAGCCCCATTCCAAATCACTCATAAACTGACGGTACTTTATTGCTTTTTCTACTATGAAGGAAAAAAAAGTAGTTAACTAAATAAATTTTTGGGAGAAGACAATAAATCTGCATTAGTTAAACTACTTAAAGATTATTTCCCTCTTATTCACCACACCAGGCACAGTGGCGGAACTAAATGGCCCTGGAGCAAGAATATTTTTTTTGGCCCCTCTAGCACAATGGTGGCCAAAAGATAGATTACCATCTGTTCTACATATCACATGATGCTATGCCAGATGGGGATCTACCATTTTCTAATCCTTGCAGGATTTTACTTGAGAGCAGTTTTTGTGTGTTTCGATGTAATTATTATTACGATTTATAAAACACCAACATATTGCGCAGTGATGTAAGCATGTTTATTTATGGAGTATGTGTGTGTGAAATGTAGGGGTCTATTTGCGTATAGTTTTGGTATTTGAATGCGTGTAAATAAGTACTTTTGCTACTTAAAGGGAAACTATAGTGTCAGGAAAGCAAAATCATTTTCCTGGCACTATAGTTTCCCCCTCTCTCAAGGAACTCTATCACACACTCAAATACACATGCATACTTACACATTCACACTGTCACACATACAGAAACACACACATACCTACACATACACACACTGGCACACACACATACACACACTGGCACACATTCAGATACACACACATATACCCATAAATACCAACATATATACACACTGGCACACACACACACACATACTCACACTGGCACACAGATACACACATACAAACATATACCTACACACACACACTGACACACATATACCTACACACACAGATACACACTGACACACACACACATCGGCACACACTCAGTTACCCACAAATACTTACACATACACACACTATCACACACACAAATACACATACCTACACATACACGCTGGCACACACAGATACATATACCTGAGCATACACACTGGCACACACAAATTACAATTTACATATTGTTAACTACCCCCTGCTTCCATACCTGCAGTGCAGACTCTCTCTCTCTCCTCCCTCTCTGTGCCTCCTCTGTGTCCCCCAGACCACACGGGACCGTAAGCAATGAGGAAGTGACAGATAGTCACAGCCACATCAGCTGCACCACCAGTAGTTCTGCCACTGACCAGGCATATGGATTTTCTCACAAATGTGTCAAACGTTATGTCCCTGCAAAAGAGTTAAAAAAAATGCACTGCTTTACATGTCTAAGACCTAGCTGCCCTACCCAAAACTGACACTACCTTCCTTGTTTCTTATAGTATAGAAAAAAAATGCAAATAAAAGTATGTAGAAAATGCTGGAGAATGGAGACAATAAACCTGTAGTGGTTACATTTTAAAATTGCAAACTGCAAGAAACAGAACACAATCCAACGATTAACACAGTGACGATAATTTACTGTCGCACAGTTCCAGCATCAAGAAATTAAAAACGGACAGGTATTACAGATTTTCAAAGCGATCTCTTTAAAGTCCAAGATTCTAATTTTGCAGAAACTTGAATTGAGTTGCTGGTAAAACGATCAATATCAAATAGAACTGCATTATGATTGGTCTGGGGTTGTGGTCACAGGCTTGGTCAGGAAAGTCTCACAAGACATAGTTGTTGCATTGTCATTGACTGCAGTGTAATACGTGTGTGATGAATGAATGGCAACAAATAAAATTTGTCCAGTGACCGATTCGTGCTTTTGGTTGCTTATTGTATTGCAATCTTTATCAATTTTCATTGTCTTGTAACTTTTGTTCATAAAAAAAATCCACTACACATCTGCACCACAGTTTTCTAATTAAATTTTCACATTGCCAATTCTTTATATTCACATTAATTGTAAGCCCTTTGATCTCCCTGGTACATTTCATTAAAATGAACTGGTAAACAATGTTTTTATAATTTCTTTTAATATTATAAACATTATTCTCTTATGCAGCTGCTTAGTTGTTCTGCCTTTATAATTAACACTGAAGGAGCAACTTAATTTTTAGTCAACACTAGTGCTAGTATGGCTGCCATAAGTACTAATATGGCAGTCTGCAGTGACATGAATCCAATGGCGAGAAAGTGTAGGCAATGGTTGTAAAAGACCACTTGTTTTAGTGTTTGGTTTCTTATATTGGGCACAAATTGGACATACCAGGTCTGGACATGAGTCTTTATATCTTTTAACATGGACAGCCACCAAAAACGTCTTCTTACGAGGTCTAGTGTTTTATAACAACCAGCTTGGCCAGCTGTGGGAGAAATGTGACATAACTGTAAGACCTTGTTTCTTAGTGCTTGGGGAACATGTATCTTGCTGTATTAAACCCTTCAGGTGATAGGTGCATACCTGGATCTTTGGTCCAGTTTCGCAGTTTCTCTATTAGTGACAAAGAAATTGTCATAAAATGACTATCTTGGAGAACCGTGGGTGGATGGAGACTTTGACTTTCCATTGGGGTAGAACTGCAAGACAAAGCATCCTCTTGACCATTGTTGGGTCCAGGCCGATAGATTATATGGAATTGGAAGCTGGTAAAGAAGAGGGCCCACCTATCTTGCTGGGGTTGCAATTATTTGGCCCTTCGTAAACACTCCAAAGTTTTATGGTCTGTATATATCGTAACCAGGTGTAGAGCACCCTCCAACAGGTGTCGCCACTCCGCAAAAGCTCATTTAATGGCAAGTAATTATTTATTATTTATTAGTTGATCTCTACCAGTGAAAGTCTTTTTGAATAGTATGCCACTGGATGTAACTGATTATCCTCTCCCCTTTGTGATAAGATTGCACCAGTATCACCACCCTCCAAAGCATCAACCTCTACAAAATATGGCTTTTAAAAGTCGTGAAAGCTTGAAAGTCCTTGAAAGTCCTTGAAAGCTTTTTCTGTCTTTTCATTCCAGGAGAATTTGTATTTTTTTTTTGGTAAGAGCTGTAAGAAGAGACACTCTGCTGGAAAATGTACGTATACATTTTACAAAAGTTTGCAAAGCCTATAAAAAATTTGATTTGTGGGAATGGGCCAGGAGACAATAAATTAAACCTTGCGAGTGTCCATCTCTTTTTGACCTGCAGTTAGAATGAAACCCAGGAACTCTACACGTTGTGTGCGGAATATACATTTTTTGTTCAGTTTGACATACGGATAGTTCTTTCTCAAGTGTTCTCGTACAGTCTTACATGTAGTTCATGTTCTCTGTATGATGAGAAAAAAATTAAGATGTCATCTAAATATATTACGACATATTGGTCAAGTAGGTCTCTGAAAATATTGTTTGTTAGAAGGGGGAATGTTGCAGGAGCATTGCATAACCCGTAGGGCATTACAAGGTATTGAAAGTGGCCATAACTTGTGTGGAAGGCAGTTTTCCACTTGTCACCTTCTCAAATCCTGACAAGATTGTAAGCTCCCCTCACACCCAAATTCGTGTAAATTGAGACATCTTTCATTATTACCAGTAGATCTGAAATGCATGATAGTGGATATCTATTTTAAATTTTTTGGTTAAGTTCACAATTGTATAGGTAGGGATGTAGGCTGCTGTCCTTCTTTTTTTTTTTTTACCAACAAAGAAGATGCCAGCACCTGCTGGTAATGTGGATGGACATATGAATCTCTTTTGTAGAGTCTCCTTTATGTATTCTTTAAGGACTTTAAGTTCTGGTTTTGACAATGTATATATGTCCATAAGGATCCGCTGCACAAGGGAGCAAATTGATTGAGTAGTCGTAAATGCATCTAGGAGGAAGTTCCTCTACCGCCATTTTGCTAAATACATCTTTGAATTTTTCATATGCTCTCGGTAGGAGGACTTCCTTATCGTGTTGCATATTGACATTGAGAATAGTACCTAAGGAGTCTTTACTGTTTAAACGGTTTCTCTGGCAATAGTCAAATGAGAAGGACATAGAAGGATCCAATTACTGGATCATAGAGGGGGAGTCAGGGTAGACCAAGTATCACAGGAAACAAAGGAAAAGAAACCAAATCAAAACACAATATTTCGGTATGTTTTTTTCCAAGGAAGACTGTTAGGGGAATAGTCTCTTTTACCACAGGACCGGCACAGTGCACCTCATTCCTGGGACACTACGACCCACGATACTCAAGTGTTCACATGAATCATGTGAGCTTAAGGTTAACCAAATTATGATAAAGGTATATGTAAGTACAAAAGCTGGATTTGTTCCACTTCAGTACCTAGTGGGCTGGCATCCTGTGTTTATACATCATGTAGGCCAAAAGTGTCCCACATTTATTAGCATTGGAAAAGAAGAAGGACATTGTCTGCAGAAGAGCCCTATGATAGTTTATGTTTAGCTGTGTTGTGAGTTCTTATCTAGCAATTGTCAGACTTTGCCAAATTGAAGGGTCTTGGGATGGCTTCTAAATCTTGAATCTCCCATAATAAGCAGGAGATCTATGTTGTCCAGGCACTTTTAACTGCCGTACCATTAAAAATGAAGAAGCTCCACACCACACATTTATGCTCCTCTCAAATACAGAGGGGTTTAAGGGCTTCCCGATCATTGTCCTCAAAATATTGTGAAAGTCTCATCTGGGTGTACTGTACTGTCTAGGGTTCAAAAGGAGACAATACTTGAGTCTCCAATTAACAAAGGTGGGCCTGTGCAGGGGAGAGTTCCAGTCTGGAATTGGTCTTATTTGTGATAGAGTAGAAGGTGTAATCCCTATCATCTGGGTATAGGAATCTAGTGTTTGGGAGGGGGTGATACAATATGGAAGGGTGTGATACTGAGGGAGGGGGTGAGTGTGTGTGGGAGGGAGTAATAGTTTGAGGGAGGGGGGTAATACTGTTAGGGGAGGGGTGATGGTGAGAAGGAGGGTGGATAGTGTGTGAGGGAGGGGGGTAATACTGTGAGGGGGGTGATGGTGTGAGGGGAGGGGTAAAAGTGTGTGGGAGGGGAGATACCGAGGGAGGGGGTGATTGTGTATGGGAGGGGGTGATTGTGTGAGGGAGGGGGCAATACTGTGAGGGAGGGGGTGATGGTGAGTGGGGTGAAGGTGAGAGGAAGAGGGGTAATACTGTGAGAGGGGATGATGGTGTGAGGGAGAGGGTGATGTTGAGAGGGAGGAGGTGATGGTGTGAGGCAGGGAGGGGAATGCTTGAGGGAGGTGGGTGATGGTGAGAAGGATGGGGGTGATGATGTGAGGGAGGGGGAGTCATGATGCGAGAAAGGGGGTAATGCTGTGAGGGAGGGGGTGATGGTGTGAAGGAGGAGGGTGATGGTGAGAGGGAGGTGGGTGATGGTCTGAGGGAGGGGGGACTAAACACCTTTTTTCATTCACTGGTGGACCGATGGGCTCCCTGGTGGTCAGATGGTGATATCCGGTCTGCAGCATCGCAGTGTGCAAAGCTGCAGACCATGTATCTCACAAGACCTGGTCAGAGAGTTGCCGTGGTAACCAGCTACATGGTCTGTAGCTCTGCACACTGTGGGCGCTCTCCTCCAGGGCAGACGGCACGGAGGGGCCTCGCAAGGAATTTCTTGTGAATTATTTTCCATCCCTCCTTTCCTTTCCATTTTTTTTTTTTTTTTATTGTTATCATCTCTTATCTTGATTTCTATCCCGTATTCCTGAATTATAGAGTGTTATAATCCTATTGAGTCTGAGTGCACAATAATTGTAACTTTTCTATGAGTTAGCTATATTTCTGAGTGTGTGTGATGAACTCAGTATAATTCTATAATACTGAGGCAATTGTCCCTTTACTAGAAAATCAGTACAGTCAGCCTTTTGGACTAGAGACTACATGTTAAAACACTACATGCCATTCAATGTGTCTTTCATTGATGTTGTTCAGACTCAGGGGATCATTGTAACTGTAAATACTATGTAATATAAGGGTTAATAGTTGAGATTACTTAAAAGAAAACCTCTGGTTAGAGAATAGATTATGGCAGGGCTAAACCACTCAACTGGAAAATAAAGATACTCCACTAAAAAATCCCTAATAGTGCAAAGAAAGAAAGATTATTAAATAAAATTTAATAAAATATCCAGGTGCAAACAGAAGAAAGATTATTAAATACAATTTAATAAAATATCCACTATGTAATATACCTTGGCTCGCATACAGAAACTCAATGCCAGACACACAAATTATATTGTAAATATTGATAGAGAATGGGTGTAGGGAAAAGCAAGGGTACTAAACTTAAATATAAACTGAATAAGAAGGGAGAACCTAAGCCTAAAGATGGAGAGACCCCTAAGAGTTTTATGGAAAGGATAGTGGGTGATTATTATTGTTACTCCTTTGTGGATAATTGGCATGGTATACAGAAGGGCAAAATAGCATTCTCTATTGTCGCCAGCCTAAGGCATACCTTTGCAATAATCATGCTGTCTAATCAGCAGCTTGTTATGCCACACCTGTGAGGTGGATGGATTATCTCGTCAAAGTAGAAGTGCTCACTAACACAGAGTTAAACAGATTTGTGAACAATATTTTGAGAGAAATAGGACTCTTTAAAAAAAAAAAATAACTCTATTTTTCGTGCATGGGTTAATTTAACAGACAGTCACGCCATGCCCCAACAGCAGAAGCATGCTTCAAAGTTGACAATGCATAACATTTGTGGCAAAATTAACAAAATGCACATTTTTTTTGTGTGTGTAAAGGTTACCAAACGAGATTAAGATAATAGTCAGTGGCAGGGGCGCTGCAGGGCCGGTCCTAATGCTGCAGCCGCCTGAGCGCTCTGTAAAGAGCCTCAGGCGGCTGCAGCGCTGCTTCTCTCCTCCCCTTCCCTTCCCTGTAGTGTGGCTGAGCTCCTCTCCGGTCCGCGGTGCCCGGCCGGAGTGATAGGAAGGTGCACACTCAGTGTGAACTTCCTGTCAGTCCGGCCGGGTACAGGAAACAGAAACTCCTGTACCACGCTGAGTTTCTGTTTTGTACTCCGCCGGACTGACAGGAAGTGCACACTGAGTGAGCATTTATCAGTCCACGGCACCCGACCGAGAGGAGCCTCAGCCACGCCACAGGGCAGGAGGTGAGGCGGGGGTTGAAGTAAGAAGAAGAAGAAGAAGGGGAGTTAAGAAGAAGAGGGGGGTAAGAAGAAGGGGGTAAGAAGAAGAAGGTAGAAGAAGAAGGGATAAGAAGAAGAGGGGGTAAGAAGAAGAGAGAAGGTAAGAAGAAGTGGGGTAAGAAGAAGAGGCAAGAAGAAGTAAGAAGAAGAAGAAGGAGTAAGAAGAAGGAGGGAAGTAAGAAGAACAGGTGGGGGGAGAAGGGGGGAGTAAGAAGAACAAGGAGGGTAAGAAGGAGGGGTAAGAAGAACGGGGTAAGAAGAACAAGGGGGAGTAAGAAGAACACAGGAGGAGGGGGGAAGAAGAAGAACACAGTAAGAAGAACACAGAGAGGGGGAGAGTAAGAAGAACACAAGGAAGAGGGGGGGAGGAGAAGGGTGAGGAGAAGGGGAGATGAGGAGAACGGGGGGTAATGAGAAGAACACAGAGAGGGTGGGTGGTGAGGAGAACACAGGGAGGGTGGAGTTGAGGAGGACATAGGGAGGAGAGGGGATAAGGAGAAGGAGAGATGAGGAGAACAGAGGGAGGGGGGAGGTGAGAAGAACACAGGGGGGTGAGGAAAACACATGGATGGGGGGAGTGAGAAAAACACAGGGAGGGTGGAGGGGGGGATGAGAAGAGCACAGGGAGGGTGGGTGAGTGTGAGAAGAGACCGCTAGGGGAGGGTGGGGAGAGCTCTAAGACAGAGGGCAAGACCTGGGAGCTCTTATACACTACGCGTACACACACACACACGATGCATCCCTATACATACACAGAAACACACAATGCATCCCTACACACACAGAAACACAACATGCTTCCCTTACACACAGAGAAACACACAATGCATCCATTACATACACACAATGCAACCCTTACACACAAAGACAATGCATCCTTTGCACACATACACAGAAACACACAATGCAAACCCTTACACACACATGCAAACACAACTTACATACACACAGAAACACAATGCATCTCTTACACACACTCAATGCACACACATACAGACACACACACACCTTGCATCCCTTATGCATACAAACACAGATTCACACAATGCATCCCTTACACACAACCAGAAACACACAATACATCCCTTATACACAAATGCACACTGCTTCCACTACACACTGCATCACCTACACAAACTGGTATCCCTATACACTACATACCATAAGCACAAATATTATATCCTCTACAATAACACATAACACATCCCCTACACACTCCACTCCCTGTGAGCGAACTCATGGGTGGGTGGAACATATAAGTGGACTTATGAGTGGACCTTATGGGCATACTCACCGTCAGGCCCTGGGGCCCAGACCTTGAGCTGTGTAAGGGGCCCCAAAAAAATGGAGCTGCTTCGCATTCTCCCAGAAAATTGAATTTTGTGACCACAGTTGCAAACAGCCTCCAGAGATCCTGTTCTACACCAGACCAGTGGAGCCAAACTGCAGCCCATCATCATCCTCATCTGGTTGTAAGGAGGCAATCTAGTATATTATTAGTGACACTAATCTATAATTTACCTCACATTAAAGGGACACTATAGTCCCCAGAACCACTTCAGCTTAATGAAGTGGTTCTGGTGTCTATAGCTGGTCCCTGCAGGCTTTTTAATGTAAAGCACTGGTGTTAGTTCATATGGCAGATCATATGGGTGGGGCATTGTGATGTCACATGGAGCGGCTGCAAATTTTTCTTTTGCCTAGGGCAGCAAAAATCTACTGGTGACCCACAGGAGGGGAGTGCACTGATTGCACTGCACTCTCCTCCTGCCCAGACCCCTCTTTACCGCAGTGCAAGTGCCCTCTGCCCCTAGTTTACAGTGGCTCACTCTCACACCAAGCAGTGCCTGGAGCCCTTTGCAGAGACGGGAACAAAGAGGTTCTGCGGCAGCTGGCCGTCCTGCAAGCATTACATTAACCAACTGTTCCCCATGCAGCCACAGGTGGCATTGTGCTGGGAGAATGTGATTACTCTTCACTTCTTCACAGCCTACAGAGCAAAGAGAGAGAGAGAGGAGGAGGCATGATTTAATCCTACAACAAATCCAGTAAGCAAATCTTTATAAATTTGGGGGGATTAGCTCTGTTTCCACAGTTTATTGGTGTTAACTCTGATGTCTGTATTAATATTGAGGGATTTCTAAGTAGTAATATCAGTGTGTGTCAGCAGGGCCAGCCGTTGGGGTGTGCAAGCTGTGCGTTCACGCAGGGTGCCATGACAACAGAGGCGCCCGGCGGCCAACACAGCTCACAAGTTGGGGACACCAACATATTCAAGTTAAACGATTCGCTGGTGGTCCACTGGTGCGCACCAACAGTAGGTGCAGTCAGATTATATCCTCTCCCTTGTGGTTCCGGCGCTCAGTTAGTGAGTCAGAGCACAGGCTCAGAGATTCTCAGCCTGCGCTCTGACAACATTGAAAGTCTGAGCAGTGAAGGAGCGGGTATAAGCATAAAATCAATATCCGTTATAAAACCAGGAAAAGGTGGGCATGAATGGTGAACTAATTTGGTGGTGCAATGGGCCACTTGACTGGTTTTGCCCCCCAGGCCTAAGGCTGCAAGCCCTCCCTTGGTCAGTGGTGTGAGAGCACAACAAGCGATAAACATTTATGCTAGACCGGCTGACTATGTGAGTGAGGTTATCTATTCTGTAGCTTTCTCCAGGCTACATATGCCAACTATAATTTTGAGTATGCTGAGAAGATTTACGGAACTGTAAATGGCTAGGCATGCTAGTCTAACATAAATGTTAAGCATGAGGTGGCAGACATAGACCGGAGAGTGCTCATGGTTATGCTAAGTAATAAGCTAGTACAATACTATTAAGTACATTACTATCAAGTCCCCTGGGGTCCCTCAGGTTTAAGTCCTTCTCTGGACAGGTCGGCAGGATGATGGAAGTTTTCCCGGTATCATGTTGTGGTGTAGTGTACCGTGTCAGGTCTCCCGATCATATAATCAGGGGTGCAATGCGCTTTTGTCAATTCAGCCGATGCCTCATTGGGGCTGTGCAGCGACCCGCCATGGGTGACCGTGCGGTAGCGTTTCGATGCGATGACTCTCCGGGCATGATAGGAGTCGGTGAGATGGGTCGTTCGGCTGGGGTAGGACTGCCCCCTAGGATGGAGGGTGCTCTAGGTGTGACAGAGCTTGGTTTTAGCGGTATTCTCCTTTTCACCGCTCTGTGCCGGTGAGATGTTTGGCTCTCCGCCGCCTTTCCACTATTTTAGGCCGCACCAGGGCTGTTGGTTGTAGCTGTGGGTCGGGCGGTCGGTGGCAGGGTGAGCAGCTTGAGGTGGGCATCTACAGGGTTCTCTGCCGCAACATGCACTCCATTTTGAGCCAGAATTCCGTGAAGATTTGTTCCAGGCTGGTCAGTGAGCCTTGTTGTATTGCATGGCAGCCCGTAGGCCGCCCTCTGCTCAGTTTCCCCTTTATTTCTGCCCTGTCTGGGAGGACTCCCAGGGGTGGACCAGGGTGCCACTGGTCCCAGGGGGGTTGGGGGGGGAGGTTGTGGGGTACAGGCTTGTAGCAGTCGGTTCCCGGGCCGCTCCAGGCTGGGAGCTCGGCCGCTGCTCCCATCCAGTGCGCTCCAGGCCGCATGCCCTCGTGGGTATTGCCTGCTGTCCGTCGTCCACACACGGGCCGCATCACTGGTTTACAATGGGGACAGAGAGCCAGTAAGTCGCTTGGGGTCATTTTTCGCCGTTTATTGTGGTTTGAGGGTGCCTTTTCATCCGTTTTGTGTACATAGAAAAAGTCTTAGATCTTTGAATTCAGCTCATGAAAAATGGGGGCAAAAACAAAAAAGTGTTTCGTTTATAATTTTGTTTAGTGTATGTAACTATATGTAACTATGTAACTATGCGTAAGGTAGTGACAGCTGCTCTATGAGAGTGAGCAGGGCTTGCATTGTCATGGCTACCATTGTGGTTGCCAAATTGTTTGGTTTTTCCTGACCCCATACTACTGGGCAAACAAGTTAATTTTGGAGGTATCGCAACATACTTGGGTATATGTCTGTCATTATGGTGTTCACCCTGTGAACAAAGGAGGGAATTGAAGGTATGCGATTATTTTTATGCTCTTTGATTTTTAACATGAACAACATTAAAACCATTGACAAAAGAAGTGACAACATTCATTATATCATTAAAATTGCACCTTCCTGCAAGATGCATGTTCCCGATGTGCCCCCAATTCACTTTTGTCTTTACTATGTAAGTTTGGAATCCAGACTAGATTCCATTTGGGCTGAGTACCCTGCCCAGCACCCCAGCTTCAGATATCCCTTTGGAGGTGACCACTGGTATACCACTGGTATATTTTTGAGGAAGTCTTGCATAGTTATGTTATCTTAATTATAGTTTTCATTGAGCAGATATATCATTTCCATTGAGAGTATATACATCAAAGCACTATCACTTTAATTGTTTAGTTTTGACACTATTTTTTAATTGCATTTATCATATTAATTTTGCATTATATATATTCACAATGCTCTTACAACAGTTTATTTAGCACTAGCACTATTTGATTAGTCTCCCATGTTGGAATTAGTGTAGGACCCATCGATATTGAGGTACTGTGAAGTAGCTTAACACAATACAGCCATATGGTGGAACTAAATTCCCATTTTTGTTTTAGGAGATAGGCAATTTTAAGTAGCCATATTGAATATAGAAATGTATTTCATGTGTATGCTGTTCCTTAATCAGTATTATGTACAATTGCACCTATCAAGTGGTGGGTATATTAGGCAGCAAGTGAGCCGTCAGTTCCCTGAATTTCCTGTGTTGGAAGCAGGAAAAATGGGCAAGCAAAAAGATGTAAGTAACTTTGACAAGGGCCCAATAGTGATGGCGAGTCAGAGAATCTTCAAAATAGCAAGTCTTGTGGGGTGTTCCTGACATGCAGTGGTTAGTACCTACCACAAGTGTTGCAAGGAAGGACAACTGGTGAACCGGCATCAGGGTCATGGGCGCCCGAAGTTCGTTGATGCACGTGGGGAGTGAAGGCCAGCTCATCTGGTCCGATCACAAAGAAGAGCTACTATAAGCTTAAATTGTTGGTCATAATAAAAAGGTGTCAGAGCACACAGTACATAATGGTCAGGGATGCACAAGCAACTTACACACTAAATGGTAGTGAATTAGGGATAACCACACACGAGAAGGATTTGGGAATTGTTATAGACAACAAATCAGCAATATGCAATGTCAATCTGCAGTTGCTAAGGCCAGTAAGATTTTGTCATGTATAAATAGGGGCATAAATTCTCAGGATGAAAATATAATTTTGCCTCTTTATAAATCGCTGGTAAGACCACACCTTGAATATGCTGTGCAATTTTGGGCGCCTGTTCTAAAGAAGGAAATCATGGCACTGGAGAGGGTCCAGAGACGAGCTACAAAATTGATAAAAGGAATGGAGCATTTTAGTTATGAAGAAAGGTTAAAAAAAAAATGAAATCTGTTTAATTTGGAAAAACGGTGCCTGAGAGGGGATATGATAACTTTATACAAATATATTCGGGGCCAGTACAAACCTTTATCTGGAAATCTATTCATAAACAGGGCTATACATAGGACACGAGGTCATACATTTAGTCTGGAAGAAAGGAGATTTCATCTAAGGCAAAGAAAAGGTTTTTTTACAGTAAGAACAATAAGGATATGGAATTCTCTGCCTGAAGAGGTGGTTTTGTCAGAGTCCATACAGATGTTTAAAATGAAATTGGATAAATACTTACAAAAACATAACATACAGGGATATAATTTCTAATTAGTGGAGTAATCGCTGCTTGATCCAAGGAGACATCTGACTGCTATTTTGGGGTCAAGAAGGAATTTTTTCCTAGTTTGTGGCAAAATTGGAAGCGCTTCAGACCAGGTTTTTTGCCGTCTTTTGGATCAACAGCAACAACATTTGTGAGGAAGGCTGAACTTGATGGACGCAAGTCTCTTTTCAGCTATGTAACTATGTAACTATGTATCCGCAGACCGGTCAGAGAGCTCATGATGATCCCTGCTCACCACTGAAAGCTCCTTCAACAGGGACATGAGTGTCAGAACTGGACCATAGAGCAATGGAAGAAGGTTGCCTGGTGTGATGAATCATGTTTTCTTTTAGATCAGGTGGATAGTTAGATGCGTGTGTGTTCTTTACCTGGGGAAGAGATGACAACAAGATGTACTTTGGGAAGAATCTGGGCTAGCAGAGACAGTACTGTGCTCTGGGGAATTTTCTGCTGGCAAACCTTTAGACCTGGCATTCAACTGGATGTTACTTTGACATGTACCGCCCAGCTATCAGGGCCGGACTGGCCTACCGGGATACCGGGAAATTTCCCGGTAGGCCGCCAGCCCTGGGGCCGCTTTGACATGTGGCTGCACTCAGCCACAAGACATGAATATTTTTTTTTCTTTTGGATTATGTGAGCGCACAGGCACTTCCTGTCAGCCGCCGGATGTGAGCGGCAAATGGCGACACGACGTCATATCGGCTGCGCGGCGGCGGCTCTACCAAGTTTGCATCGCGGCCTCTCTTGCCTCCTGCACCATTGAACAGTTTTAAAGGTAAGAATAAAGGGGCTTGGGCTTGGGGGACCTATTGTATTGGGGGGTCAGTAATGTATTAGGGGAGGGTGGGCCAGTAATGTATTTAGGGGAGGGGAGAGGCCAATAATGTATTGGGGAGGGCAGTAATGTATTTAGGGGGAGAGGCAGTAATGTAGGGGAGAGGGGCAGTATATGTATTAGAAGGGAGCCAGTATGTATTTAAGAGGGAAAAGGAGGCCAATGTGTATGAGGAGAGAGCCAATGTATATTTAGGGGGGAGGGCAATGTATTAGGAGGAGGAGGCCAATGTGTATGTATTTAGGGAGGAGGGAGCCAGTAATGTATTAGGGGCGAGGGGAAATATGTATTTAGGGGGGCCAATAATGTATGTGGGGGCAGTAATGTATTTAGGGGGGCCAGTAATGTATTGGGGGATGGGGGGCCAGTAATGTATTTAAGGGGGCCAGTAACCTTCGACACTCCCTTTGTTTTTTACTATATCTCCATTAAGGCTTGCAAAGCATCAAGGAAGGTGTAGTCCACAACATCTGGAGTGGCAAAGGATGTCTACCCCTGGTTTAGAGCATAGGTGTATAACCTTTTGGCTTCACCAGGCCAAAATAACCCCTTAAACTCTTAAAGGATCACTGGTGAGACCTCACTTGGAGTATTGTACACAGTACTGGAGACCGTATCTTCAGAAGGATATTGATACCTTAGAGAGGGTTCAGAGAAGGGCTACTAAACTGGTTCATGATTGCGGGATAAAACTTACCAGGAAAGGTTAAAGGATCTTAACATGTATAGCTTGGAGGAAAGACGAGACAGGGGGGATATGATAGAAACATTTAAATATATAAAAGGGAATCAACACAGTAAAGGAGGAGACTATATTTAAAAGAAGAAAAACTACCACAACAAGAGGACATAGTCTTAAATTAGAGGGACAAAGGTTTAAAAATAATATCAGGAAGTATTACTTTACTGAGAGGGTAGTGGATGCATGGAATAGCCTTCCAGCTGAAGTGGTAGAGGTTAACACAGTAAAGGAGTTTAAGCATGCATGGGATAGGCATAAGGCTATCCTAACTATAAGATAAGGCTAGGGACTAATTAAAGTTTTTAGAAAATTGGGCAGACTAGATGGGCCAAATGGTTCTTATCTGCCGTCACATTCTATGTTTCTATGTTTCTATGTTTCTATAGTGTCAGGAAAACAAAGCAGTTTTCCTGACACTAGAGTGTCCTGAGGGTGCCCTCACCCTCAGGGTCCCCCTCCCGTGGCGCTGAAGTGGTTAAAATCCTTTCAGTTACTTACCTTAATCCAGTGCCAGGCTCCCTCAGCGCTGGTGACCTCTCCTCCCTGTCCGACGTCACTGGAGCTGAATGCCCATGGCCGCGCGCGCATTCAAAGTGTCCATAGGAAAGCATTTCTCAATGCTTTCCTTTGGACACTCTGCGCGATGGAGGCGAAATGTGCCTCCAGCGTCGCAGATGCCCCTCTGTCTGTCCGGATGACTGCCACTAGAGGCTGGATTAACCCCAAATGTAAACGTAGCAGTTTCTATGAAAGGGTTAAAACCTGAGGGACATTGCACCCAGACCACTTCATTGAGCTGAAGTGGTCTGGGTGACTATAGCGTCCCTTTAACGCTGTTACGGCGTTATATGCTGTCCGCATTTTAATGGGCTGTTAAGCTGAATCCTGATGACTCCGCAATACTTGCCTATCCTGCGATCTGCTTCAGAGGGACTGGCTGACTGCCCAGGCAACACCCTTCGGGAAATCAGGCCCACTTTGTAACTTTCCAAAACCCACAAAGCCTGTACATAAGTTGTGCTTGTGAGACATTGCTGAATACAAATTTGTGTGGTTTATTGCAGTGAAAGCTAACAGTATTATGACATTAAAATGCCATGCAGAAAAAAAAAAAAAAAATTCTTAATTTCATAACTTTTGTTAGATTTTATTCATATTAAATTGTTTCACTTGATGTGAAATGAAAGCCCTATTTCTACTGAACAAAATTATATTTAATAGGAGTACAGTTAATATGAAAGAGGTAAATTATGGTTGAACAAACTTATAGCACAAGTTGACAGTTTTTGTTTTGACTAGAACTTGTACAACTGGTTCAGTCCTTAAGGGGTTTATTTATATATTTCATTTGTTCAGTACAGTGCTTCCCAAACAAGTCGTCATGGCCCACCAACAATCAAGGATTTATGTATTTCCCGATCTTATTCCAATGGAGATACTAACAAAACCTGGACTGTTGGTGGGTCTTGAGGACTGGTTTGGGAAATGCTGGTTTAGTAGATAACTCCCTTATTTGTTATCCTTATGTGGGATTGCCATATTTAAGGATGCCAAATAAGGGAGCTATCTGCTAAAGACATACACATGTATATACATAATCAGAGATATACATCAATCACATACACACACATTTAGTAATTATGAGGGCCACCCAGCCTCCCTAAGTGAGGGCTAGAGAGTAGCAGCCCGGACGGCAAGTGGGCTGCATTACAAGCAGCTCAGAGTTGGACACGCCTGGTTTATAGTGATTATATGAGTATGAATATGAAACCACGACACGTATTAGGGCATTTCCTAAGGAAAGCAGCTTTCCTACTGGGTTTTCAATGACGCTGGATGCTCTCATGCACAGTGTGAGGACGAACTGCGTCATTTAATGTTATTCAGCCACTAGAGGAGGAGAACAGAAACTGCAATAATTAACAATGCAGGGTTAATGGGACAGGTGCACTGCACCCAGACCACTTCAATGAGAAGAAGTGGTCTTGGTGCCTATAGTGTCCCTTTAACTGGACTTTGCCAAGGCTGTGGCTTTTAGACTTTTTTTTTTTTTTATTAACTAAACTTTGCCTTGCATGTGGATTTTAGACTGTGTTTTATTAGCTGGATTTTGACATGCCAGTGGCTGGCAAACTGTTATTAACCTATTATATAAAAGTTCATTGTTTTGGTGCAGGAGGAGGCCCTCAGAGTCACTCTTACCTCAAGAGGTTAAACTGTTCTCAAATGGTTTAACCCTTAAGTTGCCTCCAGCTCTGGTCTCTACTCGTCCCCTGGCAGCATCTGCCATCTGAACTTTAAAATTCAGGAACCGCGGAGTGCTGCCGGGGGAGGCGCCACTGATTTGGCTGAGAGTGCTCAGCGTTCTGACAGAACTCCGCTCTTCCTGAATCTCAAAATTCTGAAGCCGGATGTTGCTAGGGGAGGAGTTTAGACCAGCGCTCGAAGCAACGTAGAGGTAATCCCCTCCGGGGGCATCCTCATATCCAAACAACTTAATTTAGATGAAGTTGTGTTGGTGCCTGAAGTGTCCCCTTGAAAACATTTTACTTCACACATTTGTAAAGTACAGCATTGTGATTTATTTCTTCTAATTGTTGTACCAGTACCAGTGAGGTGATACAGAAACAACCTGGACTCTGGAATATTGCTGAGGCTGAGATTTTAGACCTGCACAAAAGGCAGAGCACAGGGTGAGACGTCATTCAGAGAAATACAGTGAAAAAAAACTGTTATATGTATTATTTTAAACACGTAGATCGTGTTTGCATAAGTGAAAAAAAGATGTTGAACAACTCGGTGCCAATACCTTATTTGGCCCAATATGATGCATATCATCAACAACTTGAAAATTCTACATTCCAGTTGTACTTGCAATGCAGGGTTTGCATGTATTATTCCAGGGCTTGACAAACTTCTTTAGCCTTGAGGAGCCACACCAAATCAGGAGCAAGAGAAATGGAACTTCCGTAAAGTTTTATAAAATACAATCAAAAAACTTAGGAGCCAGCAGCAGCAATTTTAGGAGCCATGGCTCCCGGGATTTGTCGAGCCCTATGTTATTCTATTTATCTTTACTTGCAGTGCAGGTTTCACACATATTCTCCTGTTGATCTCTACCTGCCGTTGCAGGCTTGCTTGTGTTATTCAGTTGATCTCTACCTGCCGTTGCAGGCTTGCTTGTGTTATTCAGTTGATCTCTACCTGCCCTTGCAGGCTTGCTTGTGTTATTCAGTTGATCTCTACCTGCCGTTGCAGGCTTGCATGTGTTATTCAGTTGATCTCTACCTGCCCTTGCAGGCTTGCATGTGTTATTCAGTTGATCTCTACCTGCCGTTGCAGGCTTGCATGTGTTATTCAGTTGATCTATACCTGCCGTTGCAGGCTTGCTTGTGTTATTCAGTTGATCTATACCTGCCGTTGCAGGCTTGCTTGTGTTATTCAGTTGATCTATACCTGCCGTTGCAGGCTTGCTTGTGTTATTCAGTTGATCTTTACCTGCTGTTGCAGGCTTGCATGTGTTATTCAGTTGATCTATACCTGCAGTGCATGCTTGCATGTGTTCAGTTGATCTATACCTGCGTTGCAGGCTTGCATGCATTCTTTGCTTGATGTCTGCCATATGGTATTCCGTTGATCTATACCTGAAATGCAGGGTTATGATGTGTTTTTCAGTGGATTGGTTGTTCTCTGTACGGTTAATCTATATGCTTTATGCTTTTTACCTTGCATTGCTTACTTTGGATAGTCAACTCTTACTTGGTTGATGTATATAATGCTTTTGTACAGTGGCTTAAAAAGTGCCTGATGTTGAGTTCATAAAACATATACCAGGCTTTAGCACTGGCAAGCTTTTATTTCTGAACATATATCAGAATGTATTATTTGCCTTCATTGGGACATGTTTCAGTCTTTATCATTTTCAAATGACCCAGCGGACAATTTTAATCAATTTGATTAGAATCACCATTCTAATCCATCCACTCCCATAGTTTGGGATTCTGGATCATTTTGCCCATGGTTCAGATGTAATTAATTTGTGTTTTGAATCAAATATAGCAAATATATCTTCTTTTTTTAGTGATTGCCATGGATAAGAAGGGTGAAAGTAAAAGAAAACAGAAAGGTGGAGCAGAAAAAGAACAGTATTGGAGTTCCTGTTGAGGGAGAAACTGATTAACATGATTCTTCATTAGCAAAGGAAGATATTCCAGAAGTAGTTGGCCTTAAGGAGGGCATGTCTGACACAGTTGATGATAGAATGTGGTTTATCAGACCAAAATCAGAAAATTTGGATTCCTTCCTATTGTTTCATCCATGTCAACCAGTTGTCCTTTCTTTTAATTCAACAAAGTTATATCAGAGGAGGGATGGAAAGAAGCGTCACTGGTTGACTTATTCACATGGACATGGTGTCTTTTTCTGCATGGTGTGTCTAGCTTTCAGCAAAAAGACAGACGACAGTGCTTTTATTGATGGTTGCTTTGATATACCAGAGAATTGAAGAGCACGAAAGAAGCAACCTCCACAATAATAGCTCTGAATCCTTTTTGATGAGGTCAAAGAATATGGACATATATAGTCATTTCTTTGAGAAACAAACAACAGCCAGAAAAGAGGAAGTGAAGAGAAAACGTGCCATCCTAGAGAGGATAATTGAAACCATAAAGCTGATTGGAAAAAGAAGCCTAAGCTATCGGGCAACAGCTGAAGCAGCATATACGCTAGATAATGAAAAGTTGGACCATGGAAACTTCCTTGAGATTTTGCTACTCTTAAGCTAGTTTGATCCCTTGCTGAAAAATCACCTTGATACAGTTATTAAAAAAAGTAAAAAGCAGCATCAAAGTGCAACAAGTAGCAAAGGACGTGGTGGCTTTGTTACATTAATTTCAAAAACTACAGTCAACAATATCATCTGTGTAATTTCAGCACTTTTGGAAAAAGGTATTGCCCAAGAGATCAGAGATGCCGGTGTTCTATCAGTTTGGTATACCCCGTCAGATTGCTATACCCACGTCACTTCCGGGGAGGGGAATCAGCTGTCTCCTGTGCTGCACATGCGTGCTAGCACTCCTGCTACTCCACCACAGCAAGGTCCTGGAAGGTAAGTAAAACTAGTTTTACACTTTCATTATAGTTAGTGCATTCGCTAAGCTTAGGACATGGGACATTTAGGGTTAATGTTAGGGTTCAAATTAGGGTTAGGATTAGGGACTTGTTCATATTTAGTGATATTTCACATTAGGGGAATATCACTAAAAAGTGCTTTCTCACACTTTATTTTAACCCTTACCCCAAGGGTTAGGGTAAGAATAGAGTGTGAGAGAGGTTAGAAGCACTTACCTAACCCTAATTTGTACCCTCACTTAACCCTAAATGTCCCGTGTGCCTAAGCTTAGTGAATGCACTAACTATAATGAAAGTTTAAAACTAGTTTTACTTACCTTCCAGGACCTTGCTGTGGAGGAGTAGCAGGAGTGCTAGCACACATGTGCAGCACAGGAGACAGCTGATTCCCCTCCCCAGAAGTGACGTGGGTATAGCAATCTGACGGGGTATACCAGACTGATAGAACACCGGCCGGACTGATAGGAAGGTGCATGCTCAGTGTGCACCTTCCTGTCAGTCCGACCGGGTACAGGAAACAGAAACTCCTGTTCCACGCGGAACAGGAGTTTCTGTTTCCTGTACCCGGTCGGACTGACAGGAAGGTGCACACTGAGCGTGCACCTTCCTATCAGTCCGGCCGGCCACCGCGGACAGCAGAGCGGCTCGGCCACGCTACAGGGGAGGGGGGTAAGAAAGGGGTAAGAGGGGGAAGTAAGAAGAGGGGGAGGGGGAGTAAGAAGGGGTAAGAGGGGGAAGGGGAAGTAAGAAGTTCTTTATTTGAAATTTAAAAGGACCACTCTAGGCACCCAGACCACTTCAGTTGTAAGTGAGATGCAGGTGCTCAAATCCTAGGATTAACCCTTTTTTTTTTATAAACATAGCAGTTTCAGAGAAACTGCTATGTTTATGTTAGGGTTAATCCAGCCTCTAGTGACTGTCTCATTGACAGCCGCTAGAGGCGCTTGCGTGCTTCTCCCTGTGAAAATCAGTGAGAGCACGCAAGCGTCCATAGGAAAGCATTGTAAATGCTTTCCTATGCGACCGGCTGAATGCGCGCGCGGCTCCTGCCGCGCGTGTGCATTCAGCCGATGACGTCGCGAGCAAGGAGGAGAGGAGGAGTACAGCTCCCCGCCCGGCGCTGGAGAAAGGTAAGTGTTTAACCCCTTCCTCTCTCCAGAGCCCAGCGGGAGGGGGTCCCTGAGGGTGTATAACACGCACCTCATTTTAAGAAGGAAATTTCAGGGGGAAAAAAACTTAAAGGACCACTATAGTGCCAGGAAAACATACTCGTTTTCCTGGCACTATAGTGGTCCTTTAAGTTTTTTTTCCCCCTGAAATTTCCTTCTTAAAATGAGGTGCGTGTTATACGCCGATAAATACGGTATTTCATAACATACTGTGTGAATGTGTAAAATTGAAAAAGTAATTGTTAAGAATAATAAATATGTACTTAATACATACAGCAATAGCGAGTAGTACAGAATCAAGCTCTATTTTGCCCAAATGTCCACAGAAAATAGAGCTCACTGTATTCACCAGGAACCCCATTATCTGCGATAGAAACTGCAATGAAAAAGAAAAAACAGACATCTTAAAGATATTAAATACATATTTCATATTTGTATCACAATTTTAAACAGGCATCAATATATTCACTTTCACTGATTAATCTGTAATAAGGTATTTTCTGTAGACCACTTTTCAGATTACCCTCTTATAATACTTTAAAAGCAAATCGTCGCTTCTCTAAAAATCACACTATGAGTGAAGGAAACATTGAAAATCAGCCCAGTTCTTTTTATTCTAGGCACAGCCAGGGCACACAATGTAAATGAGGAGTAAAAAAGAATCATTTCATTATGTTCAAATACAGAAAAGAGCCACATTTAATAAAGACTGACAGAGCCAGATGGAAAGAGGTAAATACAGCACTGTTGAGTTCTTTATTTAATTCTATTTTTCAGACCTTTGGAAACACATATTTTCTCAATAAACATAATACTAAAAATCCTGTGAAATGACAGCTCCCCCATTAAAACCTAATTCCTTGCCTTGTTGTAGAAAACCTTCAGGGTTCAATTTAATAGAGGTCACTATGTAAAATCATTATTTGACAGTGAGGTTAACCTCACGATTACACCGGTCAACCATCTGATTGAGTTGCAAAACTAATAGAAATACATTCAACTCATGACATTGAGTTTGTATGAGTATGAGTTTGTAGTTGTTAGATTAACAATGCTGTTCTAATAAATATGCTAGAGTAAATATTCTGTATAATAGCCCCCATTATTATGAAAGGTGGAAATTTAACAATAAATGAGACATTTACAAAATGATACAGAAGCAATAGGCTGATAAGTACCCTGCCCAAACACAGCAAGGTACCAAGGGGGACAGCAACCAAACAAGGTAGGAGAGATGCAAAACTGGAGATGAGAGTGGAGAGTAGGAGAGAGCAAGAGACAGATATCTGACTTAGAAATTACTCTGGTAGGCCATAAGCATTTCTGAACAGATGTGTTTTGAGGGATTTCCTAAACGATTTAAGACTACAGGAGAGTCTGATGGGGGTAGGCAGGTTTTTCTAAAGGAGTCCTGTAGTGCGAGCTAGAAATAAGGGTGAAAGCAGCGAACAGAAAGCGGTCACCGGAAGAGTGGAGAGACCAGTAAGGGGCATATCTACTAATCAGTGAGGAAATGTAACAGGACGTAGAGTCGTTTAGGGCCTTATAGGTAAAGGTTAGTATTTTTAATTGACAGCTATAGGATACAGGAAGCCAGTGTATGGATTGACAGAGGGGCAAGGTATTGGAGAAGCAACAGGTGAGAAAGATCAACCTGGCGGCAGTATTCATTACATATTGTAGTTGGGCAGTTCGGCTTCTGGGGGGACCAAACAGTAAGAATTACAGTAATCCATGTGGGAAATTACTAGAGCATGAACAAGCTCCTTGGCAGCATCTTGTGTCAGAAAAGGGACGGGTGCTGGCAATGTTTTGTAGGTGGAATCGACAGGTTTTAGCAGCATACTGGGTATGAGGTGCAAAGGTGAGGCCAAGATCAAAGATAACACCAAGATAAATATGAGCTTGCAAGGATGGACCATTAACTTGCAGGGAAAGTTAATGCGAATGAGGAGGATCAGTGAATAAGGAGGAAAAAGAAGAAGCAATTATGAACTTGAAGCACGATTTACCAGAGACATGGAAAAATAATAAATTTTATCCCTGTTGGAGTTGCCAACCAATGCTTCCTAGCTGGCACTGAGGACCATAAGCACCACACTGGACACCACAAGCTGGGATCTCGTTGTCTTCCTCCCACCCTGGACAAACCTCGGATATCCAGGACCGTGGGGGAAAATCCTCTCTTGATCCATAGAGCGTAGCAGGAACAGCTCTTACAAGAGCTAGTGATTAGAACCAAGGGGAGTATAAGGAGTATAGCAATCCCCACTGTGAATATAGCAGTTCCCCTCCAATCAAGAGACCAAGCTATGTGTTGAAGGTTAAGCAGGAACTCCATTTTAATGGAGCCACACTGGCCTTTTATGCAAGTTTTCCAACAAGGGTGACACCAGGTGGACCTTGCTGGGCACAGGGACACAAAGAGAATAAACCAATAAGAACAGTAATTAACTGTACAACACTCCCATAACACACATACAATCCCTCCCCTCTGCCTGTGAGATAATTGAGTGAAGCACTATACTAAACTCAATTATCTCCAAACACAAAAAACACACATTTCTAAAAAAATCCCATAAGTACCCCAAAAACACAACATATAAACACAACACCCCATAAATGTTACATCCCCTGATAGCCCTAATATGGGTGAACAGCATATCCAAAAATCACCCAGATCAGAGCAGGGGTTCAGAAATTTTATGGAAGTCATAGTTTTGCCAGGGCGCAGGCATGGTTCAATGCCCAAAACAGTTCCATAGAATCGCGGC
>OW240913.1:224315553-224407867 GCA_933207985.1 Pelobates cultripes
ACTGGGATTGTCTCTAAAACAAGTTGTTGAGGAGCCAACTCGAAAAGAGGCCATACTAGATTTAGTGTTAACAAATTGAGATTTGGTATCAGATATTACTGTTGGTGAAAATTTAGGATCCAGTGATCATCAGTCAGTGGGGTTTAATATAAGAACAGTGACTGCGTCACACCACACAAAAACAAAAGTTTTAGACTTTAGAAAAATAGACTTTTCTAAAATTAGAATATGGGTAGAGGAGTCATTATCAGACTGGAGCAATTTAAATGGAGTCCAAGAGAAATGGGATTATTTAAAAGTTGCACTATTGAAGGCAACAGAAAATTGCATTAGGCTTGTCAGTAAAAGCAAAAAATTCAAGAAACCACTGTGGTACTCCGCAGATGTGGCCAAAATAGTTAAAAACTAAAAGTTAGCATTTAGGAATTATAAAAAAAACCCAGAGTGAGGAAGACAAAATGATCTATAAGATTAAGCAGAAAGAGGCTAAGCAAGTTATAAGAGCTTCCAAATCACACACAGAAGAGAAAATAGCACAGTCAGTAAAAAAGGGGGATAAAACATTTTTTAGATACATAAATGAGAAAAGAAAAGTAAAACAAGGATTAGTTAGATTAAAAACAAAAGAAGGAAGGTATGTAGAAGAGGATAAAGGTCTAGCTGACTGCCTCAATGAATATTTTTGTTCTGTATTTACAGATGAAAATTAAGGAAAGGGACCTCAGTTGAGAAAAAGGATAAATGAGTCATTTATTACACGTGAGTTTACAGAGGAAGAGGTTCTATTTCAACTGTCAAAAGTAAAGACAAATAAGTCAATGGGACCTGATGGAATACACCCAAAGCTATTAAAAGAGCTTAGTGGTGTACTAGCAAAACCATTAACAGATTTATTTAACCAATCATTGTTAACAGGAGTAGTCCCAGAAGATTGGAAGTTAGCGAATGTTGTGCCCATTTACAAGAAAGGTAATAGGGAGGAGTCGGGCAACTATAGGCCAGTAAGCCTTACTTCAGTAGTGGGGAAAGTGATGGAAACCATGTTAAAGGATAGGATTGATGAACATCTAAAACACATGGATTTCAAGATCAGAGACAACATGGGTTTACTTCAGGGAGATCATGCCAAACTAATCTTATTGATTTTTTTGATTGGGTAACTAAAATTATAGATCAGGGTGGTGCAGTAGACATTGCTTACCTAGATTTCAGTAAGGCTTTTGACACTGTTGCACATAAAAGGCTTATCAATAAACTGCAATCTTTAAGTTTGGATTCCAATATTGTTGAATGGGTAAGGCAGTGGCTGAGTGACAGGCAACAGAGGGTTGTAGTTAATGGAATATATTCGAAGCTTGGACTTGTCACCAGTGGGGTACCTCAGGGATCTGTATTTGGACCCATTCTCTTTAATATTTTTATTAGTGATATTGCAGAAGGTCTTGATGGTAAGGTATGTCTTTTTGCTGATGATACTAAGATATGTAACAGGGTTGATGTTCCAGGAGGGATAAGCCAAATGACAAATGATTTAGGTAAACTAGAAAAATGGTCAGAATAGTGGCAACTGACATTTAATGTGGATAAGTGCAAGATAATGCATCTTGGACGTAAAAACCCAAGGGCAGAGTACAGAATATTTGATAGAGTCCTAACCTCAACATATGAGGAAAGGGATTTAGGGGTGATTATTTCTGATGACTTAAAGGTAGGCAGACAATGTAATAGAGCAGCAGGAAATGCTAGCAGAATGCTTGGTTGTATAGGGAGAGGTATTAGCAGTAGAAAGAGGAAGTGCTCATGCCATTGTACAGAACACTGGTGAGACCTCACTTGGAGTATTGTACACAGTACTGGAGACCGTATCTTCAGAAGGATATTGATACCTTAGAGAGGGTTCAGAGAAGGGCTACTAAACTGGTTCATGGATTGCGGGATAAAACTTACCAGGAAAGGTTAAAGGATCTTAACATGTATAGCTTGGAGGAAAGACGAGACAGGGGGGATATGATAGAAACATTTAAATATATAAAGGGAATCAACACAGTAAAGGAGGAGACTATATTTAAAAGAAGAAAAACTACCACAACAAGAGGACATAGTCTTAAATTAGAGGGACAAAGGTTTAAATAATATCAGGAAGTATTACTTTACTGAGAGGGTAGTGGATGCATGGAATAGCCTTCCAGCTGAAGTGGTAGAGGTTAACACAGTAAAGGAGTTTAAGCATGCGTGGGATAGGCATAAGGCTATCCTAACTATAAGATAAGACTAGGGACTAATGAAAGTATTTAGAAAATTGGGCAGACTAGATGGGCCGAATCGTTCTTATCTGCCGTCACATTCTATGTTTCTATGTTTCTATGCGCTGTTACCGACCGTGACTCATTTCATGACGTCACAGTACGCGCTTGCACATGGGAGGTCAGAAGGAGGAGCCACCGACCGAGCAATGCCGGCCGCATAGTGAAGGATTGGAATTCTGTAGGCATGGCCGGCGGGGCTCAAGAGAGGCAGCTGCTTTGGTGGCCCCTTAGGAAGAACTGGGCCGGGCAGCTGCCTTTAGCCCTGCGTTAGAGACGGCCCAGCGGCTATTTTTAAACATGCTTTAGGACGGCCTGGGGGGCAATTGCTTCCCGGCCCAGCCCGCCCCTGGAGGTTAATACAGTGGTGGAGTTTAAGAATGTGTGGGATAGGCATAAGGCTATCCTAGACTTAAGATAAAGGCATGGGACTAATTAAATTATTTAGAAAATTGGGCCGAATGGTTCTTATCTGCTGTCACATTCTAGGTTGCTAGGTATTCCACTGGAAGAAGACTTGATGCCGAAAAAAAGCGTTTGCGGCATGTTTTTTTTATACAATATTGTTCTTTTATATTGATCCTGGGCTACTTTTGGTGGTTTCATCATATATTTCCACTAAATATAGTGTTACAATTCTTTGTTTATACTTTGTACAGGTAATTTATTGCTTTAGAAAAGTGGGTCAGTTACTTTTCTATATTCCTTGCCGAGGTGTATCTCCAGCCTCACAGCAATATGTTACCTTAAAGGAGAGCACTGAGTGATTTTCCTTTAAACTGGAATTTCTTTCAAAAATGGGTTAATTCTTAACATCAATGTTGCAGTCCATATTTGGAATTTCATCAGGATACTTCAGAATAACCCATCTTTGAGAGAAATTTAAGTTCACAAGAAAACCACTGAACGCTCTACTTCGAGGTAACTTATTACTATGAGGCTGGAGGTACACCTTGGCAAGGAATATACAAAAGTGACTCACTCACTTTTCT
Organism: Pelobates cultripes; assembly: GCA_933207985.1. Lineage (NCBI taxonomy): Eukaryota > Metazoa > Chordata > Amphibia > Anura > Pelobatidae > Pelobates > Pelobates cultripes. Next base: position 224,318,849 of record OW240913.1, read on the forward strand.
AAAGTCCCTGCAAAGGAGAGCACACTCGGTAGTTTTCCTTCAGATTTTCTTTCAATAATTTTGTGTGTGTGTGTGTGTGTGTGTGTGTATGTATGTATGTATTCTTTATTATATATCATTAAAGAAAAGAGAAGTCAGAAGTGGTAATAAAACAATGTAACTTTAATTATAAAAGCAAGTGGATTTTATAATTAAAGCAAGTGGCTGAAATTATAATTATAGGGAAAAACTGAAAAAAAAATTGTATCAACCTATGAACAGCATCAGTTGTGTTCACATTGTGGATGATAATGAGGAATAAACATCTGAGCAGTGGCGTACATACCAGGGTCGCAGGGGTCGCGGCTGCGACCGGGCCCGGCCCACCAGGGGGCCCGGCCGCCCCTGCGACCCGGTATGTACACCCAGGGCCAGCCTCTTCCCCTGGGGGGCCCAGGAGCCGACCACCCCAGGGCCCCCCGAGGCTGGCCCTGCTTCCTCTTCAGCTCCCTCGCGCACCGCACTGATACCGGAGCCGGAAGATAACGTCATCTTCCGGCACCGGCATCCCTACGCGGCGCGCGAGGGAGCTGAAGAGGAAGCACTGAGTGCTCCCTCGCGCACCCGCCTGCCCGACCGGCCACCCGCCCGCTGGGGTCAGCAGGGCCACTGGACCCCAGGGAATCCCCCCAGCACTCCAAAAGGTAAGGAGGCTGGGGGGATTACATTTAAAAAAAAAATAGTGTTAGTGTTTGAGTGAGTGTTAGTGTGTGTGTGAGTGTTAGAGTGAGTGTTAGTGTGTGTCTGCTAGTGAGTGTTAGAGTGAGTGTGAGTGTGTGTGTCTGCTAGTGAGTGTGTTACTGTGTGTGTGTCTTACTGAGTGTGTGTGTTAGTGAGTCTGTTTGATGTCTGTTAGTGAGTGTGTGTTTGTCAATGAGAGTGTATGTTTTGTAAGTGAGTGTGTATGTATGTCTGTCACTGACTGTGTCTCTGTCAGTAAATGTGTGTGTCTGTTAGCTAGTGTGTATGCGTCTGTAAGTGTGTGTGTGTGTGTGTGTGTGTGTGTGTGTCTTCAGCACTTACCTTTCTCCAGGCTGAGGATCCCTCAGCCTCTCAGCTCCGAATGGACCGCGCACGCATTCAAACCGCCCATAGGAAAGCATTACTCAATGCTTTCCTATGGACGTTCAGTGTGCTCCTCTAGCTGCTGTCAGTGAGACAGCCACTAGAGGCTGGATTAACCCTCAGTGAAACATAGCAGTTTCTCTGAAACTGCTATGTTTTCAGCTGCAGGGTTAAAACTAGAGGGACCTGACACCCAGACAACTTCATTGAGCTGATGTGATCTGGGTGTCTGTAGTGTCCTTTAAAGGACCACTATAGTGCCAGGAAAACATACTCGTTTTCCTGGCACTAGAAAGCCTGAGGGTGCCCCACCCAGGGGACTCCCGCCCGGCTCTGGAAAGGGGTAAAACTTACCTTTTCCAGCCGCTGGGCGGAGTCCTCCCTCCTCGACCCTCCTCTTTCCTCCCTCGGCCCCAGCGAACGCGCTGCAAGAGCTGTGCACGCATTCAGCCGGTCACATAGGAAAGCTTTTCCTATGGACGCCATGCTCACGGGTGAAAATCACAGTGAGAAGCGCAGCGCCTAGCGCTGTCAATGAGACGGCAGCTGAAAAGGAAGGCTTAACCCATTCATAAACATAGCAGTTTCTGAAACTGCTATGTTTACTCAAAATAATAAGATTTAGCTGAACCTGGCACCCAGACCACTTCATTAAGCTGAAGTGGTCTGGGTGCCTAGAGTGGTCCTTTAAGTGTGTGTGTATCTGCATGCACTGGCGTACATACCGCGGTCGCAGGGGTCGCAGCCCTGTAACCCCTGCGACCAGGTGCCCACCGCCATGGCCCACGGATCAATTTTCGCACCGGGGCCCCAGGGGTCATGTGTACGCCACTGCATCTGAGTGCATTCTACCTGCATATATCTATTCATCCTCATCATCCCTTCTTAGAAGACGTCTTTCATGAATTAGGTCATCCACATCATCAATGGTTATGCCCAAATATTTGGCAGCTTGGACGCACATTAGAATGTACTCTTCCTCCCTCATCTCCACAAAACACTGCATATTTTGATCCAGAGAAGCCATTGGTGTTTTTGAATTGCCTAACGCCCTTATTCAAAATGTTTGACAATGGAGCTTACCTCAGTTATTACATTCTCTAAGAATTCTCGCTGATTCTCCTTATCCTGATGTATGGCGACATCGTTTCTTCGGCCACAGATGTCATCGGCTCCATGGAACCAAAATGCACTGCTGTAAGGGTACTGATGCAGGTGGAGAGCACCATCAGAACCTATAGGGGAGAACAGAGAAACAACATTGTAACATCTGTCATATGTTGCAATGCTAACTATTATCTGTACAACAATATTATTCAAACTTGTAAATAAGATTTATGCAGTCACGCTATTAATGCGTCTTTGTCCCCCCAAGCCCTTTCTGTGTCTCTTTATGCCCCCTCAATCATCTGTGGGTCTCTTTGTGCCCACCTCCCTTTCCTTCTAACTTCACTACACGTATTGTGGCTGAGCATCCCCAGGTAGAGAATCTCCTGTTTCTTCTGCATGACAGGAAGCTGTTCGTTGCACTCAGCTTTCGGTCAGGCCAAATTGAAGAAACAGAAGATTATACACCGGCGGTCCACTCAGACACAGTACATAAAGTGAACAAAAGAAGAGGAGTGATGTGTGCTCCCACCCCGTGCTGGTCATCTAGACATTAAATTTGTACAGTTAGATGACAAAGCATGTTTTACTTACACTCAGCAGCAGGGCCGTCTTTAAGGAGGGGCAAAAGGGGCAGCTGCCCTGGGCCCAGTAACTCCTGGGGGCCCTAAGGCAGCTGCCCCATGGGCCCCCTGTGGCACCTGAGGTAATCAGGGGCCACAGCCCTTTAATACTGCTCTGGACCGGCCCGGGCCCCTGTTATATGGGGGGTGGCTGACTACATACTCACAGCTAGCCCCCTCACATACTGCCCTGTGAGTCTCTTTGTTTCCTGGGCATGCTGGGAGGCAGTGAGGTCAGATTGCTTCCTCCCAGTAAGAACTGATCACTTCCTCCTCAGTGCCGCTGGGGAGGAGGCACACACCACACGGAGGAGGATGCAAGCATTGTGGGGGAGAGGGACTGAGAAAGCTGATGGCAGACTCCCATCAGCCTGGGCCAGCAAGCTCCCACTGGACCCCAGGGAAGCCACCTTTCTGTACCCAAAAGGTAAGGAGACAGGAGGGTGGCTAAATATGTTTTGTTTTTTTGTTTTGATAATTTCTGATATCACTTTTATTTAAGTGTGTTGGTGTTTGTAATGTAACACACAGGGAATAAGTACATGTTAAAAATCCTAGAAGAACCTGACAGTTCCCTATTAAATATAAATTTAAAAAGTATTTATTTTAACATATTGCATCAAGTGTTATCAAAGGCTGTACACCATTTTCAAATGTCACTTTTGCCAAATTCTGGACCAGGGTATGTAAGAACAGAGTTGAGACATTATATTGGCCAAGGTTGCTGGGAGTTGCTGTCCAAGAGCTGCTAGAAGGCAGAGATTAAAATATGTAAATGTACACATATATATGTGTGTATCTGGCTGTGTTTATGTCCTTGTGTGTATCTGGCTGTGTTTGTCTGTGTGTCAGTGTTTCTGTGTGTATGTATACCTCATACACCTGTATGTGCACCTGTGTGTGTGTTTCGTGTGTGTGTAAGTGTGCATCTGAGTGTGTGGTAATGCATACATCCCAGCATTTTAATGCCAACACAAATACACTCCTACATTCCATCTCTAGCACTGTACACATATACACCCCTGCATTTATACCTTTATGTATGTGTGTATCTGAGTGTGTGTGTATGTGCCAGTGTGTGTATATCAAAGTGCTTGTATCTGTGTGTCAAAGGGTGTGTATCTGAGTGTGTGTGTGTGTGTGTATGTGCCAGTATGTGTCAAGGTGTGAGCATGTGTCAGTGTGAGCATGTGTGTATCTGCGTGTTAATGTATATGTGTTATAGAAATCACACAACATGCAAACAGACCCCTGCAAACACAAACATTACAAACACACCAGTTTGCTGAAACACTAATACTACACACAAATATACACATGTATTTAAAAGACAACACTACATCCAAACACCCCCCTGCATGCAAATACAAACATTACATGCAAACACATTCCTGTATTAAAACGCTAAAATTATATACAAACACCAACTCTACACACAAAAGTACACCTGCATTTAAAAGCCAACACTACAAACAATCACACACCCCTGCATTAAAATGCAAACACTACACACAAGTACACCACTGCATTCCAGTGGTAACAGTACATACAAATACACTCCTACATGCACACATACACTCTATACAATAACATGGTGACATTTATTTGCACAAACACTGCTCAAAAATACAACCCTGCAAGGATGGTAGATCCCCACCTGGCATAGCATCGCAGAAGTTGTATGACAGATGGGGATCTATCTTTTCTTTACTCTTGTGCTACAGGGCAGGCCTGAATTTTTTTTTTGTTGCACCAAGGCACTCTCTACATTAGTTTCGCCGTTAGGTTGGGGTGGAGGGAGTGATTGCATGCCCAGGGGGCCCAAACAGATGCTTGCCCAGGGTCCAATCAATATTAAAGACGGCCCTGCTCAGCAGTGCATCGCTGTTCCTGGACACCAGTGGCTGACTGTTAGAGGGAAACCGCAGTCGGACATGATGAAGAGTGCTCGACAATTTGCAGATGGTCTGAAATGCATGTATGTGATAAATTAACTTCATATACAGTACAATCACACATATATGTCATATATCTAACAATGCTATGCAAATACTTACAACAGCAAAGTGAAGCCAGGTGCTTCTCCAGGGAGACAGTAGGGGAACCTGCTGCCCTACTCTCAGTGGAGACAGCATCTCCTGCAGTTCCTGATGACGTTTGTGCTACTACCTGGAATTGAGCGGCTTACACTGATGGTAGAAAAAAAAAAAAACACAAATTGGAGAGTTAACACATGAAAACTTATATATGTGCATTGACTAACAAATATGAATTTAACAATGTACCCCTTCAGATGTATCAGCACCAGTTGTCCCCTCAATCCCAACAAGGCTTTCTTTTCCTAGGAACTGCAGGAGCTCCTCTTCATAGGGCAGCATAGTATAATGCTTTCCTATGGAGAAAGCCCTAATGCAAGTGTGTCCATTGCCGCGCATACGCATTAGGTCTTTCCTGCCGGCTGATAAGGAGTGGAGGCGGACCCAAGCCAGTGGCCGGTGACATTGATTTTAAGCCCTTCTGAACTGCGGGGAGGAAAGGGACACTATATGGAACCATAGTGCCAGGAGAACAACTGTTTTCCAGGCACTATGAATAATGCATGACACATTTTAGAGGACCAAAAAAGACTTTTAAAGGGACACTATAGTCACCAGAACCACTACAGCTTAATGTAGTTGTTCTGGTGTCTACAGCCTGATCTTGCAGGCTGAGCAATAAAAACGCTGCATTTTTAGTGTTTACATTGCTTCCTAGTAACACCTCTAGTGGCCATCACTCAGATGGGTCAGTGCTGCCCTACGTTCAGCTGAAAATGTATCATAGAGATGCCTTGATTCAATGCATCTCTATGAGGAGATGCTGATTTGCATAGCGTGGCTTTTGCAAAATGATAGTTGTAAGGAAACCAAGTGCATTTAAACCTCAATCGGTAGTTTCCTCCTGAAACGCCAGAGCCTAGTGAATATAGCCCTCCGTTCGGTAGTTATGGTAGACGAATTCCAGTGTAATTCCAAGTGTCCCTGGATAATTCCCTCAGTAACACACGAACTCCCAAACAGCATACGTAGTCAGAAGAAGGGTACAAAGATGAACTAAAGATTTATTGACAGGCATGCTCTTTTTATGGGATTCTGCCCATGCAAGGGAGCCTCCCATATAATTAACTGTACATCCAATCCTAACAATATACATACTGTACATCTCCTCCCCTCAGATAACCATTAAACATAATTAAAACATAACAGAATTTCCCCAAAGTTTGGATGTACCCCAAGGACTCTCTGGGGGACCAACATATAAAAAAAAATCAATCCATTCGGTTCAGCCGTTCGAGAGATATGGGACTTAGAAGTTTTGACCGACTGCACGGGCAAAGTATCCGAAAACAGTTCCATGAATTCTGGCCCTGCAGTCGGTCTTAGGTCGCATGAAAAACCTCCCGAACAGATTCCCCATCTGTTGGTGAGTCTTTCTACCGAACGCCCGGTCGTTCGGTAGGGTTAAAGGGGTTTTACCGAAGGTATGGAGGATTCAGTGGTGTTCGCCTATTTGAGTGTCCGTTTTCAGTTCCAGACACTCGACGGCAAACACCGCTGTTCGGGAGCTAAAATGGCCGCGAACACATGGAAGTCCCGAAATGGCGGCGGGCATGCCGTTCGTGCAAAACTTCTGTCGAACGTAATCCAGCAAGCAGGGAGGTAAAGTATGTATAATGGGCAACAGGGTGGTCTTGATTCGGTAGGTTTACCTACCGAATGCCATAGGGAAAATTACTGTCAAAGAAGGGAATACAAATTGTCAATTTACAGCATAAGAGGGGCATTTCTTCACCATAGTCTCCCAGTGCTTTCCTATGGGAAAGCTTTGGATTGGCTGATATCGTCAATTATGAAGATCTGAGCCAAGGAGGCAGAGTGGGAGCGGAGCCAGCTGTGATGGACCCACGCAGCACTGTTATAAAGATGAGTAATTACAGTTACATTGCTGACAGGGAGGATAAACTGTTTTCACAGCTATAGTGACAGGAATACATGTTTGTATTCCTGTGACTATTGTGTTGCTTTAAAGCTGAGCTTCACATGGTGTTTTTTTTTCCCTCTATGTGCTTTTGCTAATATGACCTGACCCTCACTTTTAAAAGACTTTAAAAGCCTAGCTGCTAATGATGGGGGTGGGCTGCAAAAGAACATGGAGGAAAAAAAAATAAGTTTTAAAGAACAAGGAATAAAGAAAATGATTTTTTAAATAAATATAAGTGCATGTACCATTTCTTCACCACGTCCTCGGTGCGGTTGTTCCCACCAACAGTGTTCACCTCAATCACAGTCTTCCTCTACAGACGTTTCTTCCTTGAACGCAAAGTTTTTTTGGCTGCTCCTCCAAAAATACATTGGTAGTACTGGCACAACTTGGTGACTAGTACTGCATTCTCCTCTGCACCAAAATGTTCTGCATATATTTTCCCTCCCAGGACCTGCAGCCTTTAAGACCCTTGGCTGCCTCTGCTTTCCCTTGTTTCTCCCACTTGCTTCTGCATGCTCCTGGCCAGAGTGGCCAGTGCCTTCCTCCACTATATCCATAGAAAGTTAATTTGAAGAATTGGAGGAAGACATGGCCACTCCTAACTCTAACAGGGGCAGGATGAAAGGGTCAGTGCCTTCTAAGATAACTGACAGGGTGGTGGGCTGGCTGACCTCTAAAATAGCTGGCCTATATAATGTCTGGATAGATTTTGCATTAAAGGATTGCTGGCTCTGCCTTGAGTTGATACTTTTTTTTTTTTCAGTTTTGTCTGGCAGTATGTATAGGCCTATTTAATTGGCTACTTTTTTCCAGTCCCACTCCGTTCAAAAATGACATTTTGTTGCCAGTTCCCACCTGTCAGTGTAGCATGATGATCCATGAGCCTAAGCATTTGCAATGCAATTTGGGAGTTTACTAATAGCGCCAATACATTTTCGTGCGACTTATAGCTTTCAGCCATTCGGTGGTTCGGTAGTTTCCATTCGGGAGTTTGACATAAAAATCAGGGAAATAGAATATTGTACGAAATTGGAGTTTTCCTTCATTCACTTCAGGCCAAATCGGTATTCAGGGAACTGATTTTATGTTAAATTCATTTGGTGCAATTAAATCACACCGAATGAATGAATGGATTTAACCGAAACGAAAAAGATAAAATGAATTTCGTCCGAAACAAAATTTCTGAAATGCCCAAGTCTACAATTTAATATCCATCTCCGAGCAAAAGACCCCCCAGAAGCAAGAGAAATTGACTACCTCTGTCAGATACAATTTTTTCGGGTATGCCATGTAGATAGAATACCTCCCTGGTGAAAATCCTAGCTAATTCTGCTGAGTAGGGAAGTTTCCTCAGGTGCATAAAATGAGCCATCTTTAAAAATCATACCTACGACCACGAGTATGACAGTATGTCCATTGGAAGGGAGTAGTTCTACAATAAAAAATGAAAAACATACACGAAATGCTCGAATATATTCCTCTTTAGGAAAAGAGAGGAAGATACTAAGCAAGCTGGTAGAAGTATAAATTATGAGTGCATATAATAGTTATACCTAATAACTCTTAAAATCTAGAGCCCAAAAGACAGGAAAAACGGGGAATAGGAACAGTTGTAGAGACAAGCTAAATAAAATTGATACAGTGCATAAAAAGTATCTCTAAGTCCACTGAAAGAAGTAACAACTTTATTAGCCTATTGAAAAGAAAGAGATACGATAGCAACTGTGTATCAACAAAGTAAAAGTCACTGATTCCTATGGTTATCTATAATCTCTAGTCTTAATACATAGAGAAATCCCCTAAACAGTGCAATCCCTCCAGATGTATCAACTTAATATGAAAAAATAAAAGTCGAAGTGATACAATATAGATCTGTGGGGATATTGAACCAAATGCTCATATAGAGAGGGAAAAATAGAGACAGCGAGTGTCTGAAAAGCGGAGAGAGGCAACAGAGACAGGATATATAATCAACTGAAGTCTGATGTAACAAAGAAACTAACTCCGGTCTAGTACTATTACACTCACTTCTGCTAATAAACACCTTCGTGGGTGTTCTGAACTAAGTAGTTGGTTATGGCCCTCACTTCTGCTAATAAACACCTTCGTGGGTGTTCTAAGCTAATTGGTAAGCTGGAACACAGTTATCCTGTCAAATGAAGTGGAACTCTAGATACAAACTGCAGGCATAAGTGATTAGCAAAAAATAATAATAATAATCATGATTGAAGAGTGAGAAAAAAGAGGGACAGAGGTAGGAAAGGAGAGGATTCCCTAGTGCATCGTGAGGTGTGCACTGTGATGTGCCGAGGTGCCGTGAGTGGGAGTCCCCTCAAAAAAGATCCGACGCGCGTTTCGGAGTAGCAAACTCCTTCGTCAGGGATAAGAATTGCCGCCCAAACACTCCCTGTATTTAAATCTCAAATGGCCAATCATCACGTCGTTATTCGTGACGTAATGTCCTACTCACTTCCGCTCTGTAGGGAGGTGGAGTTAGTCATTATTGACGTCAGATGATTGACTGGCTGAGGATCCACCGTGCACAGATAGACCTTATGAAGTGTTAAACTTGTCTCGGACACAGCTACTTTATTACATAGTCAAAAAGTTCCTTTCTTTTAATTTGAATATCTACATTTCAAGCAAGTGAAGTTCATCTTTCACCTTCTGTATTTTAGTGTTAAGTTTAGATTTATTAAAATAGTCCGTTATTCCAATTATATACTTGGAAAGATAGAGCTGTAGGTTTCAATATTGTATCATATATCCAACCTATGGCCTCCCAAAATACGGGCAAATGGTAACTTTTTGACTATGTAATAAAGTAGCTGTGTCCGAGACAAGTTTAACACTTCATAAGGTCTATCTGTGCACGGTGGATCCTCAGCCAGTCAATCATCTGACGTCAATAATGACTAACTCCACCTCCCTACAGAGCGGAAGTGAGTAGGACATTACATCACGAATAACGACGTGATGATTGGCCATTTGAGATTTAAATACAGGGAGTGTTTGGGCGGCAATTCTTATCCTCCTTACGAAGGAGTTTGCTACTCCGAAACGCGCGTCGGATCTTTTTTGAGGGGACTCCCACTCACGGCACCTCGGCACATCACAGTGCACACCTCACGATGCACTAGGGAATCCTCTCCTTTCCTACCTCTGTCCCTCTTTTTTCTCACTCTTCAATCATGATTATTATTATTATTTTTTGCTAATCACTTATGCCTGCAGTTTGTATCTAGAGTTCCACTTCATTTGACAGGATAACTGTGTTCCAGCTTACCAATTAGCTTAGAACACCCACGAAGGTGTTTATTAGCAGAAGTGAGGGCCATAACCAACTACTTAGTTCAGAACACCCACGAAGGTGTTTATTAGCAGAAGTGAGTGTAATAGTACTAGACCGGAGTTAGTTTCTTTGTTACATCAGACTTCAGTTGATTATATATCCTGTCTCTGTTGCCTCTCTCCGCTTTTCAGACACTCGCTGTCTCTATTTTTCCCTCTCTATATGAGCATTTGGTTCAATATCCCCACAGATCTATATTGTATCACTTCGACTTTTATTTTTTCATATTAAGTTGATACATCTGGAGGGATTGCACTGTTTAGGGGATTTGTCTATGTATTAAGACTAGAGATTATAGATAACCATAGGAATCAGTGACTTTTACTTTGTTGATACACAGTTGCTATCGTATCTCTTTCTTTTCAATAGGCTAATAAAGTTGTTACTTCTTTCAGTGGACTTAGAGATACTTTTTATGCACTGTATCAATTTTATTTAGCTTGTCTCTACAACTGTTCCTATTCCCCGTTTTTCCTGTCTTTTGGGCTCTAGGTTTTAAGAGTTATTAGGTATAACTATTATATGCACTCATAATTTATACTTCTACCAGCTTGCTTAGTATCTTCCTCTCTTTTCCTAAAGTGGAATATATTCGAGCATTTCGTGTATGTTTTTCATTTTTCATAACCAAGGGTTCATGCCCATATTAGGTGGAGCTGGTACCGCCTATCCTGACCAATTTTTTCCTAGTCATAGATTTAACATCTTGTGAATCTAGGACTGAGGAAAAATAATTGTTGCTCTTTATATTTGATTTAAAGGGTTTAGGACCCATTTATCTGGTCAGAAGAGAGACCTCTTTATATCCAAATTACTCATTTATGGCAGGCTTCCTAGCTAATAAACCCAATGCCACAAAATGGTGCCAAGATGCAGAACTGATTTTTTCAGAATCCGATTTGCAACCTGATGACTTAAACTATTCTATGACATCAGGCTTTAACTCCCTTACACAATTATATAAGCAACAAATAAGGTCTAGCTGGGAGATAGCATCACTAGAAAATTATATAAAAAAAGAGTTTAATACCAAGGGGACTGAGAATACCTACCACCCCCAGTTCACATATCGATGAAGAAGAATTCATCAAAGAATGGGAGGAAGCTGCAGGTCAGTGTTCTATACGCTTTATGCAGATCATATGTAAATTTGAGAACAAAAAATTAATAGAAATCGAAAAAAAGATTGAGAGTGAAGTGGAAAAAATTCAACAACATAAAACAGATCCAGAATTTAGCCCAAATGAGAACAAATTACAAACTAACTTAGAGAAATATCAAAGCATTATAAAACAAAGGAAACATCAGAAATTTTTAAGGGATCATAAAGACTTCAAAACCGGGAACGTCTATAAAAGGTTTAATAATAAAAAAAGAAGGGTTGATAGTGATCAGGCTTCAACCTCTGAATATGAGTCCAGTGGTTCAGACACAGATATAACAACAACTCCCTCTACCTCTAATGAAAATAATAGAGGGATTTTGAAGAGAGGGGTAACTTTTTTAGATCACACACAGGGGGACAATCGCCCCTTTCTGAGGTCAAGATCCAAAAAACAATACAACAGAAAGAACCGGTTTTGAAGAACAGACAAATTGTCAACTTATCTGACTACATTCCTACACAATCGGAATTAGATCTGTTGGCAAAAGGTCTGTCTTTTATTCCCATACCACGCTTTGACAAATTCACTTGGGTTAAGGATATACACCTTTTCGCAAGAAAACTTATTTTACATAAAAACTTCCTCTTGAGTGAAGAAAAGAAAGCCAAAAATTTAGGCCTAGAACTCAAAGATTATCGTATGACTATGATCTTAGCAGAATTGCTGGAAGAGAACGACAATACTGAAGGACCAAAATACCCTCTGACTAATCTCAAGAACAAGAGTCACTATTGCCCGAAATTGGGAGATTCAAAGTATGTAGAGACTTTTGTAGAGTTAGTATGTGAGGAAATTGAAAAAGTTGCATTAAATGAAACGAGCTATAAACCAAATTCAAATTTAACTGCATTGGAATATCAAGCAGTAAAAACATTAAAAGAGAACCAGACAATAACTATAAAACCCTCAGATAAAGGAGGAAACATAGTTATCATGGATACTTCGAAATATGTTGAAATGAATAAAAGGATACTTATGGATCAAATGACTTATAAAATTCTGAAACAGGATCCCTCGAAAGTGTTCGCTGATAAGCTAAAAAGCATCTTACAACAAGGCTTAGATGACAACTTAATCTCCAAGGATGAATATAACTTTATGGCTATCAATAGTCCCCATATTGCGACCTTCTATAGTCTACCCAAAATTCACAAACAACAGAAGATCTTGACAGGTAGACCGATTGTCTCTGGTAACAACAATATGACTCAGAATGTTAGTGTCTATTTGGACCACATTCTGAAACCATTAGTTATACAACTTCCGTCATATTTGAGAGACACCAAACAAACCCTAGCAGTTCTGACTCAAACTAAATTACCACCTAACTCTATTATCTGTAGCTTGGATGTAGAATCACTATACAGCTCAATTCCACACCCTTTGGGAATAAAACATACAGAATACTTTCTGAGGAGGAGAGGGACGCCCCTAGATAAACATAGCGACCTAGTATTGGATTTGTTAAGATTCGTTTTAACACACAACTTCTTTTTGTTCGACGGAGTGTACTACCACCAGGTGCAGGGGACTGCTATGGGGACATCTTGTGCACCCTCATATGCAAACCTGCACCTGGGATGGTGGGAGGAGCAAGTAGTCTTTACATCTCCTCCTAAAAATCCTCTGACCCAGTAAATACATCTATGGAAAAGATACATAGATGATATTATAATCATCTGGACTGGGTCAGAGGATCAGTTCAGGCAGTTTACACTTGATTTGAATATAAATGAATTGAATCTTAGATTCACTGCCGAAATTGGCACTCCGTCTCTAAGCTTTCTTGACCTGGTGGTATCTCCACAAGAACAAGGTATCATTAAAACAAACCTATTCAGGAAAAGCACAGCTACTAACAACCTTCTGAATTGGAAAAGTCATCATCCTATTCAGCAGAAACGGGGAATACCAACGGGCCAATACTTACGCTTAAGACGCAATTGCTCAGACCTGGAAGATTTTAAAATACAAGCAAGAGAATTGCGCCATATGTTTTAGGTCCAAAGGATACCCCAACAAATGCCTGAAGAAAGCGTATCATAGGGCTCTCCTAACTGAACAGGGTGACCTATTAAGAGAAAAAGAAGTTGCCTTTTCAACACCATCGAAAGTCGAACAAAAACAACTTAGGTGTATCGCCACCTTTGATGCCGGCTGGGATCAAGTGAAAACAATCATGAATCGCTTCTGGCCTTTACTAAAACAAGATATGTATCTTAGGGACGTCCTCCCCTCCCATGCAACTCTGACAGCTAGAAGGGGTAACAACTTGAAATATTTATTGGTACATAGCCACTTTCAGCCTAGCAAATTACCTACACATTGGCTGTCAGAAAAAAATTAAAGGTACATACAAATGCGGCAGGTGCAAAGCCTGTAGGTATATTAATACCAACTCCAAAAATTTCAACAATAGCTCTAATACAGAAAATTTCAAATCTCTTTCATTTTTTAATTGTAATTCAAAAGGAGTGATTTATCTAATCACTTGCCAATGTAACATCATGTATGTAGGCAAAACCTTCAGACCATTCAAGAGACGAATTCTTGAACATATAAATTCAATAAAAACAGTAAGGAACATTGAAACATCGGTTTCTAGACATGTGAAATCAGTTCACAATGGGGACTCCAATGTACTCAAATTTCAAGGCATCGAATTAATTAAACAAGACCAGAGGAAGGGCAACTGGGATCAACGTCTGAGAAGACGTGAATGCTACTGGATTTATCGCCTGAAAACCCTGTCCCCCAAGGGTCTTAATGAGGGTTTCTCATACTCTCCATTTATTTAGAAGTCTCTCTATATTAAAATTCTTGTGCATTTTAAATAATCTACTACCTATCTTAGTTATCTGTATATACACTTTTTGAGGGAATTTTCACTACCGTTATGTGCAGTGCCGCCCATTTTTTCTCCCCCTCTTTTTTCCCCTTTTTATTTATTTTCGTTAATCTCTATAGAGGGTCCACTTTGTATGTATAGATGTAACTATCCTTTTGATGGCAGTCATTTTCTGGCTTTTAAGATATTCCACTTACTAAATACAAATTGAGCTCTCTGGACGATACAATTTCTAAATAACATCTCAATAGCAAGTTTACCTTTAATTTAAATGGTTTAATATTTCTACTATCTAAATTATGTGAGCAATATTAATAATAACTTCCTTTCTTTTAATTTGAATATCTACATTTCAAGCAAGTGAAGTTCATCTTTCACCTTCTGTATTTTAGTGTTAAGTTTAGATTTATTAAAATAGTCCGTTATTCCAATTATATACTTGGAAAGATAGAGCTGTAGGTTTCAATATTGTATCATATATCCAACCTATGGCCTCCCAAAATACGGGCAAATGGTAACTTTTTGACTATGTAATAAAGTAGCTGTGTCCGAGACAAGTTTAACACTTCATAAGGTCTATCTGTGCACGGTGGATCCTCAGCCAGTCAATCATCTGACGTCAATAATGACTAACTCCACCTCCCTACAGAGCGGAAGTGAGTAGGACATTACGTCACGAATAACGACGTGATGATTGGCCATTTGAGATTTAAATACAGGGAGTGTTTGGGCGGCAATTCTTATCCCTGACGAAGGAGTTTGCTACTCCGAAACGCGCGTCGGATCTTTTTTGAGGGGACTCCCACTCACGGCACCTCGGCACATCACAGTGCACACCTCACGATGCACTAGGGAATCCTCTCCTTTCCTACCTCTGTCCCTCTTTTTTCTCACTCTTCAATCATGATTATTATTATTATTTTTTGCTAATCACTTATGCCTGCAGTTTGTATCTAGAGTTCCACTTCATTTGACAGGATAACTGTGTTCCAGCTTACCAATTAGCTTAGAACACCCACGAAGGTGTTTATTAGCAGAAGTGAGGGCCATAACCAACTACTTAGTTCAGAACACCCACGAAGGTGTTTATTAGCAGAAGTGAGTGTAATAGTACTAGACCGGAGTTAGTTTCTTTGTTACATCAGACTTCAGTTGATTATATATCCTGTCTCTGTTGCCTCTCTCCGCTTTTCAGACACTCGCTGTCTCTATTTTTCCCTCTCTATATGAGCATTTGGTTCAATATCCCCACAGATCTATATTGTATCACTTCGACTTTTATTTTTTCATATTAAGTTGATACATCTGGAGGGATTGCACTGTTTAGGGGATTTCTCTATGTATTAAGACTAGAGATTATAGATAACCATAGGAATCAGTGACTTTTACTTTGTTGATACACAGTTGCTATCGTATCTCTTTCTTTTCAATAGGCTAATAAAGTTGTTACTTCTTTCAGTGGACTTAGAGATACTTTTTATGCACTGTATCAATTTTATTTAGCTTGTCTCTACAACTGTTCCTATTCCCCGTTTTTCCTGTCTTTTGGGCTCTAGATTTTAAGAGTTATTAGGTATAACTATTATATGCACTCATAATTTATACTTCTACCAGCTTGCTTAGTATCTTCCTCTCTTTTCCTAAAGAGGAATATATTCGAGCATTTCGTGTATGTTTTTCATTTTTCATAACCAAGGGTTCATGCCCATATTAGGTGGAGCTGGTACCGCCTATCCTGACCAATTTTTTCCTAGTCATAGATTTAACATCTTGTGAATCTAGGACTGAGGAAAAATAATTGTTGCTCTTTATAGTTCTACAATAACGTTGATAGGCAAGTTGGACTAGGGTTTAGTGGGTATGGGTAAACGTTGGAGCAAGCCACATGGTACCAAGTGAATGGTCTTGTTGACCGCACAATTGTCACAAGCAAGCACACATTCCTTTATATCCCGCTTTAGGGAAGGCCACCAGAAATCACGAGTAACAAGGGTGGTGGTCTTGGTTATACCTGGATGTCCAGCATGTGTGCTGCCATGACATAAATACATAACTTCCTGTCTGACAGTAGGGGTAACAAACAAAAAGTTTTTCACTAGGCTTGTCTTCAGGGGACTCAGATTGAGAAGCTATGATGCAACTTAACAATGAAGAGGATACGGAAAGGACTGTTGTGTTTATGATTTTTTTCCGGGGAATGATAAAACAGTCCTCCAGCTTCTCCCCTTCACTCACATCAAATTGCCTTGACAAAGCATCGGCTTTGGCATTTCGTGGTCCAGGTCTATAAGTAAATTATAAAATTTAATCTAGACAGGAAGAGAGACGATCTCGCCTGCCTGGAATTTAGCGTTTAGCTTCTCCAAGGTACAAGAGGTTCTTGTGATCAGCCAGTACCATGATAGGAACTTGGGATCCCTCTAGGAGATGTCTCCACTCCAAGGCTATGATAATGGCTAGTAGTTCTCTATTGCCAATATCATAGTTCTGTTCCACCTGTGAGTTTCCTAGTGAAGAAACCACAGGGATGCAAAGGTTAGTCAGGGGACAAGCACTGGGACAGAATAGCTCCTACTCCTGGAGAAATCAGGCCAAAATTACCCCCACTAACCATCGACCATACACAGGAACCCCTCAAGCCCAAAAGGAAAAATAAAAAAATAAATAAAAACAGATGCTGGACAAACCAGCCCCAGGACTAACAATAGGGGAGCCGAAGAGTAATACTTCTGAGCCCCAGACCCAAAGCCAAAGGCAAAACAAGGACTGACCCTGATGCCGACCTGGTAACAGGGGTGCTAAAAACCCTACTAGTGGATTTACAGAAAAACATCCTCGCGGATGTCACCGCATTAAGGGGAGAGCTGAAGGGCCGAATTGCTCTGCTGGAGGACTCCTCTCAAGAATGCCAGCGTGGCGTAGATTACTCTGACCCCTCACTGCCACACTCCAGCAGTGTTCCCTATTAAGGGTTAATATATAGGGGTGTATATAAAAAATACCCCTTTCTGTCTCAGAGATCTTTGCCAGGAGCTCAAGGAAGCAAGGTGAATGGTTAGAGTTAGGACCCACCTGGGGGGGTCTGCCTTGACGTTGGCAGGTGGGCTTATCCTCTCATGACCATTGGAGGTAACTAAAAAAAAAAACTCAATTTGTTTAAAAATACATAGGGATTAGGGAGAGAGCGCAGGTGACATGTTTTGCATTGGTTTTTACTATATATTGGGGCTGATCTGTTCTGTAGTCATTGCTGATGCCCAGTGATGGGAGTGAGCTCAGGACTTATCTTTCTGCATTTGTATCCATTTTTTGGTATCATTTAGCCTTGTTACAATGTAGCTGCCCATCCCATGTGTTCCCTATTAAGAGTTAATAATATATAGGGACTAGGGAGAGAGCGCAGGTGACATGTTTTTCTTTGGTTTTTACAACATATACCGCTGGCGGTCGTCTCACACACTCCTTGTGCAGCAGAGAGAAACAACTCACCAAATCCATGACCCACAGGATGCAGCAGTTCTTCTGCAGGCCTTGGGCCTACCTCGGGACTCTCTCTCCCAAGCAGGTCACCGAGCCCCGCCACCCCAACTCACAGCTGGGACCCAGCGAACTGTGCCCCTTTTGTACCATGAAACACCACACCGGTCACATACGCCTCGGTCACCACCTAAACGGAACCGAGGGGCCCACGCTCCAACCCCACCAACATCACCAATTCTCTATAGCAGGCACACGTGCCTGCCGGGCACGTGGAAGGTAATAAATACGAGGTAGCCGGGACCACCCGCAGTACCCTACATTTGCCCGACCAACCAGCTGACTAACCTCAACAGTACAAAGGACTGCTAACATTAACCCCCAAAATACAGTTTGCTGCGGTTTTACCCTTTTCCTGACCACTGAGGTCTCTATAGGATCCAACGCAGATAAACAACACGGTGACTATATTACTCTAGGACACCCTTACCTATCTCTAGCCTCTCAAGAGCATGTTATGCTCTATATTGACTGCCTGCAACTTACAAAAGACCCACTCCCAGAGGCATCACCCCCAAATTTTTACTACATGGATTTCAGCAATCTGAATGCATCAGCTTAGAAACAACGTATATGTGATATAGCGGAAATATGATTTCAAACTTGTATATTCTATTAAGACATACTGTCCAGCCTCTCTAGCAGACACAGGTGTTTAGACATCCACTAACCGGTGGTAACCCACGGCAGCGCAGCCAGTAACTGTTTCTGTTCAATTTGTTCGTAGTTAATGTAATTTGTTTATATGCAACATACAAGTCAATAACCACTTAAGAGGCGCAATGTTAAAAACTGATGCCCGTTAGATTTATACTCTTCTTATGAACACGTGCCTCCATAGCGCTTGCATTGCCACTATATCTTAAAATTACCCAGACCTCGGCCATATAGATTATAGTGATTTATAGATACAGATCTAGCGGTCTATAACCTTCATAAAACACACGGACATAAGAGCGACTTGCTTCATGCCTAACTATCTGCGGCTTAAAGCGTAGACATGCACATAATTTGGCTATTATCGCTGCCTAATCCTGTACCAAGCATCACGCCTGCAAAATTACCACAATGATGCCGGCTACAAGTAATCTGTTACCAAATCTATAGTAACTTTAGAATAAACAACTATATACTTGGGCCTAGCAATCTGTCAAAACATGCATTCATCTTAAAATACAGCCCAAATTTGCTCTTACCTTTGTTTTATGTTTTGATTTATGTCACTAACCATACGTAAATGTGCCTGACCTACCATGTACCTATGTGTTCAACTGTTTTATTGCGCTAGAGGATTGCTTTTGGGGTACCTCACATGCGAATGTATAAAAAAAAAAAAAAAACCACACACACACAACAAAAATAAAGAATTCCAAAAATAAATATATGTGTAATTTCGTTCTAACTGTATTTTACACACACACACACACACACACACACACTTAAAATAAAGTGCATACATAATCATTCAAAGTGCAGGGTGCTGGAGAGACAAAAAACAGCTAACTCCCACTGCTCTAAGGCAGGTAAAATCAAATGCACAATAACAAAAGTGGACCAAACAAGCATGTAAAAAAAAAAAAAAGACTGCCAGTACCAATATTAGGGTTCCTTCTGAAGCTCAACGCGTTTCATCTAAGTGACTTCTTCAAGAGCATCTGACTTCTTTCCGATTGTCCGTGCTTTAAATATGCCGGTCCGGATATCCTGTTCTGTGAATGCGCACGCGCACCCTGCATCCGGCGCACCGTCATACTTAACAATGTGCGGACGGCCCTTCTGCACATGTGCATCCACGCTGGGACGCATACAAAGCTTTATGGACAGTCGACCCAGCCGCACACTGAAGGTTCACTACAGCAAAACGTTCAGTGAAAATGCGATCCTGGATTTACAACCCTACCTCAAAGAAAACTTAAACTAACAAAGTAAGCTACCATCCTTATGAATATACAAATGGACTTGAATGTGATACTCCATAAAAGTCAAGAATTGAATTAAATGATAACTAATAATAAACCATATTAAGTGTTGTGTGAGTGTGAGTTCATTTGTAAAACTAGACATACAGTAGAGAACAAGATACAAGGTTATCCACTAGGCAGGGCCGGACTGGGGATACAAGGCAGCCCTAAAAAAAATAAAAAAATAAATAAAAAAAAGGAGGAGTAAAAACACTATTTTTAAACACAGACACACCATGACAGACAGATACACACAATATGATACACACAATATGACACACACACCATGACACATTCACGTCCACATAATATAGCTACCTGTAGCGACTGGCGTGCAGGGCAGACAGCTGGGTCAGGTGTGCTGGTGGTCGCAGGGGGGAGCTGGCTCCTGGCTGTTCCGGCAGCCGCATGGGGATGATGGCTGTGCTGGCTCTGCTCCCCAGCGTGCAGCTTAATGAGACCGGATATTCTGGCCCCGTTGTTGTGGGTCCACTGGCCAGGGCTAGTCCATCCGGGAAGAAATATATCCTCACCATGGTGGACTATGCCACCTGTTACCCAGAGGCAGTAGCTCTGTCCAACATAGAGGCAGGGGCAGTAGCTGATGCCCTGGTTAAGATTTTTACCCGGGTTGGGTTCCCTAAGGAGATCCTCTTTGACTAGGGAACCCAGTTTACCGCTTTGCTCACCCAGCAGTTGTGGAAGGTGTGCGGCATTAAACCGCTGCTTCGTTCTCCTTACCATCCACAGACTAACGGTCTCTGCAAGCGCTTTAACGGGACCCTCAAGCAGATGCTGAGGACCTTTACTGATGCTTGCAGAGACTGGGAACGATTCCTGCCTCATCTGTTATTTGCTTACAGAGAGGTGCCCCAGGAATCTACTGGGTTCTCCCCCTTCGAGTTACTCTAAGGGAGAAGGCTCCGCGGACCCCTAGATCTCATTAGGGGACACTGGGAGGGAGAGACAGAGCAGGAAGGGACGAGATCTACTAAACGGCTGTTTAACCCTTTTATGCCTGGAGGTGCCGTTACAATACACACATATACATATATATATAGGCCATTGTAGAGAATTACTGCATATACTTCAGGGCAATAGAGTCCAAAATGGTAATGGGACTTAGAAGAAACACAAGGAGACAAAAGTTAAAACCATGTTCAATCCATAAAGGCTAATATGTTCAAATCTGTGTTGAGACCTAAGGGAACAGAGGTTTTCGTTTTGTATATCCATTCTGTCTCTCTTGTTGCTAACATTTTCTCCGTATCACCATCCCTCCGATACGTTCAAATTAGTTTTTTGCATTTTTCACACACAAACAAATATTAACACAAACTTTGGCCAGTGTTTGTGACCAAATAACTACAAAAAAAGACTGGACATACCCCATTTGCAATACCTTGGGTTGTCTACTTTTGTAAATGGTATGCAATCTTGTGGGTAATTCTCATTCCTGGGCTACCATACGGTCTCAAAGGCAACGTAACCAACCTTGTGAATTTCAATGTGAAAAAAACTGAAAAGTTAACATGCTATATTTGACCCTGTAACTTCCCAAAACACCATAAAACCTGTACATACTGGGTACTGTTTTACACGTGAGACATCGCTGAATACAAATATGTGTATTTTATTGCAGTAAAAGCAAACAGTATTATGACAGTCACAGTTAAAATGTCACGTAGAACTAAACCATTTTTTAAAATTCTTATTTTCTCCCTTTTTTTTAAATAATTTATTCATATGAAATTATGTTAATACCTAAATATTTGATGTTAAATGAAAGCTCAGTTTCCCCTGAATAAAAAGATATATAATAAGTGTGGGTGCGCATAATATGAAAGAGGCGAATTACGCCTGAACAGACATATAGTGCAAATTCAAGTTTTTGTTTTGATCACAACGTGTACATTTGGCTCAGTCCTTAAAGGACCACTCTAGGGACCACGACCACTTCAGCTTAATGAGGTGGTCTGGGTGCCTGGTCCAGCTAGGATTAACCCATTTCTTCATAAACATAGCAGTTTCAGAGAAACTGCTATGTTTATGAATGGGTTAAGCCTTCTCCTATTTCCTCTAGCGGCTGTCTCATTGACAGCCGCTAGAGGCGCTTGCGTGATTCTCACTGTGAAAAATCACAGTGAGAGCACGCAAGCGTCCATAGGAAAGCATTGATAATGCTTTCCTATGTGACCGGCTGAATGCGCGCGCAGCTGTTGCCGCGCGTGCGCATTCAGCCGACGGGGAGGAGAAGAGGAGGATCGGAGGAGGAGAGCCCCCCGCCCAGCGCTGGAAAAAGGTAAGAGCCGGGCGGGAAATCTGTTTTAAATTCAGAGTTCAAATAAGTATTTCTTCAATGGTTATCATATCAAATTGCTTTATATTTCTATTTGACTGTCATAAGGTTAATATTCCAAAGATAATATTCAAAAAAGCTATATATCTAAAAAAAAAAAAAATCTTCTATATTTATACTTTTTTGCCCCAATTAATTTCTATACAAAACGAATTAAATTGATAATTAGAGCTTATATGAAATTATTAAACCAATTTATTGTGTGAGCAGATTCTGTAATCCCTCTTCTCAATTCTCTCAGTTCTCCATCTTCTACATGGTTCGAGATAGAGAAGAAGGGTATGGGAGAAATGAAAATAAAAACATTCTGGAAACCGTCCTTAACTTAGATTTCTATGAAAAGATTCCATTTATTAAGTTGTATTTTTGCTTGTATTGGATCCATAAAATGATGCATTCTGTCTTCACAGTATATTATTTATTTTGTCGGGAATTCCCATTGATCATTTATCTTCTTCGGTCTTAAAATCGTTGTTATATCTTGGAAACACCTTCTTGATGTTAAGGCAGCTGCTGAGAAGTCTGAGAAGAACTTGATATCTTTATGTTTTTCCATCTTTGAGTGGATTATTTCTGATTTGTTTCATATCTTTCAGGTGGTAGTTTGCAAATCGCACACTCTCTATTCAATGATATCTCTAGGGGCTGTCACTTCTTTAGGTTTCCTTAACCTATGACACCTCTCTAGTGGATGTGCCCCATACAAAGATATATCTGTAATTGAAGAAACTAGATCTAGTAGATAAGTTTCAAGTTCTTGGTTTGTGACACTTTCAGGGACACCTCTTATTTTAAAGATTTTTTTTCCCCAGATCTGTCTTCTAAATCAGATATTTTTGCTATCAGTGATTGAATTTTAGATTTAAGTTGAAGATTCTCAGTTTGTACTTCCATGGAGTCACTATGAAATTTGGTTAATAAATACACTTATTGCGATTGTTTCTTTCTTATATTGGTTACTTAATTTTTCAACTCCAATGTATTCAGGTCTAAATCTATTTTTATCTATTTGTAAAGGTTATCCATCATTAGTATAAAGGAGTCTTGGGAGAGAGGATTGAACGCATACTCTTCTTCTTGTGATTTTCCTTCAGAAAGAACTGATTTTTATTTAGTTCACTAAAATATCCCAGCTAACAGAGGGGAGCCAATAGTATCTATTCATATATGGATTTTCTGGTGCGAATAGGAAATTCAACCCTGCTCACACTGCATTACAGTATATATAAATATATATATATATTTTTTTGTTTGTTTAAAGAGCCATATTTAGCGCTTACTTTGAGCTCTGCATGCAGCTCATCTGTAAGTCTGGGGCTACTAAAAATGGACCCAGGTGACAGAGGAGAGCCACAGGTAGTGATTGATTCAAGATACTCCTTGGTGTGAACTGCTCACACCAATATTGCAGGATGTTCAATGTCGTCCCTGTGACAAACTCCCCTCTCCAAGTGAGTTTGCCACAAGCTCCTGGAGGAGCCTGCTTGCCAGCCTCCTGCCCATAGACTATGGGCCCTGCAGGGAAACCTGCAAAAGACTACCAAACTTGACCGACTGTTAGCACTGATTACCTGGAACTGTTTTGGGCATAGGACCTTGTGCACAATCGGTCAAAACTATGACTTCCAGGAAATTCCTGAATCCTGAACCGATCTGGGTGATTTTTGGATATGTTGGGATTATGGGGTTTTATGGGTTTTAAGGTACTTTGGGGGTTTCATAAAATTGTATGTTTTTCTGTGCTTGGAGAGAATTGGGTTAGATTAGTACAGCTCCTGATTTGATTATCTCCCAAGCACAGAGGAGGGATTCCATTGTTTGTGTATGGGAGTGTCTCACTTTATGACTGTTTTTATTGGTTTATTCACTTTGTGTCCCTGTGCCCAACAAGGTCCACCTGGGTGTCATACTTGTTTGGAAACTTGAATAAAAGCCCAGTGTGCCTTTATTAAAATTCTATTCCAGCTTACACTCCAAAACTGTGTGTAATCCTGTTATTGGAGGGAAATTAGATTTACTCCTGTGTCTGCTGTTCCAGCCTGCAGGGGATTCAACTGGGAAAGTTCTTGTAAGGACTAGAGCTAATTCCCAATTTGGCTCCAGGAAGGAGCAGTTCCAGGGCCCCAGTCAAGCCAAGGTGACGGTGGGCAGAAATGCTGTGGTTTGTCCCCTGTTCCAGCTAGGAAGTGGTCCTTGGCGGAGGTACCCAGCCAGAGGTACAGGGAGCTCCGTTACAGTCCCCACTCTGTGGTGGCCAACATAGAATGTCCTTACATCAGGAATTAATTCAAATTGGGAACGAGTTTAAGATTAGGGAAAAGGGGTGTTTAGAGCACAGACATGTGTAGTTTGAAGGGTTACTCACCCTTCTATGATTGATGGTAGAACTGCTGGAGCTGTTACAGTGTGAGTGACTCCGTTCCCTCTTTACTAGTCCTGCAAGGAATTTCCTGCATAAGTACTGTTAGTAGGCAGATGGAAAGTGATCCCTTCCACTTCCTGTGCAATCACACATTCGGACCCTGAAGAAGCTGGGACGGCAGTAAGTTTTACACCCGCTAAAACTGTTCCTGCAGCTGTGCTATCAAGTATAGGAAGCTGACTGGAACTACACAAGGTAAGCACCAGGAGACACAAGCCAAGTCTCGTGGTGCGTATCTCCCCTCACTATCACTCCAAAAAGTTACATTACAAGTGCTGTAAATAGGTGTCCCCTACAGGACAGGTGCCTATAGACAGTGCTGGACAGCACCATGGGCAGCAAATGAGGGTTCTTAGTAAATATAGAATGGAGTGGATATGCTATTGTCCAGAAATTATGGTGAAGACCCCATTCCTTTGGAGGGGACACCAACACAACTAATATCTGTAAAAAAAAATAACCATTCTATATCACCTACATACTTAGTTGTATTCTTTCTTTATTTTTTTCAGCCTCAAAAAGTCCAAATAAAATTTCATACTGTTCCACTGCAACTTTAAGAAAAAAAATGGTTTGAAAAAAATAAAAAAATAAATAAATAAAAAAGCAGAAAAAATAAAAACTACATTGCAATAGTAATAATCCAATGAGCTTGAAAGACGGGGAAACCTTTTATAAGGTATTCCCCATCCAATGCAAACTCAGTCAGAGAGTTCTAATTGTTTGGCTTACAATATTAATAATTTCATTGGGTGAGCTACTTCCAGATCTGATAGGAGATGATGCTCCAAATGCTCCAGCTTCGTCAATGAGTATCAGCCATCTTTCCAGAGAGAAAATTTAAGGCCTTTATGAAGTCAAAAAAGGAGAATTTTTGATTCCACTAGGGGTTATCCCCCTCCTTTGTAGTATACCTTTGTGAGCCGTATTCTATGCGTTTTTCGCCTTTATGAAGTCCGCCCATATCTGTTCCAGTTGGTTGGAACTGCGAGTTCTTCATTTGCATAAAGCATGGTCATAAATAACACACAGAATACAGCTCAAATCAATTAACCATAAATAAAGACAACCCTATCTGCATAATAAATCATTCAAAAGTTTATATATACTACACTTCATCCTAAAATACATTCAAACATGAACATAATTGATAGAATATATATAACCCAATGTAATGAAACATAAAAGGCACATTTAATGTATTAGTTCCTAAAGGAAACAAAAAAAATACATGTTGGTGATCTCCTACGCCGGCCTCGGCCCATGGCCATCGTGGCCCACCGGGCATTTGCCAAGTATGCCCAATGGCCAGTCTGGCCCTGACTATGCCAGTACACAGAAGAGGGAATAGGCCCCCTAATATCCTATCAAGCTTATACATTAAGTCTAGTAATTACTGGCTCTAACTTTGTGTGTGACATAGATATACCACAGTTATTAATATAGACAATATTGCACTAGGATTCTGTTTCTTTTTACCCATTATATATAATTTATTCTGTGCATTGTTTATATACATGACTATTACCTGTTGGATACGTAATACTCCACATATTATATGTATATATGTATGATTGTGTCTTGGACCGGAAATGTGGTGTAACTGCTTGCAGTGTGTTGTGTGTACAGGGGACTGCCTGCACCTTTGTGCACTGTGTTTATGAAGATATGTTCCATGGCTATTCATGTATTATTATTATTTTATTATTTATATAGCACCAGCAAATTCCGTAGTGCTGTATAAAGGCATGAATGTATGATGCCTGTTTTCAGGGTGTGGGTTTAACAGGCTGACTAAAGGGTATCTGTGGCAGCGTGAGTGTGACATATGCATACCTGATTCGGTGAGACCAAGATTTCATATGACAGGGTTGGGGTGTGAGTGTGACAGAGTGAGGGAGGGTGAGTGTGATAGTGTTGATGGGTGTGTGGCATGGTTAGAAGAGGGAGTGTGATAAGGCAAGGGTAACTAAGTGTGCCAGGAATAAGTGGAGTTAATGTGACATAGTGAGTATGGCATGATTGGTGGGTGAGTGTCACAGGGTTGGGGTTAATGTGGAATGGTTGGAGGAGGTAGTGTTGCAGGATTAAGGGTGGTTAACATGACAGAGTGGGTGTGCAAGAGTGAAGAGGTGAGTGTGACAAGATTAGAGACTTTAATGTAATAGGATGAGTGTGGCATGGTTGATTGGGTGAGTGTGACATGGTTGGGTGTGAGTGTTGCATGGTTGAAGAACAGAGTGTGGCAGGGCAAGAGGGATGTAAGTGTGACATGATCAGGGGAGTATGGCATGGTTGGGGGGGTGAGTGTCACAGGGTTGGGGTAAATGTGGCATTGTTGGATGAGGGAATCTGATAGGGCAAAGGGTGATGAGTGACAAGATTAGGGGAGGTAATGTGACAGGGTGAGTGTGCCATGGTTGTAGGGCAATGAGTGTTACAGGATTGGAGGGATTAATGTAATAAGGTGCGTGTGGCAGGGTAAAGGTGGGTTAGTGTGACTGGGTTGGGGATCAATGTGACAGTGCGAGAGAAGGGAGTGTGACAGGATTAAGCGGTTAATGTGATATGGGGACTGTGGCAGAGAGAGGAGGTGAGTGTGGCAAGGTTGTTGGGTAGGGGGGTGACAGTGTGTGGGGTGACATTTTTAGTAGGGTTACAGTGGGACATTGTTTGTGGGGTTACAGTGTGTGGAAGTGATAGTGTGTGTGAGATGAAAGTGTGTGGAGGGGTGAGAGTGTGGGGATGACAGTGTGTGTGAGATGGTAAGAATGTGGGTGAGGTGGTGAGAGTATAAAAGGGTGGGAGATTGTGTGCGGGTGTGACAGTGTGTGAGAAGGTAACAGTGTGTGCCAGGGTGTATGTGTATCTGTGTCCTTTTGTATCAGTGTGTGTGTTTGTTTCTGTGTGTATGTATTCCTATGGGCGTGATTTGGGGGTGGACCCAGTGGACGGGCTTGGAGGGGGGCCCAGACCCTGAACTGAGTTAGGGGCAAAGCAGCCCAAGAGCATCACTGAGCTACCACAATGCTTAACTGTAGGTAGAGTGTTCTTTTCAACTTATATCTTGGTCCTAAAACTTATATCATCTTATACCAAATCAGGTATGCATTTGTAACAAACACAAGAGCAAAGAAATTGTGCAATAAAAAAAAAGAAAAACGCTTTTCTAGTGATGTGCATTTTTTTACTATTTATTACGTTTTGTTTTCCTGACATATTGCACTTTTTTTGCTCTTCTCTTTATGTTACATATGCATACCTGATTCGGTGAGACCAAGATTTCATCATTATATCCATAGCCGGGGATTGTACTGCCCAGGTGCTACATCTAGAGCCAAGAGATAGCTCCCTACAATATAAGTGTATTTCCTTCTGTTTTTACTATTGAAATTTGACATACTGCACCATATATCTATCCTCTCTTTTCCCACTACATGCCACTTGGAATTTGACGACCCCTCCAAGGCACTTCTCCCAATTTTTCATCTCCTCTACTTCATTTCAATGACCAGACAAGAGAGATTGGGGTGTAACAGCTGCATTTCACATATGGACATTGTAAGCGCTAGAAACCTCTTTTATCTTTTATTGTTTACATATTTGCAATGAGGGGGGAACCATTAACTAAGTACCTGTAAAAAAAAAAAAAAAAAAAAATTAACATCTGATGTTTTCTTTCTTCTAAAGTTCTCTTTTTTCAGCCCCAAAAAAGTCCAAATAAAAAAATCCATAATAACAGGTACTTAGTTCATGGTCCCCCCTCTTTATTTTTAGGGTGAGGGAGGTAGGTAGGGGTTAGTTTTTTTGGGGAGGGGGTGACTAGGGGACCCCTAGTCACCTGGGGGAGGGAGGGTTAATTTTTTATTTTGGGCCACCACCTGCCGCTCAGGGGTGGGGGCCAGGGGGGGAGGACATTGGGTCCCCCCCTTATTATTTAGTGCCTGCTCAGGGGTGGGGGCCAAGGGGGCAGTAGGTTCCCCTTTAGTTTAAAAGCCCCCACTCGCGCATTGCGGGTGGGGGTTCGTGATGGGGGACCTTTTTTTTCCCACAGAGAGCAGCCATAGGCTGCTCACTGTTTAATAGACATGCCCCTACTCGCGGTGTAGCGAAAGACCAATTCAGGTCTTTCAGCCTTTTAGTAGATAGCTCCCTAATCCCATGGGAATTAGGGAGTTATCTACTTATTCATTCCTGTCATTCCATTGACTGGCTAAGTAGATTACATTTTATATGAATGTATGTTACTTGATTGTTGTAAGTGTTGCAAATGCTTACAGTTGAATCCTGGCTATGTTTGTATACGTTTTATTTAAAATTGTATATAGTGTAACATTCTTCTTTCTTCCACTGGGTAAGTATATTAGTTCTTAGGCAATACTGTGGCACTTCAGCACTTCGACAATTCATTTATTCGGAAGTACCCTTATGTCCGAATTGCCCGAAATTTTATTGAACTTCTTTAATTCAGAGACAGTACTCCCCTTTTGTTGTATTTTGGATATTTGCCCCAAAAGGATGTTTATGCAGGTGCTGAATTTAGCATTGAGTTGCACTTTCACTTTAGAACGCAGTCAGCAAGGATTCATGGGGCTGGAAAAGAAGTGATCATGTCAACTGAAAACCTGTGGCATAGAGCAGTGGTTCCCAATCCAGTCCTCATGTACCCCCCAACAGTCCAGGATTTAGTGATTACCGAGATGTGTCTAAGGTGTTTTTAGAAAAAATAAAATATACATGTTAGACACAACATGGTAGTCCCTAAATCCGGGACTGGTGAGGGAGTATACGAGGACTGGGTTGGAAAACCCTGGTATAGAGGATACAAGGGAATCATCTGTGGGTCACCTGCAGATTATGGGGCCCCGAGCACCTGTCCATTTTGCCCTCTTTTAAGGGTGGACCAATGTGTTTGTATCTCACAAATGTAGTTTGCACTTTCTTTCAGCCTATAATACAATTTAACTATCAGGGTTATTTACTAGTGAGAATTGTTGGGAATTCAAGTGAATTTCAAAGTTAAGGCCAAAATAGCTGAAAATTCTTCCAGTTTGGCTATTTTGGCCTTAAAGGGATTCTGTAGTGTTAGGAATAGATATCTGTAATCCTAGCATTATAGTGTCACCTGGTCCTTCCCTCCCTTGCACCCCCTGTCATGTAAAGGGTTAAAAAAAAAAACTAGGTCGGCTCTCAACATCCTCTTATGTCATTGATTGACAGCCACTAGAGGGAGTCTTAGTCCTGCAAAGTAATCATTGCAGTTTGTCTAAAACTGTAATTCTTTACATTGCAGGACTAAGTGGGACAGGGATATTACACCCAGTAGGCATGTGCATGGGGAACATTTTCGGTTCGGTTCGGCATTCCGAAATTTTCGCAAGTCGAGACTTCGGCAATTTGGCACTTCAACACTTTGGAATTTCGGGACTTCTATTGCAGCCGCTAAGTAGATAACTCCCTAATTCCCACAGTATTAGGGAGTTATCTACCAAAAGGCTGAAAAACCTAAACTGGTCTTTCAGCCAAATTTACTAATACTAAGTAAAAATTTTGCACCTAGGGGCATGTCTAGTAAACAATGAGCAGCCTGTGACTGCTCACTGTTTTAAAAAAAAAAAAAAAAAATAGGGTCCCCCCTCCCAAGCCCCCACCAGCGACATGCGAGTGGGGGCTTTTAAACCTATTGCCCCCCACACCTGAGCAGCGGGTGGGGGCCCTAAAGTAAAATGATGGAGGGGGACCTATTGTCCTCCCCCCAGCCCCCACCCCTGAGCAGTGGGTGGGGGCCCTAAATTGGAATAAGGGGGGACCTAATGTCCTCCCCCCTTGCCCCCACCCCTGAGCAGCAGGTGGGGGCCCTAAATACTAATAAGGTGGGACCTAATGACCTCCCCCCTGGGCCCCAACCCTGAGCGGCAGGTGGGGGCCCTAAATACCAATGGGGGACCAATTGTCCTCCCCCCAGCCCCCAGCCCTGAGCAGAGGGTGGGGGCCCTAAAAAAAACCCCCAAACCCCAAACCCCTAGTCACCCCTCCCCCCCCAAAAAAAACAACTTTTCCCTCTACCTGCCCCCCTCACCCTAAAAATAATGAGGGTGTACCTTTAACTAAGTACCTGTAAAAAAAAAAAAAAAAATTACAATTCGATTTTTTCTTTCTTCTAAAATCTTTTTTCAGCCCCAAAAAAGGCCAAATAAAAAAACCATAATAACCAACACAATTATATTTATAAATAAATAAAAAAAAATAAAAAAACACAAAAAAAAATCCATCTTCACCCAGCAACAGCTTCACACAGACTGAGCTCTGCAGGGTTGGGGAAGGCTTATAAAGCCTTGCCTCGCCCTGCAATTAGGCTGAGAGCACTCTGATTGGTGGGTTTAAGCCATCCAAACAGAGTGCTCTGACAGGTAAATGAAGAGACTGACAGGTAAGTCTCTACATTTACCTATCGCAGCACTCTGATTGGTAGGTTTAAAATCCACCAAATCAGAGTGCTCTGTGTCATTTTACACAGCGTGGGAAAGTTCTTTGGAATTTTCCCACGCTGTGTAATTTGACTCATAACTCTCTGTTTGGTTACTTAATCCACCAATCAGAGAGTTATGAATAAAATTACACAGCATGGGAAAATTCCAAAGAACTTTCCCAGTGCGTTTTATTATTATTATTTTTTATTTGGCCTTTTTTGGGGCTGAAAAAAGGAGATTTTAGAAGAAAGAAAACATCAAATGGTAAGTTTTTTTTCCTGTTTTTTTTTTTTACAGGTCCCTTCCTCATTATTTTTAGGGTGAGGGAGGTAGGTAGGGGGTTAATTTTTTAGGGGGGGAGGGGGTGACTAGAGGATTTTTTTTTTTTGAGCGGCAGGTGGGGGCCCTAAATACCAATGGGGGACCAATTGTCCTCCCCCTGGCCCCCACCCCTGAGCAGAGGGTGGGGGCCCTACAAAAAAAAAAAAAAAGTTCCCCTCCCCTCAGGTGTTTAATAGACATGTCCCTACTCGCGGTATAGCAAGTAGGGGCATAATTTACTAATACTAAGTAATCTTTACTTAGTATTAGTAAATTTGGCTGAAAGAGCAATTTAGGTCTTTCAGCCTTTTAGTAGATAGCTCCCTAATACCGTGGTAATTAGGGAGTTATCTACTTATTCATTCCTGTCATTACATTGATAGGCTGAGTAACTTACATTTTATATGAATGTATGTTACTTGATTGTTGTAAGTGTTGCAAATGCTTACAGCTGAATCCTGGCTATGTTTGTATACTTTTTATCTAAAATTGTATACAATGTAACATTCTTCTTCTTTCGCTGAGTAAGTAGATTAGTACTTAGGCAATACTATGCTTCGACACTTCGGGAAGTACCCGAATGTCAGAATTTCCCGAAATTCCTCCGAATTCATATTCGGACCGAAATCAATTGCACATGTCTAACACCCAGACCAATTCAATGAGATGAAGGGGCCAGGGTGACTATATATCCCTTTAAATTTGCAATTCACTTGTTCTGGAGAATTCTCACTTTAGTAATGATTAAGATGCTAGGATTATGTATACTGTAATTTTCATTATTCTGATTTAAGGTATCTTAAAGGAACAATTTAAAAACCAAAACCACTACTTCTTAATGAAGTGGTTTCAGCGCGTAGACCCTGTCATTCTGGCAATTGTAAACGCTGTTATTCAGAGAAATAGCAATGTTCACATTTGTCAGTCAGACTGGCTCTAGTGATTGTTATTCAGACAGCAACTAGAGGCAGTCCATTATAAATACTTTAAATAATTTAAATAAAAGTCTTCACGTTCAGTGTCAACATGCACAACATGATATCATTGAATGCTTTGAATTCTTCTCACAGAGGAGAATTGGATTCTCAGATCTGTAAAAAGCATCTGATTGGCGAGAATGGAGACAGGATGCGGGCGGTAATTGTTGAACATGCCAGTAGGTCTCCAGTGCTTCTCTTTGAGATCAGCATTCATCCTGATGGCTGATGTCACGAAAGGAGGAGCAGCTGTTTTCCTATCAACTTTTTTAGAATAATTCCATCAAATAGAGGGATGTGGTTAAAGGGACTGATAAATATGGCTATGGTGTCAGGCGTCTTTGTGCGCCAGGTCCCAAATCACTCCTAAACAGCTTACTCACCATTTAGCAGAGATTATTGTTCCCCAATGACGAAATGATGGAGGTGCAGTTACACACTGCTTCACACCACACCAGGGGCACTGTGCTTTTAAATGCTAAAAGCATGAGCTGAGCGCTTTCAGCCAATAACTGTCCCAGTCCCTCGTATAAAATTATGTGAAAGTCTGTGCATTGATATGCATCCACCACATCTTAATTGGGGACTGGGCTGCTGGGGACCGGTAACATCTCTGTTAAACAGTAAGTAGACCCAGGGCTTAAAATGGTGTGATATTAATAGTGCTAGATGATTTTTTCCCCTCCTCCACCCCAGCATGGGAATCCTACATATTTCAGGGCAGCACTTTTCATGTGTTGCACATCAGTATGGATAACTGATATGTATCCAGGAAAATGTGGTGGACCTGACAGCCCTAGTTACCAGAGATATATTTACCTCTAATATCTGAGTAGCCCCACATTGTCCCACTGGAATTGATAGGAGAATTGGTGTTCAACTACCAAAAACAAAGTGTACTACTGGGTAAAAAAGACATATTTAAGTTTAAAGATAAATTTAAATGAGCACAACAAGCAACATGTTGAAATACCATGTCATGACATTTACTAATTGCCAGATATTATTTAATATATTATAAAAATCATATTCCATAGTATACCATTTTTATTATTTGTGCATAGCATATTTATAAATGTTATATATTTTTAATTATACTGTAATTACCGGTACTTTTTTTTCCTACTTATTTTCTATCAATTTATTTGAAATACAATTAGGTTTCTTCAGGCCCCTCCCTAACACAGGGGAAGTAGAGACTAAAGTTGTGCCACACCTATATAAAGGAACTAACACAATTTATGTTATTTAGTTTTGGTACATTTGGAATTTTTATGTGTAATAGTATCTATTGGTCTAGATAATGTGGACTTCTCAAAAGGATTGCACTTTTAAAACATTCAAGCAGCGAAAGAGTCTGGGTAATTTGCAAAATTATAAGTACATTTTATTTGAAGAAATGTTTGATGATAGTACAAACTTCTGTTTTTCTCACAGCAGCCAGAAAGGGAGAAGTAATTGGAATAAAAGCAAAGTTTCCGACAAAAATCCCGGTAAAGACACTTTTCATGTTAAAACACAAATGTAAAATGCTCGATTTTTATATAAAATGTATAGTCTCTTTGGAATATAAACAGGGCTATTCATTAAGGTGGACCATTTACTATATTCCAATTTATAGAGAATAGAGCTTTGAATGGCAAAACGTAACTGAAACTAGTTCATGAAAATAGAGTTAAATAATTTTTCAAGATTAGCTATTTTTGTCTAAATTTTTAACCTGGATTTAATTAAATTTCTCTATAATTAAGAGCTTAGTGAGTAAACCACGAGTGTTAATTGTTGGGCATTTATAGTGGGTTCCATATTTTAAACTAAAAGAGCTGAACTGAAGTCATAACTGGCTTGGTGATTTTTTATTTATATATATATATATATATATATATATATATATATATATATATAATTTTTGGCTAGTTTGGACTACAATTTGAAATTATTTTCCTTTTTTAGCAATATTTACTTTAGTCAAAAATCCTGCTAATCTTACTTGTTTCTATGTAATTGCTTTACCAATTATTTGGCTTTTGATAACTTAGTGATGTAACGATGCTTTTATTTTTTAAGCCATGTTTTACAAAATCTAGCAATTAAAGGTATAGTGTTACAGTAACTAGACACAGCAGAGCAAATATATATATTTCCAGGGGCTTTTTAATCTAACATTTTGTAGCACTATTGAATAGAGGTGGTATGCAAGAAGCCAGTGAGGTTTTAATATTGAAGGGGAATTGTCACTTATCTGGATTTTTATTATGTTTACTTATCCCTATATTAAACAGTTGCATAGTTATAAAAATTTTAAAATCTAAAGTAGAAATCCATGCCTCTTTATCCTGCAAATGGGTACCTCCATGTTAAGTCCGTACCAATCATTCTTACAAATGAAGTCCTTTTGTATCTGACAATACGCATGCAAATTTTTTTTCATACATTTTAAAAGAAAATTGATCTTAAGTTGATCACAAGGTTTAGGTTAATTTTGATGTCTTACACAAAGTAATACATTCCAGAAAGGCAACTTTTTTGCTTTTTTGTCTTTGAGAAATAATATACATCAAGGCTTAAGGTAGCCGGATAGAAAACAAAGTTAAAGGGACACTCCAGGCACCCAGACCACTTCTGCCCATTGGAGTGGTCTGGGTGCCAATTCCCACTACCCTTAACCCTGCAGCTGTAAATATTGCAGTTTTCATAAACTGCAATAATTTACATTGCAGGGTTAACTCCTCCTCTAGTGGCTGTCTACAAGACAGCCACTAGAGGCCACTTCCTGGTTTCTAGCACAGGTTTTCTGTGCTAGAGCGTCGCTGGATGTCTTCACGCTATGTGAGGACCTCCAGCATCGCTCAAATCCCCATAGGAAAGCATTTTCAATGCTTTCCTATGGAGAGGTCTAACATGCGTGCGGCACTGCCGCGCATGCGCATTAGGTCTCCCCCACTGGGGACATCCGCGGAGGTCTCATGTAAGTCACTGAAGGGATTTTCACCCCTTCAGCAACATGGGATGGGTGGTGGGAGGGAGAGGGTACCTGCAGTGCCAGGAAAACGGTTTGTTTTCCTGGCACTGGAGTGTCCCTTTAACTAGAATTGTGAGGAACATCCTAGAATAATTACTTCAAATGCAAGCAACTGAGGAGTTTGTGAGAATTTAACCAGCTGGAGAATTATGGTCTCTAACTTGAAGTGGAGCACATGGTGGTTTTTCAAATGCAGTGGAAAATTTGATTGCAAGTGCACCTAAGGGAGTTACATTTATTCTGTTGCATGTTGTTAAAGGGGAACTTATTTTATGGTCTGCTATCCAGAGAAATAAGTAAAATCTGTAGCCTTTTCTGTAACATGTTGGGTTATCTTTTAAATGTATATTACAATTTTGGCAATTCATCATACCTAAATTATGGGGATCTTGTATAAAGTGTTGCACAGTTGGGATGTGCATGGGCAAAAAATTTGGTTCGGAAATTCGGGTAAGGAAAAAAAATTCGGACCAATGGCATGACATTCATATGAATGTACATTCAGAACAAATTGCACATTGTTAGGAATGCTGGTATTTCAGATACCCGTTCGCTTTCAATTCCTCCCGAACTGCTAAAGGCTGTGATTATAACTCACAGTTCGGGTGTTGATTCAGATGTTCCCCAGGAAAAAAAAATGCAGTATCCCAGTAAACTCTTAAAACAATCAGACGTATGCCTAAACTAGATGAAGGGTACAACAGGAATGAATTTATTCAGGCCAACTGGCTGGTTTATATGCAAGTCCCCATGCAAGGGGTTTACTGTGACATATTCCAAGGGCATTCTCCACCTTACCTGAGAGGGGACTATGGCAAAGAACACACTGTAACTACATTGGCTCTCAGGTCCAGGTCACTCCCACACAAAACAAGATAATCCCTCCCCTGTGCCTGTGATATAATTGAGTCAGGAACTGTACTCGCCATTTTCTCCAGGCACAGAAAACATACATTTTAATAACACCCCGAAAGTACCAACAACAGTCACATTCCCTGATAGCCCTGATCTGGGGGACAAACATCCAAAAATCACCCAGATGGGTTCGGGATTTCCATTGAAGTCATAATTTCATCGACCGGACACAGTCTTATGCCCAAAACTGTTTCAGAGGTAGGTGTCGATCTATTTCGGGGTGTTCTAAAACCAAACAAATCCATGCACTGTTCCACTGGCTCATGGGTAGCATTTGTTCCCCTAGTTTGTGGGAACAAACCTACCGAATAGCGCTTTCCTGGTCAGTGAAAAAAAGCAGGCGTTCGCGAACGCCGGTCAACTTTGCGAAGTTGAGTTTCCGATTTTTAGTTCCAGACACTTGACGACCAAGTCCCGCTCCCTCTTTTTGTGTGCCAAGATAGCCGCCGTCTAGTCGAACACGTTCAGCCATACAAATGGTGTCCACACAGGGATGGCCCTTAATTTGCAGTTTGGTTTCAAGTTAATGAGGTAGGGGGGTGGTCGGTGTTGGGGGATAAAATCAGCCCGGGCCCTTTGTGGATGATGGATATTTGCCAACTCATTCAGAGCTCTGGAAATTGGAAATGAACAGCAGAGACGTGTTCAATAACCAATTCAAATTGTATTCATACGTCAGTTATATTTATACCCCATTTTCATAGCAGGATGGGAGGGGGAAAAATGAGCATATGGGCGTGACAATGACATTGTTTTTCACAAGTTATAAACAGCTGTTTCCAGTTATAATTCAGTGTTATATAATGTATGCATATTGGATAAAACCCAGATGATTACAAATACCGAAATCTTGGACAATTAACAAGAACATCTCAAAATTCTTATCCAAGAACATATCCCGTATATAGGATTTTAGATAAATTTTATTTCCGAGAATCGGAGATACAATTCCAAATTTATTCTTGGTTCAAATTAACCCTTATATGAACAGCTAGGATATTAAACAAAATGGTTATTCATATCCTACAATTCCTCTTTAGATCATATCGTGATCTACCTTACGGAATATCCATGGGAGGTCTGCGGCAGAGAAATGAAAGGAGGTATATTCAGACGTGCTAATCACGTCTGCGGGACTTTCATTATTTCTTCACCTCTATTTCTCCCATTTGCTCTGTGCCGTAGGTTTTCCCTTTAAGAGGAGATCGAGCTGTCGATTTTCAGCTTCTGTAATCATCTGTTGTACACATCTTTTAAGTGTACAAGTTAAATATTTCAAACAGCTGACATCTTAACCAATTTTAAACAGACTGCACATCATCTTATCTGTAACTTGAGCCTTGGATCAAAACAGGCAAAGTGTATTATTCCCAACAACGGGAATATTATTATAATTCACAACGTAAACACATATAATCAAAAATGGGAATAAAATCTATTTCCCTTCTTTGGACCAGGGTCTTGGATTACCAGTCCACCCAGTGAACTTGGGCCAGGTCAAAAAACCTAGTGGCAAAAACTCATAGTTGAGGAAAAAAACACATCTGGGTAAATTCGAAGTGAGGGCCATGACTGTGTAGACATGTCATCCCCTCACGTTGACCGCATTAGTGACTTATAAAACCTACACTTGTAAGTAAATAGCTCGGGTATCGGGATTAGGAAACACTTCTTGATTAGTTTGAAAAGGCCCACTTACATATTAAATCATGAGATCATTTCTAATCAGTTTGCAATTCTAGCAATAATCCCAATTATGACCTTGCGTCCTATGCCTCCGAATCAAATCCCTATTTCGATGGTCCAGTCATATCCACACTTAATACATGGGAATCCATCCTTGGTACACTCAACATACCTCAATGACACATAGTACATCCATGCCTGAGTAAGCTAACACTTCCTCTCTCTCCGGCTAACTCTACAAAAATAAAAATAACAAAATAGTTCAATAGTCCAGAAAAATATTATAAGTCTTTCAAAGAGTATAAAGAATCTTAGACACCATAAACTTTGTTCCATAATCTTAGACACCATAACATAGCTAAGGGTAGCAATATGGCTGACAACAAGACAATGTCAGCTTTCACATAGTTCTTAATTCTTCTGTTTGCTGGATGTTCACCACAATACTCTGTGCAACACCCCAATTGTTGAAAGGGTAATACAGAAATAGTGGCATTAGACAGCACTGCATCTTCAGGACTTTCCAAGTTAGTTTATGCCCTCATAAGTAAGCATTTCAGTTTTTTAGGCCAGCATGGTTTTTGACCAAACAGATTTAATTGCAAAAAAGGTAGGTAGGCAGGTAGGTCAGCCAGAGAGATTGGTGTGTAGTCCCAAATATCAGGTGGCACAAATACTCCAGTACGGTCTCTATAATCATACAAACACAAGGATCAGTACGACATCAATAAATTAATTATCTAGGCTAAACTCAAATTAGAGACTAAAGTTAAACTCTTAACTAGTGTAACATGTAGGTCTCTCAGTTTTGCTTATAATTCATTGAATTTGTCCTTTATAAAATTTTAATACATAATTTGCCTTTGTATGGATGAGAGAAGCACTCATTCTATATAAATGCTTGTTGAGTACTAAAACACTAACATATACATATTAGTATAATTCCCAATAAAATGCTGTTCTTAAACTTAAACATTGATTTGATAATCCCAATTAATTACTTTAATAAAATTGGAATGCTGAAGTCTGTCAGTTTTGTGGACCCTGCTAACATCTTTGGAAACTGAAACCTTTTATAGATCCCGATGTCCAAAAAGCCACCAATTCTGTATGTGCGTGATCATGTTTTAATACATGGTGGAACCTCCATACAGTTATCCCATTTAAACATTATATTTTTTTTCAGAACAACTAGGAATGAAATAGGAGAAACAAAATAAATTACTATTGTTCTAAAGTGCTTTGTTTAATACAGGTTTCGGAAGAGTTGTCTTGCTGTGTTGCACGTGGCCTCTGATAAGGAAGGGGCAGCAAACTGTAGACTTATGTTAAGTTGCCCTCACTTGTCAGGTCTTGGAAACACACTTATTTTATTGCAGATGCCTCTATTATACCATGTTACAAATTGACTAAGCATACTTATTATCCTATTTTATTTTAGTTATTTCACATTGCGCAGCCTATGCAAACAATGTCTAGGTCCCAACTTCAGCTTGTACATCCCCTAAGAGCCAGCATTAATACTGTTTTATCTATCAAAACTATATATAAAGTATTAAAAACATAAACCATCTGTGTATTAGGCTGAGGTTGTTGTTGGTATTGAGGAACCTGCTAGGGTGGGTCCTTGAACACCAGCCGGGCCAGGTTCTCCCTCAGCACCGGGTTCTCCTTTGTCTCCTTGAGCACCAGGTTCACCATTGTTACCCTTAGGTCCAGGGGAACCTCTGGGGCCCTGAGGTCCAGGAGCACCGAAGGCACCAGGGAAGCCAGGGACACCAGCAATACCAGTGGGGCCAGCTTGACTAGGAGAACCGGGTTCACCACGAGCACCTTGGGGTGAATCCCTGCTATCCATAATTAAAACAGTGCTGAAGTTACCACCTCTACAAAGGTTAGATCCTTTGATCAAATTCTCTACCTCTGCCTCTAAAACTTTTCTGATTCAATCTCCTATCACCTCCCAAATTTCTTTGTCTCTCCTGCTTAAGATCACAATCCTTTTGTGACCGATACAACATACTTTTCCCTCTTTCTTTATATCAAAACCACCTGCTGTATCTTTCTCATGAATCTTCCCAAGAAATTCAGTTGGGGTCAAAGAGGGCCAGTCACAGACCAACAGTTTGACCAAAAGTGAACAAGGAGGAAGCATATTCCATATGCAGGTCGAGATG
Organism: Pelobates cultripes; assembly: GCA_933207985.1. Classification (NCBI taxonomy): domain Eukaryota; kingdom Metazoa; phylum Chordata; class Amphibia; order Anura; family Pelobatidae; genus Pelobates; species Pelobates cultripes. The sequence goes on from OW240913.1 coordinate 224,358,919, forward strand.
ACCTAATTCACACCCCCTCTTTGTGTACCACATAGATATATTAATAAGCTTTTGAAGATTTATTGTGCATGTATAGCACGGTTGTCTAGGGGTGTATACATAAACCGGGAAAGCAGTCTTCATATAGGGTTTGCAATACTGACAGTCTGGGTCATAGGTGTAATGCAGACATGCGGTTAGGAACTTTTTCATTGTCAGAATACAATGAAAACCCTAATATATTGCAGCTGTTTCCTATACCTGGTTGTTATACTTCAACTGAGTTCAAATTGAGTATCAAAAATTCTAACCACAAAAACTAAATGCTTATCAAAAATGAGTTTAACCCCTTAGCGATTTAATAGGGTGACCTCTTCCCATAGTATGCTACCATTTCATCATTTTGATATATTCAATGAGGCATACTAGATGAATCTTAATCTTGGAAAAAACTATCCTATACATCCATAATTTTTATTATTTTTTATTTTTTAAACCATTTTAGTCTACAAAACCCATATGTAAATGTACATCACAGGACATGACAGCCTGCCAAAGGCTTGAAAATCTTTTTAACACCTGGCCAAAGGTGAACCTCTTACCAAAGAGGAATTGTGCACAATACTGCCTGCTAAAGGCGTTCCTCCAACCCATGGAGTAATAGAAGTCTACCTAAGACTTAAAATACCATGTCTACCAAAGACATTATCCTGTGAAAATCCCCTTTAAAAACTTAAATAGTGGAAAACCCCATTAAAACAAGAAATGCAATGTGTGGGAGGATGGCAGAAGCAGGTCAAGGTCCCCAACCCCCTAAGAACACACAACAGAAATATTCCGTCATGATTCCCTTTTGTTCCAGAAGTTGTGTCCCCAAGGGGCTAAAGATCCTCTTACCTGTAATACCGTTCCCAATTGCACCCAAACTTCTGACACCAGTTTGTTGGGGATAAAATCAGCCCGGGCCCTTTCCAGAGCTCTGGAAATTGGAAATGAACAGCAGAGACGTGTTCAATAACCAATTCAAATTGTATTCATACGTCAGTTATATTTATACCCCATTTTCATAGCAGGATGGGAGGGGGAAAAATGAGCATATGGGCGTGACAATGACATTGTTTTTCACAAGTTATAAACAGCTGTTTCCAGTTATAATTCAGTGTTATATAATGTATGCATATTGGATAAAACCCAGATGATTACAAATACCGAAATCTTGGACAATTAACAAGAACATCCCAAAATTCTTATCCAAGAACATATCCCGTATATAGGATTTTAGATAAATTTTATTTCCGAGAATCGGAGATACAATTCCAAATTTATTCTTGGTTCAAATTAACCCTTATATGAACAGCTAGGATATTAAACAAAATGGATATTCATATCCTACAGTCGGTGTTCGGTAGTTTTATCTACCGAATGAGAAAAATCAATGTTAATGAAACAAAAGGTGTAGTTTCTTCACACACGTCTACCAGTGATTAATATACTCCCACCTCAATGACTCTTTGTGCCTTCATTGGCAAAGTGTCAGTGACAAAATCACGATTAATTGGCTGTTCTCTAACCAATCACAAAAATTTGCTAACTTCATTGGACAGGAAATAGTGAAACCGGGTTGAGCAAGCATTACATTGCACAAAAGGAATTGGCTTATTGGTCCAGATTCCTGCCACCATTCACATTATTTTCCCTCCCTCTCTCTTGTTTGCCACTTTTCAGAAAGCTGAATCGCTTCAGAACTTCGTAAGCATCCGAATGTCCAAATGGCATGAAATTCGTAACAAAACAAATTGCACATGTCTATTGCACAGCCCCCAACTGTGGTTTCATGTTTCAATGCACCAAAACTTCCCCTTTATACTTAGTGACTTTTTCATCTTGCTGTTTTTACACTTTTTAGTCTACTTTTTTTTTCAGGCTGAGTTATTGGCATTGCTCACATTTATGGCGGTGCAGTAATATAAAATCGAATTAAATGTGTGGAATATATATATATATATATTTTTAAGCCAAAGGCACCTAGGGTTCTTGGCTTGTCTCCAACACGTGTACTAATAAGGACTGAGCTTGAAGGGCTGCTGAGATCCGTCATATTCAGACTTCTAGGTCCGTAGATTAAATATGTTACTCTGGTGCCAAGCTTCAATCCTATAACCCAACCACTGAGAAAGAACTGATTGATGATAAAGTTTTATTTTAAACAGGCCTGCAGCAGGAAAGGTTTCAGGACCATTACTGGACTTTTCTCAAGATGTTAAAGTCAGGAGCTGAAACTTTCATTGTATTTTCTTGTACATGGTGCACTTAAATTAACACTATATTGTGGGGGGAATGAATAACAATTTAGTAGTTATACCTTGTAGAAAACAACATGGATGTAATTCATTTTGCATGTTTTCTTTGAGATAATGAAAACTAAGTCTGCAATAGTTGCAGCTATTGCAAGCCCTCTTTCTTCCCAGCAAAGACTTTCTCATCTATGACCAGAGAAATCCTGCAATAAAATGGAAGGGGAACTGCACTCAATTCATATGAGCAGGAAAATGGGTGCAACCAACCACAAAATTGTTTAGATGCTATTTGAAGAAAGCAGGTATAGGCAAACAAATATTGTACATGCACATTTATTAGGAACAGATTAACACTTTGCGGTGTTCCTAATAAAGTAAGGTAGATCCCCCAGATGTAGTAGAACTACAATTTCCATGATGATTTGGATGCATTTAGAACAAATAAACCATTGTGGAACCTACTAGTTTTAGAACATCTGGGAATCTACCTTATGGGTGTGAAGTTGATTTCTGGTGTTTTGTGTGCAGCCTTTCATGTAGAAGGGGTTTTTTTTGTTTTGTTTTTTCCCTCTTGCGTATCTGCATACTTTGCTAAAGCAGTGCATTGTAGGGCTGGTTTAACAATTATCCAGGGCTGCTTGTTATTGCCAGTCTGGCCCTGCCTGCACCCCTTACAGCCCATTTGCCCCTGAACCCACTACAATCTCTATCCCCCACTATCTCTATCCACTACTACGAATATGACTTAGTGGTAAAAATTGGTGCCCCCTACCAGTTTTGACTGTGATATCTCTTGTACCCTCCATGTACTATTCCTCGAGTCGCCACGGTCTATACATTAAAATGACTTAATTACGGTTAGGTTGTTTTGGTGCATGCAGTATCCCTGTAATTGTCAAATGATCATAAAAAATTTTTTTTTTTAAAATGTAAAAAATTTAAACAATAGAAAGGAAAAATGATCTCTATGTAATCGATGTACTGTTTGATATGTTCCTGTCAGGGCTTTCCTGAGTTGGGAGTCCAGCAGGCAGAGATATATGCTCACCCTTGCAAGTGTAAACAGGCCAAGGTGGTCAGGTAAGAATTCACTTGGCCTGTGAGTCGGTGCACGGGTGCTGTGCAGGATAATTCTCAAAGTCGCAGTACAGGAACGGATAAAGCAGGAGAATCGTCGTGGTTAAGTGGTCAGAGGATGCCAGTAGTCAGGATATACGGAGTAACAAGCCAAGGTCAGGAATCAACAGGAGCACACTGGAACACAAACAGTAATACGGAACCAGAGTCAAGGAACTGACACTGCCTTCTGGGAGAGGCAATGTCTTATACGTGGCTAATGAGGCCATCAGCTTCAGGTGTGCTTGAGAATGTTGGAGCAGCCACAGAATAACATCCAGGTAACATAGCAGCCCCAGGACTGCAAAGTACCCAGGTTCAAATCCGCTACTGGGCACTCCTGGGCTAACCTCGTTTGGCACTCCGGAAGTTACAGCGGAACCGTGACAGTTCCTTTCTCATAACTACAGACGGTCTGTCTGTATCTGATAGTCCTTTATCTTCCCAAATCAGAAAATTCTAAGTGGAGGTAGGTGGATGCATGCTTTACAAGTTTAATATTCACCTGTGTTGGTATTACCTAACTGAAATGAGAACTACAACATTTCCAAAAAGCAGTTTCATTTTTATCACCAGCTACACTTCTTTTTAAGTCTGTAATATTGCACATAGAATGTGATGGCAGATAGAAACCATTTGGCCCATCTAGTCTGCCCTATTTTCTAAATACTTTCATTAGCCCCTGGCCTTATCTTATAGCTAGGATAGCCTTATGCCTATCCCATGCATTCTTAAACTCCTTCACTCCTTTTAACCTCTACCACTTCAGCTGGAAGGCCATTGCATGCATCTACTACCCTCTCAGTAAATTAATACTTCCTGATATTGTTTTTAAACCTTTCCTCCTCTAATTTAAGACTGTCCTCTTGTTGTGGTAGTTTTTCTTTTAAATATAGTCTCCTCCTTTTACTGTGTTGACTCCATTTTATGTAATTAAATGGTTCTATCATATCCCCATATGCATAAGGGAATACTTAGAGTGCCATAGAACTGTAGTGACTATGGTGACATGCATGCCCTGCCGACTCCATTCTTCTTATCTGGAGTTTGCTGGGCCCAGGGGCGGACTGAGCAGTCATGCACTTTGGACATAGTCAGAGGGCCTGACTGAAGAATGAAGCCCGCTGCCCAGCCACTCTGTGGTACTATCGCACCTAAACTTAATCTGGCCACTCTACTCTGACACGCGATGGTTCAGAGGGCCCATCTGGTGATCCATGCACGTAGTGCCATCCGATGACCATCTTTGATCAGCCGCCCGAGCAGGCACCACGGCCTTTTAAAAATTTAACCAAGACACGGTGCTGGGGAAAAGTGTGTTCAAGTCCCAGCTTACCAATGAGCCGTGCGGGAAATGGGAGGAACAGATGTGATGGAGAGCATGAATCAGACTCCAGTCATGCTCAGCCCGATGCCACTGGACCCGAGGGAAGCCACCCTCCTGCAACAAAAAGGTATGGAAGCAGGGGGTTAGCTAAAAATATGTAATGTGATTGTTGTGTGTCAGTATTTGTATCTGTATGAATGTCATTGTGTACATTTGTGTCATTGTGTATCGCATGTGTCTGCGTGGCAGTGCACACAAGTAAACCACTGCTTTCAAATGCCTCTAGTCCCCCATGACACCCCATATCCACCCAGCATCCACACTATTGTCTTTATCCCCCACTACAGCTTTTCTCCATCCACTGCTTCTCATATACCCCACTACAGCCCTAGCCCCACATGCTACAGCTCCTGTTCCCCATTGAAGCCCCTCCACCATTACAATTCTTTCTGTAAAGGATGGGTGTGATGTGTATGTGTAGTGTGCAAGTTGGTGGATACAAGGGTGGGTCCATGATCTCCTTTTGCCCAGGGGTCCCATGAGTTGTCAGTCTGCCCTTGGCTGGGTCCTGACCACAAAGAACTGGAAGCTATCTGTCTCTCTCCTGCAGTGCAGGACTTCACTCATTAGCTAGTGATCAGGAGAGTTAATGTAGTACCTACTTGGGACATTCCAGCTCCCCATCAGAGGCTTGGCGCAGCACCTGGCAGACCCCAGGTAATAAATCAAACCATTTGACTTCTTACAATGCGAAGTGTTAAGGTACTTCTGGCACCATAACCACTAGTGTGAGTGTTCCTTTAAAATACACTTCAAGTCTTCCTTTAATTTCATTCAAAACACTCTGTTTCAGGTCATCGTAGAAAGATATCCTAAAGAAAAGTATCTGCCACGTCTGGACAAAATAAAGTTTCTTGTTCCACAGGACCTTTCTTTGGCTCAACTGATTAATATAATTCGGTATGTATTTTCTTTAAGTATTTTGTACATATATTTATTTTTATATTTTGACAAAGTAGAAATCATGCAAGTTTTGCTGTAATAAGGGAGTGCTTTCTATATTCTAATGTAAGGGATGTGTACTGATTAACAATTGCACATTGTGAATGCTTTTGTTACTGTATCTGTTATTTACTAAAGTGCGAATCGATGGTAATCTAAAGTGAAGTCAAAATGCATTTATTATACTTTTTATAAAGCACCATCTATGGGTACAAATTTACAATTGATACAAATAAAGACTAAAGTACAATACATCTTAAAAAAAAAAAAAAAGCTAAATTTGACGAACATGTACAGGATGAAATGAGGGCCCTATTCCTATGGGAATACAATATAGATGGACAGGAGGCGTGGACTGCAAAGGTGAGAATTATGGTAATACAGTGTGACGTGGTCATTTATTGGTTTAGTAGAATGTACTAGCTACTGAGTTAAGTGGTAGAACAAAACCAAAAGGAGGTATAGTTTGTGGCGCTAAAGAACAGCTGCTAGAACACACTAGTGGGGTTTAATCACAAAAAATCCGACAGAAACCAAAACACAGCAATACCAAAAAAGTGTGCAGCGCATATAATAAATTCACAAAGCTATATATCAGTGGTACTACCACCTTAGGTGAATGTATAAATCAAATAAAAGTAAGGATAAATACCCCAATGTAACAGATGTCAGAAGGTATAAGCCCTATACATAAAAACAGGAGAATAATAGCATAATACTGCAATGGTGAGTAGATCTAATATAATAGTCTATGTAGTCCAACTCACATATGATGGAGCCTGTTAGTAAAGGAACTGGCTCAGGTAGTGTCACTTTAGAGAAACGTTCTCAGATGAATTCCAAAAGGATGGAGCTTGATCCTCAGTGTATAGGAGGAACAGGATAGGCAAACACCAGTTAGAAGTATAACAACCATATCATTTATTAAAAAATATATAAAATCTTACATTCAGGATTCTGTGATGCCAACTAAGAGCACAACGCGTTTTGACGCTAAAATAAGTCTTCCTTAGGTGCAATATTAAAAACCCACTCCATACACATTTAAAAAAATGTTGGCGCGGAAACACGTACTTAGAGCCCGCCCCTTTCACCCATAGACCAATCAAATCTGTCCATTTCATCTTCCAATCCGGACTTTAATAATGCCGTAATCATATCCCCCTACTTCCGTATTCATGCGTTCCACCGCTGATACTTCCGGTTTCATGTGCGTTCCACCTGTAATACTGGTGCATCCCACCTCAAAGTTCAAATACAACTTGTATTCATTACAGACTGCTTACAGCAGTTTTTCAAAATCCTTTATTATTCATAAAGCAGTTCTTGCATATAAGACATCAGGGTGGCTCAGAGGAAAAAAAGGGGGGAACACATGAAAACATAATCAATAAAAATAACCATGAATAAAAAATTTTCAATAAAAATAATCATAAAACCTAATAATAAATAAAAAGGATATCATATATAATTGTACATCTCAAAAATCAATATTTAAGCAGTTAGGAGAAAGGGTTTCCAATTCAAAAATCCATTTCATCTGTTTTCTTTAGGATTCTTAAATGGTCACCCCTTCTCCACGGCTTTTGTATTCTCTGTATCCCCATAAAGTGAAAATTTTTGGTTTCACCATTGTGAATTTGGTTGATATGTGCTGATACAGAGTGATTGAGAACTCCCTTCTGTACATTCCTAAGATGTTCACAAATTCTAACCTTTAAGGGTCTGGTGGTGCGTCCTACATATTGCAATCCGCAAATACATGTCAACAGGTAAATCACGTTATTCAAATTACACGTAATAAATTCCTTCACAGCATATTCATTTTTTTTTCTTTTTTTTCTTTTCTTTTTTTTTTTGTTTTGTTTTATTAGAGTATAATTTTTCAGTTTTCCTATTTATAATTTTACTAGTATTGCACGCTTTATAGTTGCCACAGTTATAAAAGTTCTAACAAAAGGTTTCAAATTCGCCCCTAGCTGTAACATCAACAAATTCAACACTTTCTTGGATCTTAACAGATTCATGAGAAAACTGTGTTTAAAAAAAATTCTCTTTAAAGATAGATGAGATCTGAATTTAATCATACTACCCTTAAACCTGCCTCTACTTTTTTTTTCCTTATTATTTGAAAAACAGAATCTAACATGCGGTGAGAAAAAAGCCCTTGAAGATCTGGCCAGAGATGATCGTATTATCATCAAACCAGCAGACAAAGGGGGGGGGGGAGTTGTCATTATGAATAAGGAATTCTATACAGATTAAATTTTTAAGCAATTAAAGGATGAAAAAACATGGTAAACTAAAGGCTAATCCTGAACCAAATATTAAAGAACTGGTCAGACTTTTAGACCAGGGTTCGGAATTAGGTATCTTGAATAAAGATGAGTATAGATTTCTTAATAAAGAGCATGCCATCATTCCTGTTAATTACGTTCTCCCTAAAATTCATAAAGACCCAATACAACCCCCTGGCAGACTTATTGTGGCCGGGGTGGATTCTCTATCACCCTTGTTGCAATACATTGACACTCTTCTGCGACCCCTTGTCTTGAAAACTAGAGCCCACTTAAAAGATTCCATCAACCTTCTCCAAACGTTACATAATTTCGTTCGGTTGGAAGGTGTGGGGATATTTATGGGATAATAATAGTAAACAGTGAGAATTGCCCACTAATTCAATTCTCAGATCCCAAAGATCGTTATCGTGTTAAGTGAAAAGTATTTCATATAAATAAAATCACAATGTTATAAAAATAGATTTTATTTTATAATAACAAATTAATTAATAATATGTAACATGTGTGACAATAATCAATTAGTATTTAGTACAACATAGTATACAATGGGTATACACGTTTCAATGGCTAAACAGAATTTTCTGTCAAGACTTACACGATTTATGAGGTATCCTTACAGACATAGAAAGCGAAGCTTTTCACAGCGAAGGGCCATAAAACCCTGGCTAACAGTTAAATCAACTGAATAACCCTTTCAATGCTGGCTAGACCTCCTAGGTAATTAAGATCTATTCTTATGTAATTTTAAATAAAATAACATTTAAACCAGTTCATTAGTCAATTCCTGAAACCATCCAATAAGTATAATCTACCAGATTTTTACAAAAGCCGAATTTAATTTGTCTAAAAAGATATCTTATCTTATATTAGAGCAAATCAATACACCTGGATAAAAACAGCGGTATGCTAACATGTGATAATATCACATTAATATATAATTATTCTTAATTCCACCTGCAGAATGGAATGTTTATAACTATATATTCTTTAGTTAACTAAGATTTCTAAATATGGAAATCTGACCGTGATTTATCCAGTCATATATCATGCTATTAGTAAGTTTTAATTAATTTTAATTAATTAAATAAAACCAGTATAATTACCAGTTGAGTAGATATTTCATCCGATTGGTAGATAGTCTCAGGAACTTATTTGGATGTCTGTAGGTGCACAAGTTATGGTGAAAGGTGGTGTTGGTTAGAAAGTCAGTAAAATTCTAAGTATTAGCGTTTTAAGAGTAGAGTGTTAGTCTCAGATGTTGTCCTGGGTTTCTCTGCATGTCCGAGTTGGAGTCCCCAAACTTCCAATTCCTCTTCTCCTCTTTTTCCTTCTCTCAACCCCTTTTAAAGGGCCAGACACTCTAGTTGCTAGACCAATAGGAACACTGGAGGTGTGCTTACCTAGGGATCGCAATTTAGGTATTTGGTCTATAGAGGGCAGTCTTGTCCCACTAAACATACCTATCCAGGAAAGAGTTAACTTTTCTTGGTGGCTATTTTGACGTAATTTGGCTTATCTAAAAATGACTACTATAGTAGATTTGCTGTCAGTTCAAAGCATTTGTGCCAGTCTTTCTGGCATCTACTTGATCGTAACTTGTAAAATTGACAGTACTAAACTCTATTTCAACCCTTTACTACAATGGGATCTTGTACATATAGAAAGTAACATTTTATTATTTAATCTCCTCTGTCACAAATGTCTGTGTTTAGATATGCGTCTATTCCATTAGCATTTAGACAGTCTGTCCAACCCCCGTTCTCCTTATCACATGGTTTGTATATACTATGCATTCCTTTAACTCTGGGAAAGTGGTTAGTTTTACAGATAGAAATCTTGTGTCTTTTGTTGGCTTGAAAATAACAAAATGGAGTCTGCTCTGTTTAGAGTGACTCAGCATATACACTTTTAATTTCCATCATAGCACAAGATGTCTGCCGATATAAATACCCTGACAAAGGATATATCCTCGTAACAAGTGATGTAAGTAGCCTCTATACAGTCATCGAGCATCATAAAGGCTGCAAAGCGGTGGAGCACTTTTTAAGGGCATCAAATTCTTTCAAAGAAGAACAGATTAAGTTTATTATTGAGGGTATTAAGATTATTTTACAGAATAACTTTTTCTGGTTCGAAAATCAGTTCTATGTCCAGAGAAGAGGTAACGCCATGGGGACTAAGTTTGCCCCCAGTTATGCTAATTTGTTAATGGCGTATTGGGAAGAGTCTTTTATATATGCCCAGCATGACTGGGTGGCGAGCTTGGTTCAATATAGGCGGTACATTGAAGAGACATTCTTTATTTGGAAAGGAAATAGAGCCTCACTGAACGACTTTTTTAAACCGTAATTCCTGGGGTATTAAACTTACCTCAGAGATTAGTTGTCAGGAAGTACATATTTGTAGAAAATGGGACAATTAAGACCAGCACCTTGAATTGCACAGATGAAAACACTTTTAGAACAATCTGGTATTCTTAAACAAAAAACCCCCCCCAAAAAAAACAATTTTATCAAAAAGAATATGTAGAAACTCAATTTAAAGAAATATGTACAAAACCTAGAGAGGTACTTTTAGTATACAAAAGAAAGGATAATGGTGTACAAGGAAAAACAAGTTTCTTTGATATGTGTTTATAATTCCCAAAGTTACTTGTTCCATAAAATCCTTAAACACTGGCTTATCTTGAGACAAAATTAAGATCTCCTAACATTTGTAGGAGAGAAACCACGAGTAGTATATAGAGGTGCCAGCAATCTTAAAAATGTTTGTTTTAATTAGTAGTTTCATCTCTAAAAACTGCCAAAAAAATAGAGATGTACAGGGTAACAAATTAAAAGGGTTTTATAACTGTGGCAACTGTAAAGCGTGCAATACTAGCAAAATTATAAATAGGAAAACTGAAAAATTATACTCTAATAAAACTAAAAAAAAATGAATATGCTGTGAAGGAATTTATTACGTGTAATTTGAATAACGTGATTTACCTGTTGACATGTATTTGCGGATTGCAATATGTAGGACGCACCACCAGACCCTTAAAGGTTAGAATTTGTGAACATCTTAGGAATGTACAGAAGGGAGTTCTCAATCACTCTGTATCAGCACATATCAACCAAATTCACAATGGTGAAACCAAAAATTTTCACTTTATGGGGATACAGAGAATACAAAAGCCATGGAGAAGGGGTGACCATTTAAGAATCCTAAAGAAAACAGATGAAATGGATTTTTGAATTGGAAACCCTCTCTCCTAACTGCTTAAATATTGATTTTTGAGATGTACAATTATATATGATATCCTTTTTATTTATTATTAGGTTTTATGATTATTTTTATTTAAAAATTCTTTTATTCATGGTTATTTTTATTGATTATGTTTTCATGTTTTCCCCCCTTTTTTTTTTTTTCTCTGAGCCACCCTGATGTCTTATATGCAAGAACTGCTTTATGAATAATAAAGGATTTTGAAAAACTGCTGTAAGCAGTCTGTAATGAATACAATTTGTAATTGAACTTTGAGGTGGGATGCACCAGTATTACAGGTGGAACGCACACGAAACCGGAAGTATCAGCGCTGGAACGCACGAATACGCAAGTAGGGGGATATGATTACGGCATTATTAAAGTCCGGATTGGAAGATGAAATGGACAGATTTGATTGGTCAATGGGTAAAAGGGGCGGGTTCTAAGTACCAGTTTCCGCGCCAAAATTTATTTTTTAAATGTGTATGGAGTTTTTTAATATTGCACCTGAGGAAGACGTATTTTAGCGTCGAAACGCGTTGTGCTCTTTGTTGGCATCACAGAATCCTTAATGTAAGATTTTATATATTTTTTTAATAAATGATATTGTTGTTATACTTCTAACTGGTGTCTGCCTATCCTGTTCCTCCTATACACTGAGGATCAAGCTCCATCCTTTTGGAATTCATCTGAGAACATTTCTCTAAAGTGACACTACCTGAGCCAGTTCCTTTACTAACAGCTCCATTATATGTGAGTTGGACTATATAGACTATATATTAGATCTACTCGCCATTGCAGTATTATGCTATGATTCTCCGGTTTTTATGTATAGGGCTTATACCTTCTGACATCTGTTACATTGGGGTATTTATCCTTACTTTTATTTGATTTATACATTCACCTAAGGTGGTAGTACCACTGATATATATCTTTGTGAATTTATTATATGCGCTGCACACTTTTGGTATTGCTGTGAGTTAAGTGGCAGGCTTCCCTGAACAATGTGTATTTAGGGAGCATTAAAGAAAGGCAGAAAAGGATTATTAGAAATTTTAGGTCGGTTTTAAAAAAAAAAAAAACTAAAAAAATCTAATCTCAAAGCCTGCTATGTCTACAGTTAATTTATTTTTACCTATTGCAGATGCATTCCTGACAAGCAATATTTTAGCATATATCCCTGCTGCTCCTGTCTTGTCTTTCAGTGTAACCGTAACAGGATAAGAGTTGAAAGAACACTAGTCAGAGCTAGTGAATGAATAGATGCACGTTACTGGTCCTTGGGGTGGCAGCTTAAAGTAAAATTGCAATAGAGACGTAGTGAAGTCCATAGTGCATCATTCCTCCGATGCCAAAAGATCCCAGAACTTGTGGCAGAAATGACACAAAGACTCGGCGTCAGACATCCATGTTCGGCAATCGCTGTGTTCTGCTAATTTAAACACTTCTTGTAGACAAGCACTGAATTCAAGGCTTTTCTGTGATGAGCAATATCTTAAGACCATTAAAGCCACCAATCCCACTTAATCTCAATGCAGTGGTCCTGTCACTTTTAACCCTGTGATGTAAAACATTGTAGTTTTATAGTTTTGCTAGCACAATGGACAGACAGAATTTAAGTGCTTTAATATAATATACATTTCCATATAAACTGTGTGTGTATATGGTGACAGGGTCACAGATGGCAGGTCAACCCCTTAAGGACTGAGGCAGTTGTACAAATTGTGATAAAAACTAAACTTTTTATTTGTGCTATATGTCTGTTCAACCAGAATTCCCCTCATATTAAATGCACCCATACTTATTATATATCCTTTTGTTCAGGAGAAACTGGGCTTTCATTTCATATCAAATATTTATACAGTATCTCACAAAAGTGAGTATACCAACCCCTCACATTTTTGTAAATATTTTCTCTTCATCTGACAACACTGAAGAAATGACCCTCTGCTACAATGTAGTACGTGTACAGCCTGTATAAAGTTGCTGTCCCCTCAAAATAATTCAACACACGGCCATTAATGTCTAAACCGTTGGCAACAAAAGTGAGTACAACTGCCTCAGTGAGTTGCCTGGGAAGGAAATAACTCGATTTAGTTAGTCTCCTAAAAGGAGCAGATTGTTTGTCTGCTTTTGTTTTGATTTCTATCTTAAAGGGAAAGAGAACCCTCCATGTTAAAAACTGATGGTTTTGTAAATGCATGCATTCCTCACTTACCAATAGAGTTGCGTTCCGGTGACAAGGTCGTAAAACAAATTGGTTGGTGATAGAGGATACCTTACCCCAGAGCCAAGTCTCTGCATTAAAAAAAACGTGTTTTTTTTTTTTTTTTTTGTCAGGGAATTCTCTGGACATAGACCAGCTCTCTAGCATGGGGAATCACCTTGAATATCGATTCAAGGGATTCCCCATGCTAGATTGCTGGTCGTACGTCCTAGCAGTCGTAAAGGGAGGAGTATATAAACAAAATATAGGTTGCACCAACATAAAGTCAAATTAGTCCATACTTGCTGGAGCCTGTTTTCAACTGGTAATCATCCAGATTTGGAATAGTGGGAGTATATGAAATAAAGCAGAAAATAACCAGTGGTGGTGCAGACTGGAATTAAATGCAGGACATACAACAATAACGCATATGGTATTTCACTCACATTTGAGAGCGCTAGAAGACCAGCTCTGAGTTTAACATGCAATGCTGTACAGTCCCCATTGATGGGGATTGTACAGCTTGGCGTTGGTGTTTCGTCCACTGGGGGCCTTTCTCAAGTGTTGAAAGCCCCAAGTTGGCAAAACACCTTTTTGTGGTGGTTGTAACCTTTTTGTTTTTTAAAGTATATTTTGCATTCACTATTAATATTAATAATAATAATATTATTATTATTATTAGCATTTATATAGCGCCAGCTTATTTCACAGCACTTTACAATACAATGCACTACTAGTTGTTTGTCCATTTATTATGCTTTTTAGTTGCTTTTATTAAAAACGCAATGGGGTGGGTGTTCCTGTAGTGACCTTATCCCTATATGTATTCCACAACATTAAAACAACCTGTCTAATATCATGTAGGCCCCCCTTGAGCTGTTAAAACAGCTGATGCATGGATTCCACAAAAAGTGTGCTGTGCTAACTGGCATTAGCAGACAGTTCTTCAAGTCTTGCAAGTTGTGTGGTGGAGCCTCAAAGGATTTGATTTGTTCCACCACAGAGGTTCAATCAGATTGAGATCTGGGGAAATTGGGGGACAAGGCAATACTTTAAACTCTGTCATATCCCTCAAACCATTCCTGAGCTATTTTTTTTTATTTTTTTCATCCAGTGTGGGAGGGTATATTATCTTTCTGAAAGAGGCCACTACAATCAGGGAACACCACAGCCTTCCTTCTTACCATGGTACACCTTGCTGTAATTTCTTCCCCAGGTAAACTATGCACACACACCCAGCCATCCACCTTATTTAAAAGAAAACATGATTCATCAGACCAGGAAATCTTTTGATTGCTCCATGGTCCAAATCTGACTCTTGCATCCCGATAGAAGGCCCTTTTGGGGGGTCATCATGGACACTCTGCAGCTACACAGCCCCATATGCAGCAAACTGAAATGCACTGTGTTCTTACACCTTTCCATCATGGCCAGCATTAGGTTTTTCAGCTATTTGACTTAGTCACGCTTTAGTTTTGGACCAGACTAACAAGCCTTCGCTATCCATGTGCATCAATTAGCTTTGGGTGCCCATGACCTTGAATTACTGTTTGGACCTTGTCAAAGTCACTCAGATTTTCAGTTGCCCATTTTTTAATTTTAATTTTATTTTTGCTTCCAATACATGTAATTCAAGACCTGACTGTTCACTTATTGCCTAATATATTCCAACCCTTGATGGATACCCTTTGTAGCGATATAAGCAATGGTATTCACTTCAACTGTTAGTGGTTTTAATGTTGTGAATGATCAATGTATATGCATATTACTACAAATCACATCAATTGAGCAAAACATTTACATCCTTTTTTGTAAAAATGCTGTTTAATCAGTACACACTATCTCTGATACACGAATACTTACATGCACCCTACCTTTGTGAGAGCTGGAGTGGACCCTCTTACTAGCGTTTAGTGGGGTTGCTGTAATCTTCATGGCTTGAGCCAGAATGACATCACATCCTTGCTCCCAGAATTACTGCAAGGGTGCAGTGGTGGAAATGCCCAAAGATTAGATCTTCCCTTGGACACTGTATATTTGTCCAGAGTAGGTAGGGCAAGCCTGTACCTACTATGCCTTAGCACACAATCTCCTGCCTTGTGTGGCCCGCAAGTTAGTTCTTGGGCCCCCTGTGAGAGGCAGAACAGAGGTTTCAGGTGGGTGCATTCGTGACCTTGACAACATATATTGTTCCACCACTTATTTAGGGAGAATGTGTGGATGAACACGTCTACTGGCTTTGTCATTGATATTTCTGGAACCCTTTTTTGGTATTTTCGCATAATACATGCTTCATCATTGTTTCTTTTATTAATTATTGGGGTGTGGTTCCAGTTATTTAATTTGTCAGCCCTGAATGCAATCCCTGTAATTTTGGGCATGAAAGGCCAAGACTGGTGCTACATGGAGATTAGGGACTTCTCACTGCAGCGTGACTTAATGCATGATTTAGATGTCACTTGATGTGCAATACATTTTGATACACCATGTGAAACAAGTTCAGTGGCTGATTTTTTATTTATTTATTTTTTTTTTTTTTAAGGGACACTGCAGATCTCTAAAGCACTTTGGCTGAAAAGCTTAATTTGTGACGAATGTGTCTTTTAAGAGGACAAAAAGGTTTAATTTTATGTGACGTATACGTATATAAATTCTAATTTATTAATTTTAAAAATGTGACACAATGAGGGGGAAAAAATATTTATTTTTCTACCCTCGGTTTTATCAATAACGTGTACATAATGTCAAGCTTAGGAAAAGTAAATAAAAAATAAAATCATTTGTCTTGATTTTATAGAGTACATAATGTGTAGGATTTCAGTTTATTTTGAAAGTTACAAATCACAAAATACAAAGACCATTTTAGAAGTTGGTATGTTTGTTTTGTAAGTTTAATAGCATCACAGAAAAGAAGTGTCTCAAAAAAATGACTATTTATATAACATGGACATCAAAGGCTATTTACCTAAGGTTTGTTTTGACATTTTTTTTACATGGCCATATGACCACAAATCCCTGCCAAATATTGTAGTAAAATTTGGGGGGGGGGGGTTGTGTATTTCAGTGTGCTATTCCTGCACAAAACCCCATATTGTGTTTAGTGCCAAAGGCATACAATGGGGGTTATATAGTTACATAGCTGAAAAGAGACTTGCGTCCAAGTTCAGCCTTCCTCACATTTGTTTTTTGCTGTTGATCCAAAAGAAGGCAAAAAAAACAGTTTGAAGCACTTCCAATTTTGCATTAAGCTAGGAAAAAAAATCCTTCTTGATCCCAGAATGGCAGTCAGATTTATCCTTGGATCCAAGCTGTTTTTACCCTACATTGAAAGATTATATCCTTGAATATTCTGTTTTTGCAAGTATGCAACTAGTAGCTTTTTTGAACATCTGTATGGACTCTGATAAAACCACTTCCACTTCTTCAGGCATAGAATTCCACATCTTTATTGTTCATACAGTAAAAAAAAATTAAAAAAAATCTTTCCTTTGCTTTAGAAGAAATCTTCTTTCTTTCAGTCTAAACGCATTGCCTCGTGTCCGATGTAAAGTCCGGTTTGAAAATAGATTTCCACACAATGGTTTGTATTGGCCCCGAAATATATTTGTATAATGTTATCATATCCCCTCTCAGGTGACGTTTTTCTAAACTAAATAGGTTTAAATTTTTTAACCTTTCATGGCTGATATGTTCCATTCCTTTTATTAATTTTGTAGCCCGCCTCGGCACTTTTTCTAGTGCCATAATATCCTTCTTTAGAACAGGTGCCCAAAATTGCACAACATTTTCAATATGTAGTCTTACCAGTGATTTATAAAGAGGCAAAATAATATTCTCATCCTGAGAATGAATGCCCTTTTTCATGCATGACAATACCTCACTGGCCTTAGCCACTGCTGATTGACATTGCACAGTTTGTGGTCTATAACAATTCCCAAGTCCTTTTCATGTGTTGTTATCCCTAATTCGCTTCCATTAAGGGTATACATTGCTTGTGTATTCTTTATGCCGAAGTCCAAAACTTTGCATTTTTCAACATTCAATTTCATCTGCCATTTGAATGCCCAGTCCCCCAGTCTATCTAAATCCCTCTGCAGCAAAGTAATATCTTGCTCACATTGTATTATTTTACAGAGTTTTGTGCCATCTGCAAACACTGAAACATGACTTTCAATGCTTTTTTCAAGATCATTTATAAAGATGTTAAATAGAAGGGGTCCGAGAACAGAACCCGGAGGGACACCACTTGCCACCTCTGTCCCACTTGAAAATGTTACCATTAATGACAACTTTGTACTCCATTTTTAAGCCAATGTTCTACCCAAGAACAAACCTTTTCATCTAGACCGATTTCCTTGAGTTTGAACACTAATCTATTGTGTGGAACAGTATCAAATGCCTTGGCAAAATCCAAGTAGATCACATCCACTGCAACACCCTGATCTATACTTCTACCTACTTCTTCGTAGAACGCAATCAAGTTAGTTTGACATGACCTGTGCTTCATAAAACCATGCTGATTTTTGCTGATCACGATGTTATTCTCAAGGAATTCTTGAATATTATCCCTTAACCTCTTAAGGACCAAACTTCTGGAATAAAAGGGAATCATGACATGTCACACATATCATGTGTCCTTAAGGGGTTAAAGGAACACTATAGTCACCTTTAACTAAATAAAGCAGTTTTAGTGTATAGATCATTCCCCTGCAATTTCACTGCTCAATTCACTGCCATTTAGGAGTTAAAGCACTTTGTTTCTGTTTATGCAGCCTTAGCCACACCTCCCCTGGCTATGATTTGACAGAGCCTGCATGAAAAAACAAACTGGTTTCACTTTCAAACAGATGTAATTTACCTTTAAATAATTGTATATCAATCTCTAAATTGAACTGTAATCACATACAGGAGGCTCTTGCAGGGTCTAGCAAGCTATTAACATAGCAGGGGATAAGAAAATCTTAATTAAACAGAACTTGCAATAAGGAAAGCCTTAATAGGGCTCTCTTTACAGGAAGTGTTAATGGAAGGCTGTGCAAGTCACATGCAGGGGAGGTGTGACTAGGGTTTATAAACAAAGGGATTTAACTCCTAAATGGCAGAGGATTGAGCAGTGAGGCTGCAGGGGCATGTTCTATCCACCAAAACTGCTTCATTAAGCTAAAGTTATTCAGGTGACTATAGTGTCCCTTTAATAACCTTTTTAAATATTTTCCCAGCCACAGAAGTTAAGCTCACAGGTCTAGAATTTCCAGGCAAGGATTTTGAACCCTTTTTGAATATAGGAACCACATCTCCCTTCCTCCAATCCTTGAACACTTCATGAAAGAAAAGAATCTTGAAAGATTAAAAACAGAGGTTCACTTATTTCTACACTTAGTTCCTTAAGTACTCGTGGATGGATACATCAGGCCCTGGAGCTTTGTTTATATTAACTTTTTAGTTGCTGCAGCACCTTGTCTTGAGTTAACCAATTACAATTATTCTGCAAGTTTTTAGTAGCAATCATTTGCACATCTATTGCCATGGGTTCTTCCTTAATATATACGGAGGAGAAATAGTTATTTAAAATCCCTGCTCCTGTACTCAGCAGATGTAGCCATTCTGTGCAGCTACTACACCGCATAAGAGACCAGGCATTAGAGCAGTTTGACTGTTCAAATAACCCTACAAAGGCATAGCATTTGGAAAAAGCAGACACTCCAGGGTACCTTTTATATGGTGTGTATTCTACCTTAACTTGCTGCCAATTTCTGTCAAATTTTGTAGTGAGAAAGGGTGTGGGTTTTTTTTTTTTGTTTTTTTTAACCGGTTGCATTTGATATGTGCCACTGTCATAAGAGGTAACTGGGCATAATTTGGGCGAATGTTATGAGTAAAACAATCTGCACAATGTATGACCTAGACATTATTTTGTGAAGTTACAGTGCTGTAAAAGACGTGACAATTACAGATTTTTATAGGAGGCTGCTTATTCCAACTAACCCACAAAGGCATATCTTCTTAAAGAAGACACTCCAGGGTATTTCAAAATGCATATTTTGTTTTCAGCTAGCTTGTGCAAAGTGTAGTGGTAATAAGCATGTATATTTCTTTGCGACACACCGTGAGTTTGTACTGCATATCTTGCAAACCTTACGTGGGCTAAGGCTGTATAGTACTTTATATGTTGCTCAGCTATGTCGTACAGCCATATGTACCTTTTGCCAGGTTGCTTATTTCAACTACCCCACAAAGGCATAATTTTTTTTTTTTTTTTTTAAAGACGACATCCCAGGGTGTTTCAAAAGGTATATTTTAAACCTTAGCGTTGGATAAAAAATTTTGAGTTGCTTTATCCTAGGTTAGACAACCTCTTAAACAAAACTTTGAAATCCCTTGAGTCGGTCCTATTTTAACTTTTTTAAATGTATTTATTTATAGTGGGGTGTTTTGTTTTTTTTTGTTTTTTTTTTAACAGATCACATGACAAACATGTACATGCTAGTGTATATCAATACTTTTATACATAAAGCGCTTGGATACAAACATTTGACAAATAACACTTACTTGTGATAAGGGCCAGAGTGAGAGGCTTAAGTTTTAACACAGAAAAAAAAATGATATGGGGGGGAGACTCTCATGCCAAGGTAGAATCAACTAATAATAACTTTAATTTTAGCTCGATCCACTGCTCATATTAATCATGGTTCAATCTATATATACCCACCTCCATCCTAAGACAACCTTTTAAACAAGACTTCAGAATCCCTTGAAGACTACCCATTTAAAAAAAAAAAAATATATATATATATTTAAGAACAATCCCTGTATATTAACTAGAATCACATTATTGATTAGGCTTTCCCTGTTATAGCTGTAGAGCTCTCCATGCGGTGTTCCATGCACCATCCGACTCACATGGTCTAATTAAGAGCAGGGGTCAACAACCATGCTTGGCAGTCAAGGTGTCTTTGGATGATACTCAAGGCTGCTACAGACAAACAGACTCTGGTCTATAAAAAGTCCAAGTGTGACTTTAGATATCTGCTAGTGCGAACAGAGGGGTGATTGAAGGTGATGAGGGACAATCCTCAATTTATGCATTGTAGCCCTTTATCCTGAGATTACCTAAATTAAACTGATACTTTTGTACAGACAAGTGTACACTACAATTTACTTTTAATATATAAGCTAAACTGTATTTGAAAACTTGGCCAAGTTTTGAAAAAAAAAATCTAAATTAAGGAAAGACTTCTGTTTCCTTGCTTTATGTTGGTACAAAATTTTTCAGTTAACAAATAACTGTTTTGTGAATATAGTGTGAAAGAAAGTATGAGACTAGTCCTTTGCATTTATGTATATTTGCATGTACTGTAGATAATCGGTGTGGCTGGAGGTCCTGTAAGTGAATACAATTTGACAAATTTGAGTATCCTGTGTAAGAGGGAGAAATTTGGTCTTATGATTATCATGTGATCTGATTTAGAATGAAATGTAAGTCACGTCAACATTTAAATCTGTCCGTGTGCTTTTAAAATGCCTCCAAGCTGGAACGGACACATTATTTAAAGGAACCTTTTATTTGTTTATTTTTTTTATAGCAACAAGCTAATTATACCCATTACGGATGTTGTAACATCTTTCTATAATATATAAACAAAATAATTGTTTTGTTAAGGGATTATATAGTGTTAGGAATTCAAATTCTGTATTCCTTACACCAGTGATGGCGAACCTATGGCACGCGTGCCACAGGTGGCACGCCAGGCCCTTTCTGTGGGCACGCGGCCACAGGTTCGCCATCACTGCAGAGTAGGCACCTGCCTGCCCGAAACGGCAGGCGCCTACTCTGCTTCCGGGTCGGGAGGCAGGGGGAGGGATCTGTGATGCAGCTCCCCTGTCCTCCCGCGCGATGCTGTGTGGAGCGTTGCCGCGCGTTACCATGGCAACGCTCCACACCGCATTCCGCAGGAGGACAGGGGAGCTGCATCACAGATCCCTCCCCCTGCAGTGCTTACCACCACCGGACCACCAGGGATGGCTGTGTCCCTCCCCCCACTTCATTAAAGGTAAGAAGGAGGTCTGACGCACAGCTACCCCAGCAGTACCCTACCCCCAGCAGTACCCTACCCCAGCAGTACCCTACCCCCACAGCGGTACCCTCTCTCCCCTGGGTACACCTACCCCCAGCACCCTACCCTCCCCAACCAGTACCCCCTACCCCCCAGCGGTACCCCTACCCGCCCCAGAGTACCCTACCGCCCAGAGTACCCTACCGCCCCAGAGTGCCCCACCACTCCCAGCGGTACCCCTACCCCCCACAGCAATTTTACCCCCAGTGCCCCCTGCCCCCAGCCCAGTGCCCTACCCCCAGCGGTACCCTACCCCCAGCGAAGGGGTGCCCCTGCTCCCCAGCAGTACCCCTACACTGAAGTACCCCCTACGCCCCAGAGTACCCTACCCTCTAGCAGGTACCCCTACCCCCCACCGTGCCCTACCCCACAGCAGTGCCCTACCCCCCACAGCGGTGCCCCTACCCCCAGCGAGGTGCCCCTACCCCAGCGGTACCCCTACCCCCCAGCGGTACCCTACCCCAGCAGTGCCCCTGCTCCCCAGCGGTACCCCCTACCCCCCACACACACAGTGCCCCTTCCCCCCTAGCAGTACCCCTACCCTCCCAGCAGTACCCCTACCCCCCACACACAGTACCCTTACATATACAACACACACACACACAGCACTCACACACACAGCACTCACACACACAGCACTCACACACACACGCACCCACACACACAGCACTCACACACACACGCACCCCCCCACACACACAGCACCCCCCACCTCAATGCAGTATGTGTGTATTCAGCAGTGTGTGTGTGTGTGTATTCAGCAGTCTGTGTGTGTTTGCGTGTACTCAGCGGACTGTGTGTGTGTACTCAGCAGTCTGTGTGTGTGTGTGTGTATTCATCAGTCTCTGTATTCAGCAGTCTTGTGTGTGTGTATTCAGCAGTCTTGTGTGTGTGTATTCAGCAGACTGTGTGTATGTATTCAGCAGTCTGTGTGTGTGTATGTATTGCATTTGTTGGAGATACTAATAAATATAAGCTTAATTTTATCTATTTATATCATTATTTAAAATTTGTATCATTGAACTCTCTGTGTTCTTTTAAAACAAAAGTTATTAGTTCGGACAACAGTACGAGTTGTTTTTTCTAAACTTAAACCTCAGTATTTGGGTTTAATTGCCGTGTTGGCACTTTAAGGAGAAAAAAAGTTGGCATGTATTGCGATTTGGGCACTCGGGCTCAAAAAGGTTCGCCATCACTGCCTTACACTATAGCACTGTCTGTGCCACCCCCAGGACATTGAAAGGGTTACAAAAAACCTTTTGTGTACTCTCCCAATTCCAGAGCAGATCTGCAGATTCTGACATAAACTGATGCGGCTATGCGCATATGCGGCAAGTGCATTAGGTCCTCCCCATAGGAAAGCATTGCTTTAATATTGATTTGGGCCCTGGGCAAGCATTTTTTATGTGGCCCCTTGACCCCTACTCCCTGACATGCAATCACTCTCTCCACTTCCTAACACAGTAGCGGAACCATTTTCCCATGCTTGCAGAGTTGTATTTCGCACTGAGCTGTGTTTGTGTGTTTGAATGAAGGCATTTTTTTTGTATGGAGTATGTTTGTGTAAATGTAGGGGTGCGTTTGTATGTGGTGTTGGTGTTTGAATGCAATCATGCATCTGTGTGGTGGTGTGTTTTTTTTGTGTTTTTTTTTAATGCTGGGGTGTGCTTGGTGTTTAACACAAAGGTGTGCTTGTATGTATTGACGTTTCAATGCTGGGGTGTGTTTGTATGTAGTGTTGAAGGTTGAGTGCAGGAATGTACTTGTGTGTAGTGTTGGCGATAAGTATGTATGTATATATTGCCGTGTGTGTGTATAACCACTGTAACCACTATAAAACTCACTAACACATGCAGATACAGACTGACACAGATGCACATGCACAACCTGACACATACAGAGACCTATACAAACACTGACACACATGCAGATACACAGGTAAAAACACTGTATATCTGTGTGCGCGCACATATCTGTATATAGTCAAACGCAGGTACATACACTAACATACAGATACACAAACTGACACACTTATAGACTCGCAGATACACAACCTGATACACACAGTCAACATAGAGAAACATAGGTATACTAAATACAGATATACATACTGACAACATAGATACATACTGACAGTTACACACCCTGATAGACTTACTGACACACAGACACACTGAAACATACTGACAGACCTACTGACACACACACAGAAATGGTGACAGACACCCTGACAGACATACTCACACAAATACGCATACATACATACTGACACATGCAAAGTTTACATTTATAAAGCCACCCTCCAGCACTACCTTATGGGTTCAGGACGGTGGTTCCCTGGGGACCAGTGGAAGGCTGAGGTAGTTGGGAGTGTGAGGCTATGGCACTCCAACTCCCTCCTGACTGCCTCCTCCTCCTTCCTCCTGCGCGGCTTCAATCTATCTGGGAGGATGTGACTGCTGTGAGTCCCTTCCTCCCAGCCTGCTGACATAAAACAAGTGGGCCCGTTAGCGCTGTTAAAGGGCCACAACGCCCGACTGGGACCTCTTAGTGTGTGGACTCCCGGTGCGGCCGCAGCACCGGCGGGCCCATGGAGCAATTACCACTGGGTAGCTGCTTTGGGCCCCCCAGGAGTAACTGGGCCTGGAGCATTTGCTCAGTTTTAAAGATGGCAGTGGATGCCCTCACACTCTCATCCAGCAGCAGTTGGGCAACCAAGTCACCTAGCCACCAGGAAGTGTCTCTTGTGGCCCTCTGACACTCTGTGCCTGTCCAACATAGTCCTACACTGCAAGTCATTGCAGTCTATGTGAAACGGCAATGATTACATTGTGGCCCTCTGACAGTCTTAGATCTGCAATATAATCATTGCCGTTTCACATAGACTGCAATGACTTGCATTGTAGGACTATGTTGGACAGGCACATTGCACTCAGACCACTTTACTAAGCTGAAGTGGTCTGGGTTCCTATAGTGTCTCTTAAAGATAATCCATTGCTTCTAAGGGGGATGCAAACTCTCAGTACTATGTAAAGCCTGGGAAGTGTGTGTGTGTGTGTGTGTGTGTGTGTATTTTTATTTTTTATTTTTTTTGCAGACATTTTAAATTGGTGTTCTATATACAATGCATTGTATAGAATGTGTGTATATATACTGTCTTTGCAGTGTCACTGCTAAATTCTGACATTTTGGAGTTAAATCACTCTTCTCTTTATGTACCCATCTAACCTAGCTGTGATTCGCACACCCTCCGTTAAAAAAAAAGTTACTTTCAATCTGATCTTACAGCACAATGTGTTTACTTCAGAAATTTGTATTTCCTGCTCTTAGTTGACTTCTAATCTCACACAGAAGGCTACTAAAGGCTCTAGCAGAAAATTCTCAGAGCAGAAGATATGAAATTCTTAATTAAACATACTGTGTAGGGAGTCTGTGCACTTTGCTTATGGCTGAGACTCCTACACAGTAATTTAACTCCTAAAGGACACAGAATTTAGCAGTGAGATTGCAGGGACATTGTCTATGCACCAAAACAACTTAATTAAGCAAAAGCTGTTTCTTAGAGTATCCCTTTAGGCTTGTTAGAACACTCTGCACATATTGTGGATTGCATCTCTCAATACTTTGACACATTATGGGAGATGTAGTCCACAATGTCTGGAATGCCAAATGTTGCCCACCCCTGGCTTGGAACATTCATTTAATGTCTGCAAAAACAACCAATCCAAAATAAGATATATATTTTACAATTATTCATACATAATTATTATTCATACATAATTGATGTTTGCAGTATTATTTATTATTATTGCCATTTATATAGCGCCAACAGATTCCATAGTGCTTTACAATATTATGAGAGGGGGGACTTTAACTATAAATAGTGCAATTACAAAAAAACTTACAGGGACGATTGGTTGAAGAGGACCCTGCCCAAATGAGCTTACATTCTATAGGATGGCAAAGAATTTATAAGCCAATAAGGATGCTGTAATATCTTTCTATAGGACTTTGTATTTATTTTAAAACCATATCCCTACTTTTCCTCCCACTTTTTAACTACCTGGTAGCCTGAACAATGGGCTTAGAGAGACACTGCTGGATGACCGGGACATTTGAAAATAAAGTACTTGGGGAGGGAGAGGGGGGCTTTTCAAAAGTTTGCAATGTTGAGAGCCTAAAAATGAATGTCAAATATATTGTTTTTCTATTTTTTTTTTATTTTTTTTGTTTAATTTATCATTCTGTTATTTCACCAGTCTGTAGTGAAATATTCCAGTGTGTGTGTGGTATAGTATGAACAGTCAGTCATGGACTTTATTTCTGTTAAATCATGACATGGTATAATATGCTATGCGTTGTTCAGCTGAGGTTACATTTACCTAATAGTAAGACCTGCTAAGGGACAGATGATTATGTCCTGATATGTAATACCATAGAATTCAAAGAGGGTGTGTTTGTATTTTTTTTTTTTTTCAGAAATCGTATGGATTTATCTGCCACTCATGCATTTTACCTCCTGATCAATAATAAGAGTCTTGGAAGCTTGTCCCTAACAATGTCTGAATTGTATAAAGATCACAAAGATGAAGATGGCTTTTTATATATGACCTATGCATCCCAAGAAATGTTTGGCTGAATAATTAAAAATGTATGCTTTTATTTGTACTAAAATCATTGTACTAATTTCATCTAACTCTTGTGTGAACAATTTACTTTTAATTTTCAAATTTATTGACCAGAAACCATCTTGATTTAAATGACTTGTAATAAAGTAGTCTACAACTTGTGTAGATATGCACTGTGTGTATGTACATTTAAAGATCTAGAAGGGTGAGTGCAATATGGGAATATAATGCATAATTCTCATGACATCATAGACAATTGGGGTCTTTGAAGGATGAATATCAGTTTTTATTTAAAAATAAAATATGTATTTTAACCTCACTGTGTATTTGTGTAATGAATACATACTGTATATTACATATAATTGTTTGGAATTCCTCAGTTTAGTGTTTGCTTAGTGGTAATTAGTGTAAATCTTTTGTCTACTGGCCATGAATGCTGGCCACTACCTCCAGGACCATATAGATACTGGTTACAGTATATGAATATATTTTCTGTTGTGCAGGTGTACTAATGATAAAGTGCTATCCTGTGTGTTGTTGTGGTGGGGGGAGTGGGGTTTAATACCGAACTGTGATTTAAACACAATGTGACATGCATAAAACTTAGGTATGCTGTCCCTGGCTAATAAGCTCTTGAAGGCGAATTTTACAAGATCAGTAGCAAATAATTCCAACAATTGCTAAAAAAAAAAAAAAAGGAGAATCCTAGAGTAACATACAATAGGGGCACATCCCTTAAAATATAGCTTTTTATATGAGCACACTATTCAGTTGTGACTAGGCTCTATTAGACACGTGCAATTCGTTTCGTTCTGAATGTACATACAATTTCATGCCATTCGCATGCTTACGAATTTCTGAAGTAACAAAGTTTGGTAGTTTGGAAGCTCCGTTTTTCAGGTTTCTGAAAAGTGACAAAACAAGAGAGTGGGGTGGGGGAATTACGTGAATGATGACCGGAATCTTGACCAATAAGCTAATTCATTCTGTGCAATGTAATAATTTTCTTGCCCAATGTGGTTTTACTATTCTCTGTGCAATTCATTTAGTTCGGAATGTACACTTGTACGAATTTCATGCCATTCGAATGCTTACGAATGTCCGAAGTGTCAAACCGAATGCCATTGGTCCAAATTGCCAAAGCAGACAAATTCATATTTATTTGTTTTTTTAATTTTATTTAACCCGAATTTCCGAACCAAACCAGATTTTGTTTTGCCCATGCACATCCCTCTCTATTAAGTGTATTTGCCCTCATTCTCACGCAAATCATGCAGCAGTACACTTATATCTTCAAAAACAGCAGGAACAAGCACGGTGCCGTGATGACGTAGGCGGGTGCGCGTCTACGTGAGGGGAGGGGCGGTATGGTGGAGAGTGGCTGGCGGCGTTTTTTTTCTGGCGGGTCGAGTGAGCGTGGAGTGAGTGACCGAGAGCCGGAGCTGACCGAGAGCTGAACCGGGTGGATGAAACCTCGGATTTCAACTCTCTCTGTAGCAGATTGTGTGGGTCATTCGGAGTTGCACTGGCGGTCCGGAGTGAAGTGAAGTTCATCTCGACATATAAGCCGGGCATACAGGCTTGAAAAGATAAGTCTGCTTTCATGTTCTACTGACATATTTAAAACGAACAGAGTAACACTGCATTTGAGAGGGTGATAGAGAGAAGGGGGTTGAGAGTGGAAAACAGAAAACGGAAACTACTGTAAATACTGTAAATACTTTTTTTTTCTGCTAACTTTTAGGAGGGAGGGGAAAGCTGAGGAGTGAAGCCTCAAAAAATTATCGAATAATCGAATTACAAATATTGTGGACAAGTTTTGTGGCTTTGCAGTTAAAAAAGTGAAGAAATGAGAAGAAAAGAGTAGGAAAAAGGAGAAAAAGATTAAAAATAAAGAAAAAGAGTTTCCCAAAAAAAAAAAAAAAAGCGGTAAGGTGAAGCTTGAAGGAAAAAAAAAAAGGAAAACTGCAAAGAACAAAAAAAAAATGAAAAGAGAAAAGAAAATAAAAGGTTAAGAAACTGAGAAAAATAATAAGAAAGAAAAGGGAAGAGCAACAAGTATAGAAGACCTTTTATAGAAAATAAAATGGCAACCAGAAAGCCACAGGAGGAAAGAAAAAAAAGAGAAAAAAAAGACCCTATCACTGATAAAAGGTTATCAGGATATTTCTCCCCGCCTCCAAACAAATTCCAACTGAATTCTGAAACTCAGGATAACTCCCCTCCCCCGGATTAACATAGGGGCTGATGGAGCTACAGCTCCAGGCCCATGGAATAGGCCCATTGATTTAAAAAAAAAATTTTTTTTTTTACATTTTTTTTTCCACACACTACTTTAGGGATTCCACCTGGCTTTTATTTTATTGGCACAGCCAGTATTTGAGGCTGCCTGGCTGGTGCCAATATTGCAGTGATACTGGCAATACAAATGCTGGTATTTTTCTCAGTATAAACAAGAGATTACTCTGCAATACCAGTACTGGCCAGTAGGGGTCGCTGTGTGTGTGGAGACAGGCAGGGATAGGAAGTTCCAGCATATCCCTCCCTGCCTCTACTCACTGATCTGCAGGGGTGCAGCTACAGAGAGTCCAGACAGCAACTCCCACCCTGCAGAGACAGCCTACAGCTCAGGGAAGTAAGGGATGGGGGAAAGGCTGCAAGGAGACATGGGGACACTGAGACACTAAGGGACACTGGGAGACATTATGGCAGACACTGAGACACTAAGGGACATTGGGAGACATTATGGCAGACACTGAGACACTAAGGGACATTGGGAGATATTATGGCAGACACTGAGACACTAAGGGACATTGGGAGATATTATGACACAGACACATGGGGACACAGTGTCCCCATGTCTCCCAGCCAGTGTCCCTGGTGTCTCAGTGCCCCCTAGTCTCCCAGTCTCTCGCTGTCCCCATGTCTCCTAGTGCCTCCATGTCTCTCATTGCCTCAAGTGTCACAATGTCCCCATGTCTCCAAGCTAGTGTCCCTAGTGTCTGTGGCCCTGGTGTCTGTGTCCCCATGTCTCAATGTCCCTATGTCCCCCAGCCAGTGTCTCTTGTGTCTTTGTCCCTGGTGTCTGTGTCCCCATGTCTTCAAGTGTCCCCTATTTTCCCATTGTCCCCATGTGTCCCAGCCAGAGTCCCCTAGTCTCCCAGTGTCACTTGTGTCTCCGTGTCCCTAGGTCTCCCCGTGTCCCGAGGTCTCCCCATCTTCCTAATGTCCTAGTGACATGGGGACCCTGGGATACATAGGGACACAGGGAGACATGGGGCATTGAGACACTGTGATACATAGGATCACTGGGAGACCTGGGGACATGACACTGGGAGACATGGGGCACTGAGACACTGATACATAGGAACACTGAGACCTGGAGTAATCGACACATGGGGGCACTGTCATGAGGACACTGGGAGACATAGGAGCACTGGGAGGAATCCATCTATACAGCAGAATCAAACTAAGTAGTTTTTTGGTGATTTTACAGCATTTTCTCTTATGTCACTCCTTTTTTTCCAAGAAAGGTGGCAAACCTAACTACTTTTCACATACTCTTACCTAAGTATGGAAACTTAAGTGGGATGTATGGGAACAAACGTGTGTGGACTGGCTGACAATGAATATAGTTAAAGGGACACTATATTCACCAGAACAACTACAGCTTATTGAATTTGTTCTGGTGAGTAGAATCATTACCGTCAGGCTTTTTGCTGTAAACACAGAGAACATGCAGTCTTTACATTACATCCTAGTGATAACTTCACTGGCCACTCCTTAGATGACTGTTAGAGATCCTTCCTGGGTCATGGCTGCCTAAAATGCATCCAAACATTCAGTGTCTCCTCCCTCTGCATGCAGACACTGAACTTTCCTCATAGAGATTCATTAATTAAATTCATCTATATAAGGAGATGCTGATTGGCCAGGGCTGTGTTTGAATCATGCTGGCTCTGACCCTGATCTGCCTCTTTGTCAGTCTCAGCCAATCCTATGGGGAAGCACTGTGCTTGGATCAGGCCACCACTTCTAATGATGTCAGCAGACTGCTTGTTTTATGAGTCTAACAGCATGCAGAGTTACAGCTTTGGGCTTGAATATAGTAAGATTTTGCTATATTTATGGAGGTATGAGGGGCCCAGGGGGCTAGATGGTGGTGTTAACACTATAGGGTCATGAATTCATGTTTGTGTTCCTGACCCTATAGTGATCCTTTAAGGTAATGCTGACTTTGGTCTCTCTAACACTGTGACATGTTCCCTTTCTTCTACACTCACTACATACAGCTTTTCTCTGTCCCAGACCATATACCAGGAGCTTCTGCCTGCTAGTAAGAAGGTAAGTGGACCAGCGAGTGCTAGGGGACAGTCCTTAGAAAGCGTTGAGTGAGCGCATCATTAGATGCATTTATGCCAAGCTCAGGGTGCTGTGTGCATAGTATGCCCTTAGTTGGCCAGCTGCATGATTGGCAGGCAGCCTGACATGCATTCATGCCAGGCTGGCCTTCTAATTCTTTGAGCAGACATGTCCTCTTTTTGGGCATGTTCGCCCCTTTTGGCAGGTTACGTGATTTGTGTCAGTGGCACACCCTTTTACCATGCCCATTGACTTCCTGCCTGACTGGACACTGCTGTTAGGGGTTATGGATTTACTTGAAAGATGAAAACATAAATTAGAGAGAGATTAGCCTTTTCTTATAGCTGCTGTTTTCTTTCTCTCCAGCACCATCTCCATCAGATACATGATGCTTGGGAGTGTTTTACTGTTTTTGGTCGATATGATTCTGTAATTAGGCCCGTCATAATTGTCAGCACCAGGCCCACTGGGCTATTAATCTGGCCCTGCCCCAAATCTAACTCTAATCCCTCTCATATTGCACAAGCAGGTAAACCTCTAACTGAAGAGATTTTAATTAATTACCTGGAGAAATTACAGAACAATATTAAAGAAGATATCCAAAAAGGATCATTAGATTTAAAACAAGAGATACGAGATATGAAAGTCCAATTGGAATGTATAGAATCTAAGATGATGCAAACAGACTTAAAAAATGTGCACATAGAGTCAGTAATGACAGACCTACAATCCAAGGTAGAATCATTGGAGGACAAATTAAATGATTTGGAAGATCGTTCCAGGAGAACCAATATAAGAATCCGTAATATTCCTGAACAAATTAACGATTCTTCACTGAAAAAATTTCTGATGGAATACTTTGAAACAATATTATCTCAAGCTGGTTTTCAAGATTCAGAATTAGAGAGATACCACAGGTTACCTAGACCTAGAAATGTGGCAGAATCATTACCAAGAGATGTAATTGTTAAATTACAGTCTTTTTATATTAAAAATCAAATAATGAGTTCTGTGAGAAATAATCCGGTCACAGAAGAGAGATTTAAGAACTTGAAGATTTTCCCTGATTTATCTTTCCATACAAGAGCATGGCGGAAAAGCTTTAGCCAGGAACTATCCATATTAAGAGCCAAAGAAGTGAAATATATATGGGGATTTCCTAAATGCCTTAGGATCTTCTGGAGAGAAAAAAATGAAAAATTTACTACTCTGGATTCTTTGAGAAAATGGATGGAAGAACAATCTATAGCGGGTGTTATATGATTTAGGAATAATAATCAAAAATTGAAGATGCTTCGTACCGGTAGTTCGCAGCTGTCTGGATGAAAATGAACAATCAGAATTATATAAAAAAAAAATTATTTTTTTTTCTCTCTCAGCTGGTCTGGTGCTAATAGATAGCTAACACGTAAAGGATGGAGATAGGCAAAAGGTTAGGAATAAGTGTTAATAATAAGTGAATGGTGGGTTTATTTCTACACATGTTAAGAGGGAACTTAAGTGTTAATACTTTAAAGGAGAAAATATGTAAATAGATAGTTTTAATACAGTAAAGGGATGCAATATTTACACACAGAATTAGAAATTGATAAAGTGTTAGGAGATTCTGGTAATTTAAATAAGAATCACGGAAAGAATCAACTATGGAAGGATGGATTATGTATACACAGTAGGAAGATAAATTATTCACGAAAATATATAAATAATTATCAAGGATTAAAACACATGGTAGGATTTGATATACTTAAGAGATTTGTATATATTGTCACACAAACACACAATTGGTTGGGTGGTAATAGTAAGTTATATAAGAAGAATGGCAGATATTCTATAACCAATTGGATAGATCTTTTAAAATAATGGAACTACATAAACTGTTAGTGATTATATATTCATAACTATCAGGGAATCTAGGCTGTAAATAAGATTTTTTTTTTTTTTCTCTCCTCTGTGTAATTATATGAGATAGTAGTAGAGTTTTCTTAAATATAAGGAATAAGATTTTCGGTTACTCTCCTCATACCGCCCCACCAAGTGTCATCTCTTCTGTTGACACAAATTCCGTGATATGGTGAATCTAAACACCATCTCACGAGGACACAGATGGTCCTGGAGTGGTATGCCGAGAGGAAACCTTTCGGGAGCCAGGCTGTGTTGGGCCAGACTGGGTGTTTTTCCCATAAGGTTTTTGTGGGTCTATGTTCAATGGACCTTTTGTGTTGTATGTGAATGCATTGCAGCTCTCTTGGGGTCAGTGGAAACAATGAGTTTTGATTTAATATGGTAAAGATGATTTCAGTTAATGTCCAAGGCCTTAATTCTTTAACCAAAAAATCTTTAATCTATGATTATATGTTAAGAAATAAAGTGGAAGTGGGCTTTTTTCAAGAGACTCACTGGTTGGATATGGATAGTCAGGGCTGGGGTGGTTCAAAATTCCCTATAATGATACATGCTTCTTTAAGTGGAGAAAAAAAAAGAGGAGTAGCAATAGTATTTTCCCACACATTAAAAGTGGATATAATTCATCAAATTAAAGATAAGGAAGGTAGATATGTTATAGTTTGTGGTAAATTGAATGAGATACCTTATACATTGACTAATATATATCTGCCTAATGACTTTCCTACTCCAACCTTAAAAAAGGTCTTAACTTTAATGGAATCTGTCAAAATAGGCACATGTTTGGTGGCTGGGGACTTTAATAGTGTACTAGATCCGATATTAGATAAGAAGACATCTTCAATATTATTACATCAAAAAAGAACAGATAAATTGGCAAAATCTACTAAGAGAAATATGATTAATTTTGATTATTTTGATCTTTGGAGAACGACCAATCCTAATTCATTGGAATATACGTTTTTTTCACGGGTACATCTTTCGTATTCCCGAATAGATATGGTTTGGGGAAATATGACAGCATTGACGAATATTAAATATTTTAAGATACTTGATAATACTTGGTCAGATCATAGTATTAATATGTGGGAGATGAAGAATCAGTGGATCAGGATTGGTCATGATACCTGGCATATGGATGATAATTTGTTAAAATCTAAAATCAATCTTGATATATTGGAAAAACAAATAGTAACCTTCTTTCTTGAAAACGATCCAAATGATACCTCATATACAAATAACTGGTGTGCTTTTAAATCTACCATGAGAGGCAATATAATAAGTATTCAAACAAGATATAAAGTAGAAAATAATAGATCTTTTATGGTATTACAAACAGAACTGAAAACGGCTGCAATTAAGAACAAGCAGTTTCCCTCTAAAGAAAATGCAGACGAGCTAAAAAGTATCCAGAATAGAATTAATAATTTTCTTATAGCAAAGAATGTAAAAATTAGGAATAAACTCAAAGCTAATTACTACTATAAGGGAAATCGAGCAGATAGAATTATGACTAAAAAATTAAGAGATAAAATTGGATCCAATCAAATAGTAAAGATAGAGGATGAAGACTGGGTATATCTGGACCCCAAAAAAATAGGGGAGAGATTTAATAAGTATTATGAGGCTTTGTAAAATTTAACTCCCTCGATAACCAACGAGGAGAACTATCTGAGTAAAATTAATACTCCTAAGATTACAATAGAACAAACTAATAAGCTAAATACTTTAATTACAGCTCAGGAAGTAGAGGTAGTAATAAATAAATTAAAACTTGATAAGACGCCAGGCCCAGATGGTTTCGCAAATATATTTTATAAATCATTTAAAAAACTTATTGTCCCCCACCTAACAGACATGTTTAACGAAATTGTATCAGTTGGTAAATTCCCTACAGAAATGTTGAGTGCAAATATTCTTCCAATTCTTAAAGATAACAAAGATCCTCTAAAGGTAGAAAATTATAGACCTATCTCCTTAATCAATACAGATGTTAAAAATGTTTCTTCAGTTTTGGCCCATAGATTAAGAGGCTTAATGGATAATATAATTAAAAATGACCAAATCGGTTTTGTACAAGGTAGAGATCCAGTAGATAACTCTAGAAGATTATTGGATCTGATAGATGTATCTAGAAGAAGTAACAAACCTTTATTTGTATTGGCGGTCGATGCCGAGAAAGCTTTCGACAGGGTCGGTTGGGATTTTTTAAGGAAAACGATGGAAAAATTCGGAATTCAGGGAAGGATGCTAAATGCTATTTTGGCATTATATGAAGGTCCTAAAGCAAGAACAGTGGCCCCAAACATATGCGCAGAGTGGTTTACACTTAAAAATGGTACGAGACAGGGTTGTCCTTTGTCGCCGATTTTATATATAATGACAATGGAGATCTTAGCCATTAAAATAAGAGATAACCCTCAAATTAAAGGATTCAAACTCAGAGAAAAAGAATTTAAATTAAATCTATATGCAGATGATCTGATATTGACCCTAACCGACCCTGTCGAATCGCTTAAAGCACTGATGGCAGAAATAGACAAATATAGTCTGATCTCAAATTATAAAATAAATGTAATTAAATCCACTTTTTTAGCAATAAATATTTCCAGAGATTCTATTCAACAGATTAAAGATAAATATAAATTTAATTGTAATAAAAATTTGTTAACGTATTTGGGTATAATTCTCACTGATGATGTTAAAGATACGCTTCAAGTAAATTTTCTGAAAACATTTAGATCGACACATGAGTCTTTAAAGAGATGGAG
Source organism: Pelobates cultripes (assembly GCA_933207985.1). Lineage (NCBI taxonomy): Eukaryota > Metazoa > Chordata > Amphibia > Anura > Pelobatidae > Pelobates > Pelobates cultripes. The sequence continues at coordinate 224,394,169 of OW240913.1, forward strand.
ACAAACTGAACTCTCTTGGTGGGGTAGAATTAATTTGGTTAATTCGTATTTACTACCTAAATGGTCTTATTTATTCCGTATGATCCCCTTGAGAATGCCACAACCATGGTTATCTATGATACAACGAGATATAAATAATTTTATATGGAAAGGAAAAAGGCCGAGGATGAATAAACAACTTTTGATGCAGAAGACTAGGAAAGGAGGGAATTTTCCAAATGTTACTATAACTTATCTAGCAAATATGATGTTCCATATATATAAGACACAATTATTAAGTTCAGAGGAAGTTGGTTGGTACCAACTAGAATTGGAGATGACAGAAATGGAAAATTTACATCATTTGATTTGGTTAACTAAACAAGATGAAAGAACCAAAAAGGTCTGTTCCTCCAATACATGTTTGAAATCTATATTAATGGAGTGGGAAAAGTTGAGGATTAATAGTGGTTTATGTAATAAAATATTGGGAAATTTTAACCTTAGTATTATCCAACTAAGGATGAAGGATCTAAATTTAGGGGAATGGACAAGGAAAGGTATTGACTCTATAAATCAAATAATAATGGGTGACAAAATTAAATCATTTGAAAATCTGATACAAGAATTCTCATTACCCTGGAAGGAGTGGTATAATTATTTAAGAATTGGAAGTTTTATCAAACAATATTTGCTATATCGACCTACAGTGGGCATAGAAAACCTGATAGTTTTATTAAAAAATGAGATCGTACCGCAAATAGTCTCAAAGGCAAGGATTGCTCTCCTCCAAATTGAAGCTCCAAATTTAAATGTAAATATCCAAAAATGGAGTAAAGAGTTAAATGTACAGATTCTTAAGTCTGAATGGGATCAAGTACTATATCAAACAAGTAAGATAATCCATTGTCTGAACCTTCTTGAAGTATTAAATTAATGAACCGCTGGTATCTAGTCCCTACCAGACTAGCCAAAATGTATATCTCCAATTCTCCAATTTGTTGGAGATGTAACGAAAAAGAGGGGACCTTTGGACACATATGGTGGGAGTGCAGTAAGGTGAAAATCCTGTGGTATATGGCTTTCGATTCACTGGAGAATATTACAGAAATAAAAATCCCTAGGGGTCATCATAATGGTTTATTTCATTTAAATTTGCAATCACTCCTTTTTAAGGATAAATTTATATACGTCCATTTTGTAGCAGCAACAAAAATAATCATTGCAAGGAATTGGAAGAGTAGTGCAAATTTTACACAAGCCCAATTATATTCTCAAGTCCAATATCAATTAAATATGGAGGCCCTCGGACATCAGTCAATTAAAATTAGAGACGTCAGTAATTTTTGGAAAGAAAAAGTGGAGAGTATGGCCAGAAAAAATTCTGGATAAAATTAAAGTAATTAGATCAGTTTCTCTCTTTTTCCTACATCTTTATCTGTTTAGTATATTAAGGTAGTGAAATAGAGGTGCCACTGAAATACCCCAAGAAGAGTTTGCAATGCATAAAAATAAATGTTTGTCTTTTATGTTTGTTATGTATATCATATTAATGAAGTTTGGAATGCCATCTACCCAATAAAAAAAAATAAAAATAAAAAAACAGCAGGAACTATATCAAATGAATATATTTTTAATAAATACGGTATAGTATCAGTGGACAAAAGTGGAGGGGAAAAAAAATAAAGTAAGATTTTGCAAAGTAAAATGCCAGGTAAGTGATGGGTTAAAGATTCAAATCAAGGATCTTCTTACCCCTTACAAAGTATATTCCAACCATTTTTTTTTTATTATTGAAATGCCAATGCACTGCAAAGATTTCATAAGACAAAATAGGGACAAGAGACAAGTAGGGATAAGCTTGTCAACATATGTCCAATACTAGCAGCCATCAAAAGTGAATTTTTGTAGTATATTGCAGACTGCAGGATCCTTAACATACTTCAGTAGTTTTGTCTTGCAGATCCTGGCACAACAAGTGAGTGCCAAAAAATGCAAACTTCTCCCCCGCCCCACACCCTTCCACCCAAGTGTCAGATTTGTATCAGAGAAAAGGGGGCAAGACTGCTTGTGTGTTTATTTTTTTTGATTCATAATAACTTTTTTATAATAACGTAAGTTACCTGTAACGTGCAGATCTCTCATTCTTCTTTCAATTTTGTTTAGCTATATCAATTACTGAAAGAAAAAAAAAATAAGAGGTAAGATAATAGGAATTAACAAAACAAAGAAGGCGTTGACTTAAAATTTCCATCTGATCTAAATGTTACCAATGGGTTCTCCTAACCTAATCTTTAATGTCTCTTTCTGGCATTTCTATATCTTGGGAACCATAGAGACATCAAAGCAGGTAAATAATATTGGATGTATCTTTTAGAAGAATATGACCTAAAATACACTTGCCTTAATGTTCTAAAGCCAGTGGTGTCCTGCGGGTTAAACATTGTTTCAAAAATTGTTAGCAATTCTTTATATAATTCCTCATCAGTTCAGTCTTAAATTTTGGTGTTTAGTTTTTTTGCTCCTCAGTGTAAGTTTACACTGTGGTGGCCATTAAACCGCTACATTGTTGAGCATTCACATCCTTAGGCCTATTGGTGCTGCATCTGCAATTATGCCCACCTAGTATTTCATAGGAGCCCAGGAGTTGCAAATTACTTGATGTGTGTAGGTGTCCATGATTTAAAATGGCAGAATTCAAATTTAATGTGGGTTTTAGGGGTAATCAGATGTAGAACACTTTGACACCAGGTCCAACATTCACAAAAAAGGCGATAATGGAAATACACAGGGCTCAAATTGGGACAAAGAATGATCTGATTTGAATACTATAGGACATTTCATTGGAGAATGTAGTCTAGAGACCATTATTATAAGCACTCATCGGTTTAATTTTACTGTAGTGTTATTACAGTTGGTAATGTTAACGTTGATGGAGCTTAGAGTTTACCAAAACTGGTGTGACCATTGTGGTGGACTTGCAGCCAGGGCCAGATTAAGAGCCCAGTGGGCCTGGAGCTGACAATTATGATGGGCCTAATTACAGAATCTTATCGACCAAAAACACGGGACACTGGCTGGGAGGCATGGGGACACTGCGAGACATGGGGACTCTGAGTCACTATGGACACAGAGACATGGGGACACAGACACTGGGAGACTAGGGGAATCTGGGAGCCATGTGGACACTGAGCCACTAGGGACACTGGCTGGGGGACATGGGGACACTGGGAGACATGGGACAGTGTCCCTAATGTTTCCGTGTCTCCCAATGTCCCTATATCTCACAGTGTCCCCTAGTGTCTCGGTGTCCCTATGTTTTCCAGTGTCCCCAAGTATCTCAGTGTCCCCAGGTTTCCCAGTGTCCCCTAGTGTCTGTGTCCCCATGTGTCCCCTAGTGTCTTAGTGTCCCCATGTCTCCCTGCTGCCTTTCCCCCCATACCTCACTTACTTGAGCTGTAGAGCTGCTGTCTGGACTTACTTGTGCTGTGTAGCTGCTCCCCCATGGATCAGTGAATAGCAGAGAGAGGCAGGGATATGCTGTAACTTCCTATCCCTGCCTCTCTCCACACACAGTGACCCCTACTGGCTGGTGCTGGTATTGCAGAGTAATCTCCGTTTATACTGAGAAAAATACCTGCATTTGTATTGCCGGTATTACTGCAATACTGGCACAGCCATGCAGCCTCAAATACCGGCTGTGCTAGTAAAATACCAGTCAGATGGCAAACCTAAGCGTAAACATTTTTATTTTATTTTTTAAATGGGCCTATTCCAACATTCATATCCATCTCTAGTGGGTTTCTTTACTGGATCCTTTTGACTCACTCTTTGTTAAGCTAGCACTATATTACTCATATGGCCTTCATTTGATGGCTTGAAAACTAAGACTGCAAGGGGTTAAATTTCCCTATATTGGATTTTGCTCTTTAACAATCAAGCTACGTCATACTTCAGCTTGATGGTTATAGGCTGATGACAATTGACGATTTTCAAATTTCACCAATCAGCAACTGCCACTTACCTTTATAATATCGGTTATTTCCCGCACATCGGCTCCACTCTGATGAGCTGTGGGCGAAACGTGTGCATCAGGGGTCCTCGGTGATCCTCAGTCACAGCTACCTTCTGTGTTAAGATCAGTTTCTACATTTTTACTATTTGGATCACGAGGAATAGTCCTGCTACTATCTGGGGGGGCGATAATTTTTTGGCTTAGTTCCCACTGCAGCGGGGGTTAGCCATGAGATTTTATCACTGCATAGTGACTCTGCCCGTACTTAGCCGAAGTATGGGGCCATGACATTATCCCCAGCACTTTGAATATCGGCACACCATTTTATGCCACCATATATATATACTGAGGCTTCTTTCATTTTTGTGCAGCAATATAAATTCTATCTGCACTACTTGTATACATTCCAGTGGCTCTCTTATCATTAGGAAGCACTGTATATGTATACAATTGACTGTGCAGTTATACCTTCCTCTGCACAATCTATATACATCGTGTGGTGCTTAGTTTATTATAACTTTGCAAAAGGGATGTTACACTGGCAACTGGTAAATAGCTGTTTATATGCAACTATTATTGGGGCATCAGTCCACACTATACATTTGTACATATATATGCTTGTATAGTGCCAGTGCAAAATTGCATTTTGCATATAGTATCAAATGGAGGATACTGAAAACTTTTGAACAGGACCTCCTTACTTACAACTGTTAGGTTGAGATTTATCCTAGCAACTTTGAGGCTTAACTATTTAGCAGATATACTTCCAGTTACAGATCTAGTGGAAGTTGTTACAGTCTCCCTATATTGACACTTGTTACTAATAGCTTGACACTGTTGCCAGATTTATAGGTATCTGTTGTGACATAGCACTTTTACCCATATCTATTCACTGTTTTTAACTATATTATTAAAGGTTATATATTAATTGTTCTACAGCACTCATTTTCTCTCTTTTTTCCTTCTACTTCTGTAGTTAAGCCCTTTACGAGTGCATTTCCTATGTTTCCAGTCTTTCACACGTTCTTCGTGATATGCTTTTATGAAATTCTGTGTGTTTGAGACCAAGGTCTTTTTGACACTAACTACGAGTTGTTTCACTGTGATTTCATGTTTTCTCGATAATTAACCCGCACACACACTATGAAGTATGAATTAAATCTTAAATGGGAAAAATCTGTTTAAAAACACTGTTGCACATAGAAGGCTTATCAATAACTGCAATCTTTAAGTTTGGATTCCAATATTGTTGAATGGGTAAGGCAGTGGCTGAGTGACAGGCAACAGAGGGTTGTAGTTAATGGAATATATTCAAAGCTTGGACTTGTCACCAGTGGGGTACATCAGCCAAAAAATGCTAGGGCTGCTGCAGAACTGGCAGATGACTATGCCGACATCCATGCACCCACATCCAGGCGTGGACTTGTGTCAGCTGCTACTTCGACCTGGAGAGAAGCTACAGTTCAATCACCACCTGTAAGATCTGCAGTGAGAACTTCACCGCCGACTGCCAGCGTAGCCGGGGCTATGTCAAGTGAGTCAGATGCCCGCCGTTGTTTTCGATGCAACCAGATTGGTCATCTGAGCAGGACTTGCCCCACTAGGAATATGCCCTCACCAGTCCGTGGAGGGGCACCATCAGTATTGCTTGTGGGTGGGTCCGTGGGGAAACAAGAGGATAACCTGCAGAGTGTAATTGTGGGTGACCGAGTGACCATGGGACTGAGAGATTCTGGAGCTTCCTTCACCCTGGTGCGACCTGAAGTGGTGAATACGGAGGACATAATCCCTGGAAGAACCATGTCCATCAAAGGAATTGGGGGTGTATGCCCCGCTGTGCCCTTGGCACGTGTGTACCTTGATTGGGGTGCAGGCAAAGGTTTGCGGGAAGTGGGGATTTCGGAGGATATCCCTGTTAATGTTCTGTTGGGGAATGACTTGGGCAGGATGCTCTGTCACTATGCTCCAGCGGACACTGATTGCTGGGAGGGAGAGCAGGGTGTGGATAAATATCTACCTGTAACTGAACCAGTGATGTCTACCAAATGTGAGATAGGGGTGAGTAGTGATGTGCCTGTATTAAAATACTGTGAGGCTGGGATGTCAGAGAGTAAGGGAGAGAAGGAAGGTGAGAGCCAGGGTAACAAGTCAGCAGTGGTAACAGGTCAGCAGTGGGTCACGGCTGCAGAGTCTGAGGGTGTAACGAAATCCCCTATTTACAGACTATACGAACAAGCCTGTTCGGTTATTTGGAGAATTACAGCGGGATTTCGTGGAAATAACAATAAATGCGAAAGTGGCCGACCCCAGATAGCTATAGTATGGAACTTGCAGTCGGCTGCAAACACACGAACGGCCGGTGAAAGTCAAACTTCGGTCGACGATTCTGAGAACTGTGTTCGTGGGATCTGAGCGCTATTCGTCTAGAATATGCCCTCAGATCCAAGCTATCTGGGGATAGGTGGAACTTAAAGGTTATGTTGTGTAAAAAGAAAGTTATATATTTTTATTCTGTTTTGCTAAATAAGAAAAGCCATGCTTCTTTCTTTCTGGAGATAATTAAGGCTCTCTTTGCTACCTTAAGTTAATTATCTCCAGGATGGAAAAGATTTATGTAAAAGGGGAGTGCTTATGCTATAGCCACTGTGATTGGCTACTGTGTTACTTTTGTCCCAGTCTTCCATCTGGTCCCTTAGGGGATGTCCACCAGGTGGAAGACCTGCATAAATACCGGGCGGGTAGCCCACAGTAAATCAGATTATACTCCAGCAGAGGTGAGAGACTGGGTCAGAGACAGAAAGCCAAAAACGGTGGAGGAGGCAGCCAGGCTGGCAGACGAATTCCATGAGAGCAGGCGGATGGATGGAAACCGAGGGGTCCAGGGCCAGCGGCCTGCATCTGGCCCGCCAACTATGCCACAGAGGGTACCACCACCAGGGGGCAATACAACAACCCCGGGGTACCAAAAGACCGCTCCAATGTGCTATGGGTGCAAGCAAGTGGGGCACATCAAACCTAATTGCCCACAACGCACTACAGACCGCTGGGGGCGGGCACCGGTACCACCAACCTAAGCAGCCGCACACTGTGTGCAAGAGGATTACAACTCTCTGACTCAAGAGACACCCAGTAGCAACAGTGAGAATTGGGCCACCTTACATGAGGTGAACCCTGTGCAAGCGGCTGGGGATAACAGGGCGCACCACCGCCAGTCAGTAAAGCTCAATGGACAAGAGGCTCGGGGACTAAGAGACAGCGGGGCTACTATTACCTTGGTCCAGCCACACCGGGTCATCCCGACCCAGCACACAGGATGCACCATTGCTATAAGGGTGGCCGGAGGGGCAATTCACAAACTACCAACAGCCCAGGTTCACATTGATTGGGGTACAGGGGCCAAGGCCGTAGAAGTGGGCATCATGCCAGATTTGCCCGCGGAAGTATTGCTGGGGAATGATCTAGGATGCCTGACGTCCCAATTGGCAGCCTGCAGTCCCGAAGGAGCACTACCTGTTACCACCCGGCAGCAATCCAGAGCTATGGGAGCCTCCCCCTCAACCCATGACCAGGTAAGCGATAACCCTCTGACGATTCCCCCTGACCATACTTCTTACTGGGGTACCCCTCAAGACTTTGAGCAAGCGCAACGGGAAGATCCCACCTTAAAAGGGTATCGGAGGGAGGCAGAACAACCCTAGGGAGACAGAGATCAGGCAAGGTTTAGCTGGGAAAAGGGTTTACTGTACCGAGTGACTGGGGGGACAGGGACAGGAGCGGGCCAGGTAGAAAAAAGACAGTTAATAGTACCCCGTAAGTATCGAGTAGAACTGTTGCGGATTAGCCACGATATTCCCCTGGGGCATTAAAAAGACGAGAGACAGACTCACCCAGTCCTTTTTCTGGCCAGGGGTCACTAGAGATTTGCAGGATTATTGTAGGACCTGCGAAGTATGTGAAAAGGTAGGGAAAAGAGGGGATCACCCCAGGGCAAAACTACGCCCCCTACCCATTATTGAGGAACCCTTTTTCCGAGTGGCAGTTGATTTAGTCGGGCCACTCAGTAAACCCAGTCCATCCGGTAAGAAATACATTCTTACTGTGGTGGACTACGCTACCCGCTACCCCGAAGCTATAGCTCTGTCCAATATACATGCAGAGACGGTAGCGGAAGCACTAGTTCAGGTATTCACTAAGGTGGGATTCCCTAGAGAGATAGTGTCAGATCAGGGAACCCAATTCACTGCGGTGGTTACCCAACAGCTCTGGCAGAGCTGTGGGGTAAAACCCATATTAAGTTCTCCCTATCACCCCCAAACCAATGGCCTCTGTGAACGTTTTAACAGCACCCTTAAGCAAATGCTCATCACGTTCACAGAGACCTGTAGGAATTGGGAAAGATTCCTCCCTCATTTGCTCTTTGCCTATAGGGAAGTTCCCCAGGAGTCCACCGGATTCTCCCCGTTCGAACTATTATACGGGAGACGGGTCCGGGGATCCCTGGATCTAGTACGGGAACATTGGGAGGGTGATATGGAACAAGCAGGTACCCCTATAGTCTCCTTTGTACTAGAGCTGAGGGACCAGTTCGGGAGAACCTGCGAGCCGCCCAACAACGGCAGAAGTACTGGTATGACAAGGGAGCTAGAGACCGTATATTAGAAGTGGGACAAAAGGTCCTAGTGCTTAAACCTATCAAAACAGATAAGTTACAAGCATCCTGGCAGGGCCCCTACACTGTAATAGAGCGGATCAGTGATACCACGTACATTGTGGCAGACTGTTCCAATGAAAGGATCCGGCGGTCCTTCCATGTAAACATGCTCAAGCCATATCTCGAGAGACCAGAGGAGGTCTCCGCGGTATGCGCTCCAGCATATGAAGATAGTGAGGGTATCCCTTTACCAGATATGCTTCCCCAGGAACCCACAGGAGTAGACCAGGTACAGTTGGGTCCAGAATTAGGTTCCGAGGAACAAGCTCAGGCTTCCCAACTGTTAAAGGAATTTGGGGGCATGTTTTCAGCAGCCCCAGGGTATACGACCCTGGCAGTCCACAGAGTGGAGACCCCAGGCCAGTTACCCCTGCGGCAGCAGCCTTACCGAATTCCAGAGGCAGTACGGGAAAGCATGTTAACGGAACTCCAGGACATGTTAGAACTGGGGATCATAGAACCGTCCCAAAGCCCCTGGGCTTCCCCAGTAGTGCTGGTTCCTAAAAAAGACGGTACCACCAGGTTCTGCGTGGACTACCGTAAGCTAAACGATCGGACCGTTACCGACGCATACCCCATGCCCAGAGTAGACGAGCTGCTAGACCGTATGGCTGGGGGGAATTATTTGACCACTATTGATTTGTGCAAGGGATATTGGCAAATCCCTTTGGAGCCTGAGGCCATTCCAAAATCGGCATTTGTCACCCCATTTGGCCTATACCAGTTTAAGGTTATGCCATTTGGGATGAAGAATGCCCCAGCTACGTTTCAAAGGATGGCAGACCGGCTCCTAGAGGGATTTCAGGGCTTCGCTTGTGCTTACCTGGACGATATAGCTATCTTCAGTGGCACTTGGGAAGCCCACCTGGAGCACATCTCAGTAGTGCTCAACCGAATTCAGAATGCAGGGCTAACCTTGAAGCCTGAGAAATGCCACGTGGGCATGGCTGAAGTCCAATATTTAGGTCACAGAGTAGGGTCAGGAAAACAGAGACCAGAGCCCGCTAAGATTGAGGCCATCACCCAGTGGCCTCAACCCCGGACGAAAACCCAGGTCATGGCATTCTTGGGCACCGCAGGTTATTACAGGAAATTTGTAGTGGAATACAGTGCCCTTGCCAAACCCTTGACAGACCTCACCAAAAAGTCCCTACCCCGACAAGTAGTCTGGTCCACTGAGTGTGAGGAGGCGTTCCAGAAACTCAAGGCTACGTTAAGTGCATCTCCTGTGTTAGCAGCACCTGATCATACTAAAAGGTTTCTCGTCCACACAGATGCCTCAGTGTTTGGACTGGGAGCAGTATTGAGCCAGGTGGGAGACGATGGCATGGATCACCCGGTGGCGTATCTGAGCTGAAAACTATTACCCCGCGAAGTCAGCTATACCACTGTGGAGAAAGTGTGTCTGGCATTAGTCTGGGCACTTAAGAAACTACAACCCTACTTGTATGGATGCTCTTTCACAGTGCTGACTGACCACAACCCTATAATTTGGCTTAACAGAGTAGCTGGCGATAACCCCAGACTACTCAGATGGAGCTTGGCACTGCAACCCTATAATTTTACAATGCAGTATCGCCCCGGGAAACAGAATGCCAATGCCGATGGCCTGTCCCGGCAAACTGAACTGGAAAAGTAGTTATTTTTGTTTGTTTCTCCTGTGCTACCGGACATCCCTTAGCCGACCCGTTAGGATCTAAGCAGGTATGCCGTTCCATGGGACTAAGGGGGAGCTGTGTAACGAAATCCCCTATTTACAGACTATACGAACAAGCCTGTTAGGTTATTTGGAGAATTACAGCGGGATTTCATGGAAATAACAATAAATGCGAAAGTGGCCGACCCCAGATAGCTATAGTATGGAACTTGCAGTCGGCTGCAAACACACGAACGGCCGGTGAAAGTCAAACTTCGGTCGACGATTCTGAGAACTGTGTTCGTGGGATCTGAGCGCTATTCGCCTAGAATATGCCCTCAGATCCAAGCTATCTGGGGATAGGTGGAACTTAAAGGTTATGTTGTGTAAAAAGAAAGTTATATATTTATATTCCGTTTTGCTAAATAAGAAAAGCCATGCTTCTTTCTTCCTGGAGATAATTAAGGCTCTCTTTGCTACCTTAAGTTAATTATCTCCAGGATGGAAAAGAGGGAGTGATTTATGTAAAAGGGGAGTGCTTATGCTATAGCCACTGTGATTGGCTACTGTGTTACTTTTGTCCCAGTCTTCCATCTGGTCCCTTAGGGGAGTGTCCACCAGGTGGAAGACCTGCATAAATACCGGGCGGGTAGCCCACAGTAAATCAGATCGTTTTACCCCTTCATGAAGTCTCGACTCATGTTTGGGGGATTGGGAGTTATAATCACTTTGTTTCATTTGGATTTCGGGAGAAGTTGCAAGGATCATCTCTGCACGAATGCGAGGATCCTTTACAGAGGGGCTATGTGAGATTGCGAGAGGATGGCCTGCCTTGGAGAAGAAATTATGTGAGTGTGTGCAAAATTCTGTATCTGATCAAGGGGGGTCAAATGTGTCCTGTGAAAATGTATGGGAAAAGCCTTCCAGCGAGAGGGGGCTGAATGAATATATGTGCCTGAAGCAGATGCATGTGATGTGGTGGGTGAAAATGTGAAGGGACAGCAAGGCTATGAGGGAGGGCAGAGGGTGTGTGAGCTTTACTCTGCGGCAGGCTTAGCCAGTTTCCGAAGTTCGGTATGTGTGATGACCTGGAGTGAAAGTGAGGGGCACGGACAGACTCAGCCTGTGGGTCCAGGAAGGATGGCTGCAGGGAAACATACTGTTGGAGGAACCAGGAACCTTGTCAGTTTATCACAACTCACGCATACACCTAAGCAACTTTCTGATTGTGAACCAAAGGTTTAGAGTCTGATAGTGCAACAAGCCCAGCAGACAGACCGCAAAATGAAAGAGATGATGGGTGTTGATACAGCACATCTATCCTGGGAGTGTTCTCTGTCTGCTTTTTTGTGTGCTTACCGGGGAGTGCTGCAGAAATCCATTGGTTTCTTCCCCTTACAACTACTACATGAGCGCAGTGGGTGTGGCTTAAGAGATGTTACCAGAGATCGATGGGGAATTGAAACAGGCAAATCAGGCATGTTTGAGGATGTAGCTGTGGTATGGACTGATCACAACCTGCTGCAGGTGACAGGTAACACTGATAAACTGCTCTATTGGAGCCCTATCCTCCAACAGTATAATTTCACTGTCCAACACAAAAAGGGCAGCTTGCATGGGAATGCAGATGGCCTGTCTCGGCAACTAGAGGGTTAATGGTAGACAGATAAATCAGCCTGTGGCTGCATTTTTCTGTCCACCATCTTAAGGGGGAGGTGTCATGCCAAAAGCATGAGTTGGTGTTTGATGTGTGTTTATATATGTTAAGAGTTGGTTTTTTTGTAAACCTTGGGATGACATTTATTGTGGTCTTTGATCTTGCACCAGGCCTAGACCATAAAACATCTAGATAGCCATCACCAGAGCTGGACACAAGGAATTTCATAGAGTGGGCAATAGACTGCCAGACCAACCCCCTCTGATCTCCCCCCCAGGGGTCTGCCCACTGAGAAACAACTAGTTTAGATATATGAGGGTGTTGGACTATCCAGGGAGGTCAGTTATTCATTTTTCTTTTGTCAGTAACTTCTAGGAGACCTATACCATCTAAGACTCCCACAAGAATTCTATATGGGGTAAATATATGTAAGGAATTTCTTGTGTTTTCTCCTATTTTATTTTATGTACTGTTTTGCAATTTGTTATCTGTATGTCATTTATTTCTGTATTTTGTACTCAGCACTGTGAATCCTTTTTGTCAGATTAAATGTTTACTTAATCAGCTTGTGTCTCTGTTCTCTATGAGCTTCACTCTCCAGAGGAAAGCTCAGGTAAACACGTTACCAAAAAGGGTTAACTATATATGTTTTATCAGTAAAAGTAGAACCGTGATACTATAATTCTCCTGTGTGTGGGGTAACCTAAGACGCCCGGGTTTAAAAGTCTTGGTGGTGGCAGTAGAGTATGTACTAAGGGTGTTAGTGTAGAAGGGATTGCAGGGGTTAATTGAGTGGTTGCTGGGACTAGCAACAGGTAACCAGGGGTCTGGTGTCATTAACCCTGTCACTTCCACACTCTCCCCACTGTCTCGGCTGGGCCTATAGCCCACGCACGTGACAGGTGCGGATAGTTCTGCTATGGCCACAGTGTGTAATTTAGGTAGTTTTAGATGGGTTAGGAAGTCGGAGATATATTATAGTGTGTGTTGGCCTCTGGTGTGTTATCTAGGGGACAGTGGTTGTATAGTGTTTTGTGGAAGGTTGTGAAGATTTGGGCTATGTCAGCCAGGGAGGTATTCAGCGTTCCGTCTGGGGCTTGAATTGCTGTGATATGTGGGTGTTGTGTTCTGGGCCATAGCGTGCGAGCCAGCAGGGTGTCCATTTTATAGGATTTGTCGTGGTATGTCCTTTTGGACCATGTTAGGGCTCGGGCTGTGTCGTCTATGAGCAGTTGTCTGATGGAGATGCGTATGTCGTGGAGCTGTTGCAGGGCTTGGGGGGTTTGGATTCGTTTTGTGGTGCTGTTCCGCAGAGTAGCTGGGCAAGTTTTGGGTTTTGAGTTTCTTCTTGTGTGTCGCTATTTTGATAAGGAAGCCGCGGATCACGGCTTTGTGAGCTGCCCATACTGTAGTCATAGGGACATCAGGTGTTAGGTTTTCAGAGAAGTATGTGATTATCTGCTTTTGGATGTCATCTACGACCTGTGGGTCTTTGAGAAGGGATGTGTTGAGTCTCCACATCCACGGGGTGGGGCTGTGGAGACTGCTAAGGTAGATTGCGATGTCCCCATGGTCGGACCATGCAATGGTGCCTATTTATGTTTTTTGTGAAGCCTGTGTGGTTGGTTAGGAATGTCTATACGTGAATAGGTGTTGTGGGGGAGGGGGGGTGAATAGAAGGTATAGTCTTTGTGGCCAGGG